>JABMCL010003074.1:442500-450000 GCA_018857735.1 Alviniconcha marisindica | reverse complement strand
TAAGTTACGTTTTGGCTCAGAGCTCAGGAGCTGTGTCAGTGAAAGGAGAGGTGGACGTCCTGGGCTCCCCGTCCCAAATAGTCCGTACGGTCTCTGTGGACGTAAAGCAACACTGAACGAATGTTTTGAATGGATCTGTAGGCTTCTTCTTCTTCTTCTTGGCTGTTCCATTACGTCTTCAGAGACAGTGCGGGCTGTTGGGGACGGTAGGTAGGCTTCACCTGCGGGACTATTATTAAAGATTATAATCTCTGGTAATGGGAAGGGGAAGGCGTAGTGTTTGTGTTCTTGCCCAGAAACTGAGAGTTCCGGGTATTTGCTAACTTTAAAAAAAATGTATATTTATTGAAACACACACAACTGCGCGTGCGTGAGCGCACGCACACCACACACACACACACACACACACACACCCCCACGCCCCACCCACACACTCCACACGCACACTACACAGCCCCACGCACACACGCACACACACACACACACACACACACACACACACACACACACACACACACACACACACGCACACACACGCACCCACGCCCCCCACCGCATGCACGCACGCACAACGCAGCAGCACGCACCCCGCACCACGCACGCACGCACGCACGCACGCACGCACGCACGCACGCACGCTCCGTGCCTAGGCCCAGGCTTAGGTTTACCGAGATCCTATTAGTTTGTGTGAGTCCATCCACTCCACATTTCATTGAATTGACCGTAGACACACAACACACCGCCCCACTGACAAAAGGACTCCGGGAAGCAGCTCCAGCTCTCTCCGTGTTTTCCAGACTTGTGTCGATCGACACCGCGCGTCACTGACAAACACTCAAACACACAACAGCGACAGCAGGCCCGACGGCACACAGGCAGGTGAAAAACAACGCCGCTGCCACAAGCAGAGCTGACGAAACAAACGGCGGCGTCAGAGCAAGCAAGGAATGCCGACCAGAGCCGGTTTGAGTTGTCTTGCGAAGGAAAAGTCACTGACCACGTTGTGGTGGGGTGGACCTGGCCATGACCAAAAAAAAAAAAAAAAAAGCTCCCGGAAGTGATGAAGTAAAATGCTCCCATAATGCTGATGCAATAAAATTGTGCTCCCGCGCTGATGATACAAAAGGCTCCCGTAGTGATGATACAAACTGCTTCCATTCATGATGATGCGAAATGCTCCCATGGTGATGATGCAAAATATCCCATAATGATGATGATGTAAACGGCTCCCATAATGAGGATGCAAAAATACTCCCATACTGATGATGTAAAAAGCTCCCATAATGATGATGCAAAATACTCCCATCATGATGATGTAGAATGATCCCATAATTATAATGCAAAATGCTCCCTTAGTGATGATGCGAAATGCTCCCAATGTGATGATGCCAAATGCTCCCATAATGAGGTGCAAAATGCTCCCAATGTGATGATGCCAAATGCTCCCATAGTCATGTGGGAAATGCTCCCAAAGTGATGATGCCAAATGCTCCCAATGTGATGATGCAAAATGATCCCATAGTGATGTGCGAAATGCTCCCATAATGATGTGCGCAATGCTCCCGAAGTGATGATGCAAAATGATCCCATAGTGATGCTCCCAATGTGATGATGCAAAATGCTGCCATAGTGATGCTCCCAATGTGATGATGCAAAATGCTGCCATAGTGATGCTCCCAATGTGATGATGCCAAATGCTGCCATAGCGGTGATGCCAAATGAGTCCAGTCAGGCGTGTGCGGATCAGCTATGCTAAGCGTGTGTGTGAGTTATGATCTGTGGCAGTGCTATTGACAGGGAAACAAGGGAAATGAGCAGCCGGTGACAACAGCCGGTGTGCCATTGACGGGTCAGTCCGGGAAGAATGCGTCTGGAAGCAAACTGATGCCCTTCTGTGAACAGAGGAAGAGGATCACGCACACACGCACGCACGCACGCACGCACGCACATCGACACAGCACGCACGACACGCACGCACGACACCACACACAACATACACACACACACGGACACACGTGACAGCAGAAACGGCCACACTACACTGCATGCACGCACGCACACGGACGCCTCACCACACACCACACACAACCCACACACACACACACACACCCACACACACACACACACACACACGGCGACCGCCGCACACGCAGCCACGCGCGCACGCACCACGCACACACACAGCACTCACACAGACACACACACACACACAGACACACACAGCCTACCACGCACTCACACAGCCACACGCACGCAAGCAAGCAAGCACGCACGCACGCACGCACACACACACACATACACTCACACACACACATTCAAAAATCTCAACACACCTATACCTCCTCCCCTAAATTTGTAGTGAGGGTGACTGAATATGGAATCTCTCTCTCTCTCTCTCTCTCTCTCTCTGTGTCTCTGTGCGCGCGTGCGTGCGTACGTGTGTGTGTGCGTGCGTGCGTGCGTGTGTGCGTGTGTGTATGGGTGTGTGTGGGTGTGGGTGTGCGTTTTGCAGAATATATCTGTTCGAGATTTCAATCGAAGCGATAGAAATTACAACGTCCATAACTAACTGTAGTTTGTGTACAGTACTCAAATCATTTGTGTGTTATTTATAATCCCCATGCTTTTTGTGATTATTAAAATGTATACACAAGCATACAGGCACAGCTCACATTCACATTCGTGCATTCACTGACTGTAACTACGAATTTGAGCGTGCGTACATCTATCTATAAGCTACTCGGCATGCTCTCCGTGAATATCAAAATGTGTACGAACGTACAGGCACAGCTCACGTTCATATTCGTGCATTCAAATTGTAGCCTACGATTTTGAACGTGCGTACATCTTTCTACAAGTTCGCCGCGATATAACCGTAGTGGTTGACTGAGCGTAAAACACCAAGTTACCTACTTAGTAGTTTTTAATTAAAAATTAATTTATTAATTAAAAACTCAATTTTTTATGAAAATTATACCAGTCATTAACTGAGTGTGCGCATGCGTCAAGACGTCTGTTTCTAACGGAGGGTTGGAGATGTGTGAACCTAATGATTTTTATTTAATTTGAGAGTTTTACGTTTTGGTTTGACACAGAGAAAGCATTATTCCAGTTAATTTTGGGTTTGCTATTACTAAGTATTAGAGTATGCAGATTGAGAGAAAGGGGGCGTATGTCTAAGAGTGTGTATGTGCGTGTGGTTCATGACTTAGAATTATTGAGATATGTTCTTCGTTGTGCGATCGAACGACAGCTTTAGTTTCCCACTGGGATTAATAAAGTAAATTGTTATTGTTATTGTTATTACTATCTACAAGGCACGCGGCATGCTGTCTGTGAATATCAAAACGTGTACAAACACACAGGCACAGCTCACGTTCACATTGATGCTTTCATTCTCTGTAACCTACGACATGCTTTCATTCATTGTAGCCTAGGAATTTGAGCGTGCTCTGAATAATCACAAATTTCCACTCTTATTAATATCGAAATGTGTAGAAACTTACAGGCACAACTCACGTTCGCATTCATGCTTTCGTTCATTGTAGCCTAGGAATTTGGGCGTGCGTACATCAATCTATAACCTTCGCGGCATTGACGCGACAAATGAGTCAGGTGAAATGAATGCGATGAGGATGGAAGTCCGAGTCGCCGTGGCTGGAAGCAGCCGGGTGTTTCATCACATGATGGATGGGCAGCGCGAGGTCATCCCGCTCATGGCTTGTTACGGGTGATTAGTGTTCGCTTTACCTGTGCGTGCACACACTATCTGTACACCGCTGTCACCACAGGCGCTTGCAATCAGCACTGATTTTGATTCATGCTGGACACTTCTCGCTTCCCTTTGCAGCGATGTCCGGTAGGGTGAGGGGGTGCGGGGGCGGGGCGGGGCGGGGGGTGGGGGGGCGAGGGGGGAGTAAATATGTAACTTGGTGTTTTACGCCCAGTCAACCATTGCGGTTATATCAGAGCGTAAGGTTGGGTGGGGGGGAGGGGTGAGGGGGCGGGGGGAGGGGGGGGGGAGAGGAATGATAGATAGATAGATAAATAATTGATTATTAACACCCAGTCAACCAGGACAGTTATATCAGGGTAGGGGAGGGAGACATCAGGACATCAGCGGCTGCGCTGTTAGATTAGATACACGTGTCTGGGGGAGAGAGACCCCCCCCAAAAAAAAAACAAATTAAAAAAAAAACAAAAAAAATCAAAAAAAAATCGCCATCTTGGAAAGTGAAAAGATCAAAGTACAAGCTAACGATTAAAGATTGTTGCTTTCACGTGCTTTCGTCGATTTTAATGTCGTTTGCGTGATCGACTTTGGTGAGTCACGATTGTGACGTATATATATTAATTACATCACGCCTGTTTCGCATCGCACTGCACTATGCGCTTTACACAAATGGGAAGGAGGATGGGGTAGGAGGAGAGTTTACAGGAGCCCTATTCCATTCTGGCACAGAAATAGACACAACTACGTAAAACGATGACAACAATAAATAATAGCACATACTGTACACTTACTTTAACTAGGTAACACAATGACAACAATAAATAATAGCACGTACTGTACACTTAACTACGTAACACTATAACAACAATAAATAATAGCACATACTGTACACTTACTTTAACTACGTAACACTATAACAACAGTAAGTAATAGTACATACTGTACACTTATTTTAACTACGTAACACTATAACAACAATTAATAGCACATACTGTACACTTACTTTAACTACGTAAAACGATGACAATAAATAATAGCACATACTGTACACTTACTTTAACTACGTAAAACGATGACAATAAATAATAGCACATACTGTACACTTACTTTAACTACGTAAAACGATGACAATAAATAATAGCACATACTGTACACTTACTTTAACTACGTAAAACGATGACAATAAATAATAGCACATACTGTACACTTACTTTAACCACGTAACACTATAACAACAATAAATAATAGCACGTACTGTACACTTACTTTAAAACACATTCGCTACAAACATTACAACTGACACGTACATACGGATCTTTCAAACTTATGAACAATTACTTTTGTAATCTAGTTGTTTTTTTTAAAGAACAAACCACCTCCAACCTCCCCCCCCCAAAAAAAAAAAAAAAAGAAAAAAAAAAAAAGGAGAAAAATAAAGAGAGGAAGCAAAAACACAATGACCGGAAAGACGGTGGCCAAGTTGGAGACGACAGTTGTGTCTTCAGTGCAGAATGTTCAGCTTTGCAACGGTCGTGGGGTGAGGATGTCGTAAAGTCACTGAAGTGAAAATGATTTGCATTTTACGACATCGTGTTGTCTTCGGGTGTGTGTGTGTGTGTGTGTGTGTGTGTGTGTGTGTGTGTGTGTGTGTGTGTGTGTGAGAGAGAGAGAGAGAGAGAGAGAGAGAGAGAGAGAGAGAATTTTGAATTTTGAAATGCATATATATATATATATATATGCTGAATCCTTCGTTTGTGGGTTGTTGTTGTTTTTTGTGCCATATTTCAGAACATATACAAAGAGAGAGAGAGAGAGAGAGAGAGAGAGAGAGAGAGAGAGAGAGAGAGAGAGAGAGAGTGCTGTCGCAGCCGAAATGGTGTTTCGCGGCCATCACACGTGACTCAGTAGGCTATACAGTTCTTCCAAAGTCATATAGTCTAACGGAGCGTTGTCCGAAGGAAGTATCAAATGGCTGCACGGGGACCGCCAGCCTATGGGTAGCCTACAGCTGCAACTGTTACCTGTGTGAGGGGAGGGGGGGGGGGTACAGGCTGCAACTTTACTTGGGGGGGGTGGGGTGGGGTACGGCTGCAATTTGTTACCTGTGTGTGAGGGAGGTGCGGCGTACCCTCGCACCAACTGATTATTGGGGGCGGCGAGAGTGTGGGGGGGGTAGGAGCAAGATGTTACTGGAGGGGGGGGGGGGGGGTGGTGGCAGTGTACCTGGGGGAGGGGTGAGGGGGAGGTCAGGGATCGTGTGAGGCCACCTGATTGAAGTGTGTGGGAGGCGGTGTGTCGGCATTGCATATGTGTGTGTGTGTGTGTGTGTGGAGAGAGAGAGAGAGAGAGAGAGAGAGAGAGAGAGAGAGAGAGAGAGAGAGGAGGAGAGGGGGCAGAGAGAGAGGGGTGGGGTAGGTGATGGTGTGGGGGAGGTATTTTTATGTGATTGCGTGCATGTGGGTATGAGGGTGTGTGTGTGTGTGTTGTGGCGCGTGTGTAGAATGTGTGTGTGTGTGTGTGCGTGTGTACGTGAATGTGTGTGTGTGTGGTGTGTGTGTGTGTGTGTGTGTGTGTGTGTGTGTGTGTGTGTGGGGAGAGAGAGAGAGAGAGAGAGAGAGAGAGAGAGAGACAGACAGACAGACAGACAGACAGACAGACAGACAGACAGACAGACAGACAGAGAGTAGTCGAGTGAAAAAAATGATGAGTGGCTGACTGACTAACACTCACACACTCAGACACTCACACACACACACACACACACACACACACACACACACACACACACACAATTACACCCGCGAACGCTGCTCACTCGAACGGCAAGCATGACCGTTAAACATTGACACGCACACCGTGGCCTCACAACCAGAGCACCGCGCATGCTGTCGATCAATCAGGTGTGCAGTTGCCTAACCGCCCCACCTTCCTACACCCCCAACCCACCGTGCGACCCCTCCGCGCGCCCCCCAGCCTCCCCCGGTGCATGTGAGCAGCGCTCACAGTGCCTGTTTGTCAGTTCGTGTCAGCTCGAGAGTGCGGGAGGCTGGTGTGATGTATGCTTCCTTCCTCCCTTCCTTCCTTCCGTCGCTCGTCCTTCCTGTCTTCCGGTGTCGTCTTCTCGCCGTGACACAAGCGCCCTTCATGGCCACGCACGCACTCGACGGGCTGGCTCCGCGACAGTAAGTGACCGCCGCAGCGTCACCGTGTACTGGCTTGAGTGTGTAGCGTGAGTCTGATGTGTTGAGGCTGTTGGTGGTTGAAGTGTGTGTGTGTGTGTGTGTGTGTGTGTGTGTGGATAACTATGTTGTTGTGGTATGGTGTTACGGTAATAATTTTGGTCAAGCGCCTGCTCCGTGGCGGCTCAAAGCACTTGAGCAGACGCAACACACGTAATGTCGTTCATCGAGATTGGGAATGTTGTCCGTAATGTTACGAGCAGCTAACACATAATGTACATATGTCAACAAAGGTTCAAACTGGCATACATGCGTGCAAAATGCACTCTCACACGCGCGCTCGCGCGCACCCTAGCACTCTCTCTCTCTCTCTCTCTCTCACACACACACACACACACACACACGCATTGTACAGACTGATAGGGGTGAAGGACACTGTTGCTTAACTGAAATATTCTGAGAAGAGAAATGTCTTGACTTTGCTTTTAGTGAAGGAAGAGAGAGTAGCAGAGTGCCTGATGTCTTGGGGGAAGATGCTTCCAGATGGGGGGGGGGGGGGGGGGGGGGGGGACCGAAGTCTGAGAAAGT
>JABMCL010003074.1:437500-440000 GCA_018857735.1 Alviniconcha marisindica | reverse complement strand
GTAATTCGCAAGTGCTGGAATGCATTTGATATTTCATGTTTGCCAGTCATTCAATGGCGTGCTGCGTGCTCCTGTGCTGGAATTTATTTCATGTGTTTCCGTGTCACTTAACAGCGTCGTCCTTAGCGCTGAAAACGTTGGTGACGTAGCAGTTTTGCGTCACAGAAAGTGCGACTTCACCGCTGTCAGCGACTTGTTTGTGTCTGGAAATGGAATCTCAGCTGTCGTGACTGGTGTCTCAATTTTTGCTATTAGCATCTTTGCTTTTGTCTTTAGAATTTGGACTTTTGTCATTGGAATTTAAGCTTTTTGTCAGTGGAATCAGAATTTTTGTCTTTGGATTCCGAGCTTTTGTTGCTGGAATCTCATCTTTCGTCATTGAAACTAACCTTTTGTCACTTGAATCTGAACTTTTCTAATTGGAACTTCAGCTTTCGTCACTGGAATCTCTTTTGCCGTTGGAATCTCAACTTTTTTTTCATTGGAATCTCAGGTTTGTGGTTGTAATCCAAGCTTTTGCGGTCAGTCCAGATATCATCATGAAACCTTGTGCGTAAGAGCCTGTCGTTGGAATTTGATTACCCTGATACTTTGAGTCTGACATCAGTCACGTACAAGACCAGTTCTTGACACAGATTAGCTTTGACCGACACCTGATCTTTCTGGAGTCTAAAAAAAGAACTAACCTAATCCCCCGTACCCCTGACCTACAATCCACCCGGTAGCCCCCGTCACCCAGACCCCCCCCCCACCCTCCTTCCCCTATTCCCCATCCCACGCCCACACACTTCCCTATCCCCATCCCTCGTCCATCCCCCACCCTTACCTATCCTCCACCCGGTCAACCCGTCTCCAAGATTTCCCCCCCCCCCTTCCCCATTCCCCATCCCTCGCCCATCCCCCTCCCCCCGCACCCCCCCCCCCTCCACCACCACAGGGACAGAGAACCCCCTGCCCCAGTGCTGTTGTTTACAGCCCAGCCAGAGACTGGAGAATTTGCCGGTGGACGTGAAGGAAACCCTAGAACTCTTCCAGCGGTGTGCTTTAGCACGGGGCGGGATGGAGAAGGGAAGAGTGGGTGTTTGTGAGGCGATACCTATACCCATTGTGTGCCGCGCTGCCCCCTCCCCCCCCCCCCCCTCCCACCTCCACCCTCCTCCCCCGCCACCCCCCAGGTAGGCGAATTGCGCACGTCATCATCAGTGAAGCGGAGCGAACTCGGGTAGCTGTATACCACAGATACCCAGAGACTCACTGACTAAATTCCACGGGTATGTAGGTCCATGCTAAATTCAGGGTGCTGACACTGACGCCGCGGCAAGTTTTAGGCAGGTATTTGGGCTGTGAGCTCGTGACCCATTCATTTTTCTGGAGTCGTGGCGTTTGGCGTTCCCGTTACCGTTTCGGGTACCACTGATCCACTTTTGTGGCCAGCTGTGCTGGCATCAGCCGTCAGGCTTGAGTTCAAAAAGGGCACCGTTGGTTGCCTTAGCGGGGCGTAGCTCAGTGGGGCCGGGCTTAAGGCAGAGTCCCTGGCTTCAGAGTCCGCATAGTTCAGGAGCTGTGTGAGAGTCGAGGTGGCCGACGTCCTGGGCTGTCCGTCCTAACGAGCCTTCTGGTTTCCGTGGACGTAAAGCTACATTGAACCATGCTTCGGCATTGGTCTCAGCTTGTCCCTAATATGTCAACTGACATCCGAGGACATTAAGCAACACTACCTACCTTCAGAGTCCGCGTAGTTCAGGAGCTGTGTGAGAGTGGAGGTGGCCGCCCTGGGCTGTCCGTCCTAACGAGCCTTCTGGCTTCCGTGGACGTAAACATTTATTGAACCGTGTTTCGGCATTGGTCGCAGCTTGTCCTTAATATGTCCGCCGACATCTGAAGACATTAAGCATCACTTCATCATCATCATCATCATCATCATCATCATCATCATCAGATTCCGTGACGGGGTGTCGTTTCAGAGCTCAGGAGCTGTGTGAAAGTCGAGGTGGCCGTCCTGGGCTCCCCGTCCCTAATAGTCCGTACGGTCTCTGTGGACGTAAAGCAACACTGAACTGAAGTGCCTTAAGGCACTGGGCAGAGTCGGTCCATTTTGAAGGTCATTGCATTTTGGGGCACCACTGATCAACTCTCATTGCTCTTGAGGCGTCAGACATCCAGAATTATGTAATAAGGATGTGAAATGAAAACAACCAGGCAAGATCTGTCACCAGGACATTAAAATGACACAACCAGACAAGATTTAACTGTAACCAGAACGTTAAACTAAAACAACCAGGCAAGTTTTAACTGTAACCAGGACGTTAAACTAAAACAACCAGGCAAGATTTAACTGTAACCAGAACGTTAAACTAAAACAACCAGGCAAGATTTAACAGTAACCAGGACTTTAAACTGAAACAACCAAGCAAATTTTAACTGTAACCAGGACGTTAAACTGATACAACCAGGCAAGATTTAACTGTAACCAGAACGTTAAACTAAAACAACCAGGCAA
>JABMCL010003074.1:425000-430000 GCA_018857735.1 Alviniconcha marisindica | reverse complement strand
TTTGCGTCTCGGAAGATCTGAAGTGTTGAGGAGCTTGAGACACTAGCCGCGGGCACAGAGCCAAGGACATCACACACTGTCGATCGCTTGTGGGAGAGAGGCGTGGAACGAGGAAGCACTCGACGATCTTCATTGAAAAGACGAGAGAGGGCAGCCGTCAGTCAGACGAAAAGTGCAACTGTTTCAAAGGCAACGTTGGGTAAGCTTCTGAGAGACTCGGTGGTGGTGGTGAAGTGTCGCTTAATGTCCTCAGATGTCAGCTGACATATCAGGGACAAGTTGTGACCAATGCCGAAGCACGGTTCAATAATTCTTTACGTCCACGGAAGCCAGAAGGCTCGTTAGGACGGACAGCCCAGGACGGCCACCTCGACTCTGACACAGCTCCTGAACTATGCTTCTGAGAGACTCGGTGGAGCTCATATATAGGATTGTTTCCCGAGGGCATAGATATATGTGAGCCGGTTTGGCCCAGCGGTAAGGCGTTAGGCTGGTAAGCGGAAGGGCCTCGGTTCGATACCGCTTCGGCTCTCCTTTCTCTTCAAAAAGGTTGTGGTTTGTGGACACTGTCTTGTGACTTTGTCCATCACTTCCTACTGAAACATTAAAATGGCTGTCATCGCTGCCCATCTTAATGCAGAAATCATTCTGGTGGTGACAGTGTCACTAGCGATAGGTATCATTATAATCTCATTATAATCTCCCTGCCCCCCCCCCCCCCCCACCTCCATACTCCCTTCGCCCACTTCTCCCCGTCCCTAATAAGCCGCACGGTTTCTGGGGACGTTATCTTGAAGTGAACTGTACTGAACTGAACTGTGTTGCGTGTAGAACTGTGAGCCAGCTTTTTACTTGTGTTTTGGTGACTGGTGTTTCGACCTGGCATGGAGTGACTGAGAACATGCGGTTCGTCCTTATGTGACCCTGTTTGGCTGACGGGAGTAACCCCCCCCCCCCTGCCCCCCCCCCCCCCCCAAAAAAAAAAATCAATAAAAAAAATCCAAGAACTAACTTATCGTTCCGACCACAGACAAATATGAGTTGAATCAAAACGCACAACCAGTTGAAAAGGACGCCGATTGTAATAGTGAAATACAAATCATGCGCTAATGTTTAGTGGGAACGCATTTTACAAGCAGCAGATTGACAGGTTAACAAACGACGATGTGGGTAAAAACTGTGTACTTATCTAGAAGTTGGTGTCGGAATCTGTTGAAGAACAAAAAGTAGACTTTACACGCAGAGTTTAGAAAAATCAGTCGACCGAGGAAATATAATTTTACATCCAGTGTTCAGAGAAATCAGTCGACCGAGGAAATAGACTTTACCCGCAGAGGTTAGAGAAATCAGTCGACCGAGGAAATAGACTTCACACGCAGAGTTGAGAGAAATCAGTCGACCGAGGAAATAGACTTTACCCGCAGAGTTTATAGAAATCAGTCGACCGAGGAAATAGACTTCACACGCAGAGTTTAGAGAAATCAGTCGACCGAGGAAATAGACTTTACCGCAGAGTTTATAGAAATCAGTCGACCGAGGAAATAGACTTCACACGCAGAGTTTATAGAAATCAGTCGACCGAGGAAATAGACTTACCCGCAGAGTTTAGAGAAATCAGTCGACCGAGGAAATAGACCTTACCCGCAGAGTTTAGATAAATCAGTCGACCGAGGAAATAGACCTTACCCGCAGAAGTTAGAGAAATCAGTCGACCGAGGAAATAGACTTCACACGCAGAGTTTATAGAAATCAGTCGACCGAGGAAATAGACTTCACACGCAGAGTTTATAGAAATCAGTCGACCGAGGAAATAGACTTTACAGCCAGAGTTTAGAGAAATCAGGCGACCAAGAAAATAGCGGCATTTTGTGGAATAGTTCAAGGAGGACACAATCACGCTGTGGCCCTAGGCTGACCCGATCTATATTTAGGTCAACATATATCTTCTCCAGGGTGTACGTGCATCTGCACTCGGTAGCCGGCAGATGGCAGCAAAGTCGGTTCCCTGCCAATAAAACTGAGGAACTGACCTCTCGCCACCCTCTGATTGACAGATGAGCATTAGCCAATCACCGCCTTTCTACAAACACACTTCCTTAGACACGCCAACGGGCTCACCAAGTATCACTGTAATGTAAACAGAGCACGCGACGTTTTTCTCCCCCCTGGCATGAACGGGTTTGAACTTAAAGAGGCTGTCACTATTGTGAATACACGTACTAACGTGGCCAAACTTAGTCTGAAGCATTAAACAGGTAGTCTCTCTCGGGCAGTGTGAGCACACTGGCATGACCAGGTTGGCACTTAGATATAGATATATTTACAACAACCTTGATTTGTGTTTGAACGCTTGCTTGCTCTTGTCAAATGTATCAAGTGCGGTAGTCATTTATTATTAGTATTCATGTGCTTGTTTGGTTTAAACAAAATTGTATTCATTCATCGTAATCATAAGCTCAACAAATAAGTACAGGAAACACAAAAGCAATATGCTATTTGAGTGTTACCTATATGTGCTTGTTTATAGGAATGTATTGTGTGAATGTGATTTTTGCTTTCTAGCCCCCAGGGGCAAAAAGCTCAATAAAACCCTTGGTTAACCCTTGGAAACAAGCAGTCAGTACTGTGAGCACTGAGCTCAAAGCACCAACTAACTAACTGTGAGTACACTTAAGAGGCCGAGTTAAGTCTGAAAAGTTAAACAGGTATAGTCTCTTTCACTTCTCAGGCAGTGTGAACACACTGGCTTGACCGGGTTTGAACTCAAAAGAGGTTGCCACTATTGTGAGTACACTAACTAACGTGGCCGTGAGTACACTAACTAACGTGGCCGAGTTTAGTAAACATGGTGCTTAACGTCCACAGAAACCATAAGGCTTATCAGGGACGGGGAGAAGGGAGGGAAGGGGGTATGGAGGTGGAGGGAAGAGGGAAATTATATGATATATGCCTGTCGCCACACTGTCACCACCAGAATGACTCCTGCATTAAGATGGGCAGCGAAGAGAGCCATTCATGTTTCATTAATTGTGAGGGACAAAGTCACAAGACAGTGTCCACAGACCACAACCTTTTGAAGAGAGAGGAGAGCCGAAGCGGGTTCGAACCGAGGTCCTTCCGCTTACCAGCCTAACGCCTTACCGCTAGACCAAACCCGAGTTTAGTGCGGACGATTAAACAGTCTCCCTCAGGCAGTGTGAGCGTACTGGCGTGACCAGATTTGAACCGAAGAGACACTCAGTATTGTGAGTACACGTACTAACGAGGCCGAGTTCAGTGTGAACAATTAAACAGGTAGTGTGAGCACACTAGCGTGACCGAGTTTGAACTGAACGGTCATTGAACTGAAGAGGGTGCTGGACTGTCGGTACTAGCCCGTCGTGCCATGATTGTGTGTGTGTGTGTGTGTGTGTGTGTGTGTGTGTGTGTGTGTGTGTGTGTGTGTGTGTGTGTGTGTGTGTGTGTGTGTGCGCGCCTTGGTTGCTGAACTGGAGTGACAACTGCTCATCGTCTGGAAAACAGCGTTTTTAGGTGTGTGTGTGTGTGTGTGTGTGTGTGTGTGCGCGTGCTTTTGTGTGTATATGTGTGTGCACGCGTGTGTATATATATTTGTGTGTGTGTGTGTGTGTGTGTGTGTGTGTGTGTGTGTGTGTGTGTGTGTGTGTGTGTGTGTGTGTTGTGTGGCGCGTGCGTGTCGTGCGTGCGTATGTGTATATGTGCGTGCTTGCATGTGTGCGTGCGCATGTGTATATGTGCGTGCGTGCGTGCGTGTGTATGTATGTGTGTGTGTGTGTGTGGTGTGTGCGTGTGTGTGTGTGTGTGTGTGTGTGTGTGTGTGTGTGTTGTGTGTGTGTGTGTGTGTGTGTGTGTGTGTGTGTTCGCAAAGGCCCCTTGAGCTAAGCCTGTTTATTGTGTTTCTCTCTCTATATAGAAGTGTTTTACCTGCATTGTGCATCTATTCCAAAGCATCACAATCCTTTGTGTTAATCATAATTGTTGTCCCAGGCATGATAATCTTTTCTGATGATCATTACTGTCTTCTAGGGCATGGATCTTCCTATGTGATAATCATCGTTGTCTTCCCAAGCTTCATCATCCTTTGTCAGTCATTACGACCGCATCCCCATCTCCACTCGCCTCTGCCTCCCATTCGGCTTCATCGTTAAAAGCTTACCACCGCACCCATGTCTCTTAAAATTGGCATCTCTAGATGCGACTGAGGTGTTTGCGCGAGTGACAACTGCGTAACGTCATGCAAACAGCGTTAGGTGTGTGTGTGTGTGTGTGTGTGTGTGTGTGTGTGTGTGTGTGTGTAGGTAGGAGGAGAGAGAGAGAGAGAGAGAGAGAGAGAGAGAGAGAGAGAGAGAGAGAGAGAGAGAGAGAGACAGAGAGACAGACAGAGAGACAGACAGACAGACAGTGAGGGGCTCACCCACCCCCACTTCCTTTTCACCCCCACCCCCACCCCACCCCGTTCTCCCTCCCACCCACCTGCCTCCATACACAATGAACGTTCGTAACATGCTTCGGGCATTAAGCGGCTGGGGCACATCCACGCAAACTAGGCTACTTCGGAGTCCCCGCGTTCACACACGTTGCGGAGGGAGGGAGGCGGAGGGAGTGCAGCTCACAATGGGCGGTCAGGTGTCGAGGGCGACGGAAAGCACCGGTTCAGCACCGTGATCAAGGGGTGAGGAGGTTACCCAATAGGCTTCGGGATGCGTGCTATTTGCATAGCAACGCAGGACGTTACTCACTGACGGGCTTCGGGGTGCAGGTTTATTTTGCGTGCTAACAAGAGCCCTGAATGGAGACGAGCAGAGAGTTACTGTGTGCGTTTGACTCGGTGTCTGCCTGTCTGTCCGTCTGTCGCAGTGTTTGTCCGTCTCGGTGTCTGTCTGTCTGTCTGTCGCAGTGTTTGTCTCAGTGTCTGTCTCCATCGGTGTCTGCGTCTAGGCGTCTCTGTCTCGGTGTCCGTCTCAGTGTCTCTCTCGGTGTCT
>JABMCL010003074.1:417500-420000 GCA_018857735.1 Alviniconcha marisindica | reverse complement strand
ACCTCGCGTGTTCACAGCGGCAGTATACGCGTAGGTTTCCCACAAGCTAAAATTACCAAAGACATTCATGCCAATAAAGCCAGAGAAGCACACACGCACACATGCACACTCACACACACACACACACACACACACACACACACACACACACCACACACACACACACACACACACACACACACACACACACACACACACACACACACACACACACACACACACACACGCACACACGCATGCACGCACTCAAGCATACTAACACACACACTCACATACCACGCACACACACACACACACCCCATACACACCACACACACACACACGCACCCCCCCCCCCCCACACACACACAACAAACAACAACAAAACACACAATTGTCAGGAGATCAGTATGTACATCCTATGAGCCAGCGGGGACCAGAGTGTACAGGAACCTGCTGGCGATGGACAATGAAATTATCTCTCCTTGTCCTCCGGGCTTCCCGCTCGGTCTGCAAGGCCGTGCTGCTGGAACTGACCAGCTGACGGAAATGTCTGTAATGCCCTGGGAAACCAGCGCGTCAGATCGATACACACGTTGGCTCAGCGGTACGTGTATGTGTGTGGCTTACATGTAGCGTGTAATAATAGCGTATAGAGATGACATGGAGGGGGGGGGGGGGGGAGGGGAGAGGGTGCAGGGGCGGTGGGGTGGGGGGGGGGGGGGTGGGCAGCGGTGGGTGTGGTGGGGGGAGAGGGGGGGGGCAGGGGAGAGGGTATAATTATGTGGTATACAAGTAGCGTGTAATTATACTATGCAGAGGAGATGACGGGTGGGGTAGCGGGGTGTTTGCTGTTACGTATGTGTGGTATACATGTAGCGTGCAATAATACTAATAGTCCATATAGAGGAGATGATACACTGGGAAACGGGGGCAGGGGTGGGGGGGTGGCGGGGAGGGGGGGTGGGGATAGGAGGATGGAGTGGGGGTGGGGTGGGGGGTGGGAGGGGGGTGGGGGGTGGGGGCGGGGTAGGAGAAGAGCACAGACACAGCAATCCCAGGTGATGCTTACCTGGCGTTTTCTGGCACCAGTGGATGGTCAAGACCTCGGCAGACGGCGTTGCTCTCACAAACCGGACTGGCAACCAGCCGTGCCCTTGGTTTGGACCGCGGCACAGAGCTAGGAGCGGGCGTTAAGGAACTGGGACAAATTAGGAGGTCACTTGCTGCTGACCTTGTCCTTGGATCACGGGGCCGCTGCGGGCCAAAAAGGGAAGTTCATTCAGCGCAGTGTTTGAGACAGGCGTGTTGTATTGTGTTGTAACCGCAACGAAAAGCAGTCTGGCAGTCGTGCTGAACGACAGTCATTGCGAAAAACATAGAGAAAGATAAGGCGGTGGTCTGCAAGACGTTTGGAGAGGTCGGGGAGGTTTAGGGGGTTGAGAGGGGAAGGGGGGGGGGGGGGTGGGGGGGGGGGAGGGGGGGGGCGTAAGATGAGGAAAATAATGACAATACAAAGGAGGAAGCTCTCTGTCTCTCTGTGTCTGTCCCAGTTTCCATCTGTCTGTCTGTGTATGTCTCTGAATCTGTCTTTGTCTGTCTGTCTGTCTGTCTCTGTCTCTCTGTGTGTCTCTCTCTGTCTCTGTCTGTCTGTCTCTGTCTCTGTCTGTCTGTCTGTCTGTCTGTCTGTCTGTGCGTCTCTCTCTGTCTGTGTCTGTCTGTCTGTGTCTGTCTGTCTGTCTCTCTCGCCTGTAGTCACTTCAACTGTGATGTCAATGTCAGTGCATACACCACACGCGGTCTGACTCCATGTGGACGAGACACACTGTTTGTTGCGCTTGGCAAAGAGAATAAAACGGAAGGCAGTACACACACGCACGCACGCACGCGCGCACGCACAAACACCACACACACACACACACACACACACACACACACACACACACACACACACACACACACACAACAACAACAACAACAACAACAACAATACACACACACACACACACACACACACACACACACACACACACACACACACACACCCAACAGCAACAACGTCGTGGACTTTCAACCGTCATTGTGTAATACCGCTTGCCGTCTCCAGCTTGAGGTCGAACTGCGCAGTCGCGAGTCAAACGGAAACCGGTTTGCTGTCATCAAGGCTGATTGTGTGGCTGACTCATTAACGGGGGACCAGTCGATCGAGCCAGTGACTGAAACGGACGTTGTCTCGTTGCCATTTTGGGCGTTGTGTTTTCTTCGCGAGTCGTACGTACTACGCCGCTGAGTGAATGGCGCAGCGATCAACATCTAGACAAGCTGATCATATACTGGAGAGACATAGTTCAGGAGCTGTGTGAGAGTCGAGGTGGCCGTCCTGAGCTGTCCGTCCTAACGAGCCTTCTGGTTTCCGTGGACGTAAAGAATTATTGAACCTTGCTTCGGCATTGGTCACAACTTGTCCCTAATATGTCAACTGACATCTGAGGACATTAAGCAACACTTCATCATCATCATT
>JABMCL010003074.1:372500-405000 GCA_018857735.1 Alviniconcha marisindica | reverse complement strand
TCTCTGCGTTAAGGTATAACCAGTGCCGTGCGGAGTTTGCATTGTGTGTAAATGAGCAGGTTTATCTCTGCGTTACAGGTATAACCAGTGCCGTGCGGAGTTTGCATTGTGTGTAAATGAGCGGGTTTATCTCTGCGTCAGCCGGAACCAGTGCACATAGCTTTAAACATTTTGTGTGAGCAGCTTATTCATCACGTTAGGTAATGTGAGGGCGCAGTTTTCTTCGTGTACGTAGGCCATCCCTTTGTCAGGCTGCACCAACACCTTCCACGTGTATAATGCGTTCTTTGTGACCATGTGATGTTGTTCTTAAAGTGTTGCTTTACGTCCACAGAAACCGTAGGCTTATTAGAGACGGGAACCCAGGACGTCCACCTCGACTTTCACACACAGCTCCTGAGCTGTGAAGGAGAATGTGATCTTGTCAGCCGTAATTTATAGCAACACATATCTTGTCAACAGAAGCAAACAGTCCCACAGTGTGGCTGAGTGTAGTGTCTTTACTGTGTGCCAGCGAGGCGGAAACATCAGCTGATCGTCTGCTTCGACCAAGTGATCGTCCGGAGAATTCGTTGTGGTGGTTTTTGTGTTGTGTTTACTGTTTTCGGCCTGTGGTTAAGGATCATTGATTACCGCTGTGTGTTGTGTTCAACACTGCCAGTCATCAAACTTTTAGCAGTCGGTCTCAGTCTCTCCCTGTGCGAGTCTCGCGTCTTGCCTTCCCCGGGATATAGCTGCGGCAAGCGGAATTGTGTCACAAGGTAGTGTGTGTGTGTGTGTGTGTGTGTGTGTGTGTGTGTGTGTGTGTGTGTGTGTGTGTGTGTGTGTGTGTGTGTGTGCGTGACAATAAGTGTGTGTGTGAGTCTATGTGTGTGTGTGCATGTGTGTGTGAGTGTGAGAGAGAGAGAGAGAGAGGAGAGAGAGAGAGAGAGAGAGAGAGAGAGAGAGAGAGAGAGAGAGAGAGAGAGAGAGAGAGTGCAGGCGTGTGTAAGAGTGTGCATACATATTTTTGTCTCGATGAACACAAGTGTGTGAGTAGCGGTGTGTTTGTCGGCCTCTGTGTGTGTGTGTGTGTGTGTGTGTGTGTGTGTGTGTGTTATGTGTGCTTGTGTGAATGTGTGTGTCGCTGTGTCACAGTGTGTGTGTGTGTGTGTGTGTGTGTAGCGGGCGTGTGAGTGTGTGTGCATGTGTAGCTTATGTGTCGGTGTGTATGTCTAACAGGGTACCGTGTGTTCGTGTGTTCAAACTATACCCACTAATTATTTCATCTGCGAAGAAATTACCGACACAAGCTTAAATATCTTACCTCGAGCAGGCGCCGAATGCTAAACTTTCTTATCGCAAACGAAATAACAAAGAAACAGGTGAAAAAACGGAGGCGTTGAGGGTCAGTACGCTTACATAAAATATGCTGCTTTCACGGCGTGTGTTTTTGTCACACTGACAGATCGGCGTGTCGCTGAAAAGCAAAACAGAACACCTGAGAGAGAGAGAGAGAGAGAGAGAGAGAGAGAGAGAGAGAGAGAGAGAGAGAGAGAGAGAGAGAGAGAAAGGTGTTCAGAGAGAGACAGAGACAGACAGACAGACGGAGGTGTTGAGAGAGAGAGAGAGAGAGAAGGCGACCCACCGTTTTATCCACACACTCGCATTTGATTCGCGCGATGTTATACACGTTACGGTTGAGTGTGTTGGCTGGTGACTACTGCCATTTGTTGTGTCTTCAGTTCGGTGTGGGACATGGGGGTGGGTGGGGTAGGGGAGAATTGTGTGTGGCACAAAGGTAAGACATCCACATGTTCGCTGGCATGGTGTGTGTGCATCGTCGATTCTCGACAAGTATATGTAGCTGTTTAGGCCCTACTCCTTGAAGTAAGTAAGTAAACATGGTGCTTAGTGTCCACAGAAACCACAAGGCTTATTAGGGACGGGGAATATTTAAGCAAAAGTACAGTAATTACGTACGGCATCTTACCCATCTCGACATTCATAGCTCACAAAACGAACGACGATGTCTCGTTGAGAAGTCAGCTTCTAATTATTGGTGTGTTGATCTTCTCTCCGGTACAGACAGGACTGAAACAGAACATAATGGATTCTTTTCGTGTGTGTTGTGTTGTGTGTGTGTTGTGTGTGTGCGCGCGCGCGTCTGTTCTGTTTATGTGTGTGCGCGCACGCGTCTGTATTTGTGTGTGTGTGTTTGCGTGTATGCGTATTATTCCCCCAAGATGAACCATACGTTAACAGACAAAAATCTAGTGGCCTGTGTGCAAGAAGCTTTTATTAAATGTTACACGGGTAATGGAAACTTCTCAGTACAGTTCAAGATGGTATCTGTACGCTCGGCCGCCCGTCTCTCAGACGTTTCCCCAACGTTGCCTTCATATCAGTTCCATGTTCGTCTGATTGACTATGGCCTCTCTCTCTCTCTCTCTCTCTCTCTCTCTCTCACGCACGCACACACACACACACACACACACACACACACACACACACACACACACACACACACACACACACACACCCGGTTGTAAACTATGAGGGCGAGATACGGACAGGAGTAAGTAACTTGGTGTTTTACTTCCAGTCAACCACTGCGGTTGTAAACTGTGAGGGCGAGATCTATACGGACTAGAGTAAGTAAGTAACTTGGTGTTTTACGCCCAGTCAACCATTACAGTTATATGAGGGCGAGATACGGACTGGAGTAAGTAAGTAACTTGGTTTTTTACGCCCAGTCAACCACTGCGGTTGTAAACTATGAGGGAGAGATCTATACGGACTGGAGTAAGTAAGTAACTTGGTGTTTTACGCCCAGTCAACCACTGCGGTTGTAAACTATGAGGGCGAGATCTATACGGACTGGAGTAAGTAACTTGGTGTTTTACTTCCAGTCAACCACTGCGGTTGTAAACTGTGAGGGCGAGATCTATACGGACTAGAGTAAGTAAGTAACTTGGTGTTTTACGCCCAGTCAACCATTACAGTTATATGAGGGCGAGATACGGACTGGAGTAAGTAAGTAACTTGGTTTTTTACGCCCAGTCAACCACTGCGGTTGTAAACTATGAGGGAGAGATCTATACGGACTGGAGTAAGTAAGTAACTTGGTGTTTTACACCCAGTCAACCACTGCGGTTGTAAACTATGAGGGCGAGATCTATACGGACTGGAGTAAGTAAGTAACTTGGTGTTTTACGCCCAGTCAACCACTGCGGTTGTAAACTATGAGGGCGAAATAGGGACTGGAGTAAGTAAGTAACTTGGTGCTTTACACCCAGTCAACCACTGCGGTTGTAAACTATGAGGGCGAGATCTATACGGACTAGAGTAAGTAAGTAACTTGGTGTTTTACGCCCAGTCAACCATTACAGTTATATGAGGGCGAGATACGGACTGGAGTAAATAAGTAACTTGGTTTTTACACCCAGTCAACCACTGCGGTTGTAAACTATGAGGGCGAGATCTATACGGACTGGAGTAAGTAAGTAACTTGGTGTTTACGCCCATCAACCATCTTCAGGGGCGAAATAGGGTGGAGTAAGTAAGTAACTTGTGCTGTTACAGTCATCGCACTGCGGTTGAAAATGAGGGAATCTAGGACTAGAGTAAGTAAGTAACTTGGTGTTTTACGCCCAGTCAACCATTACAGTTATATGAGGGCGAGATACGGACTGGAGTATGAGCGTGGTCCTTTTAAGCCCAGCCGTGCTAATGCTAGCTGTAAGAGATGTGTTGTTAGATCGATGGCATCATATGTTGCCTCTCCCGGGAAAAGCTGGTGGAGTTCAGCTGACGATGTTTGGTTAGATTTTCGCCTCGACAGAGTAATCATCACAATCAGCTGTTTTCCTGTGTGTGTGTTGTGTGTTGTGTGTTGTGTTGTGTTGTGTGTGCGCCCGTGCGTGCATACGTGTGTATTTGTTGAGGGAGAGAGACGGTGAGAGAGAGAGAAAAATAGTAATTACATTTTAAAGAGAGAGAGAGAGAGAGAGAGAGAGAGAGAGAGAGAGAGAGAGAGAGAGAGAGAGAGAGAGAGATGGCTGCTGCTTGAAATTGGATTTCGAATCCGCAGGCACTCGAGACCCCTCTGGGATGGGGGGGGGGGGGGGGGGGGGGCAGCTTCTTTTGCAACACGTCGTTAAACGCGCTGCCAAAATATTATAGAATGTAAATCACACTTCATCTCATCATTCCAAAACTCCTCCACCCCCGGAAAAAACAAAGAACAAAAACGACAAAAACAACACACACACACACACACACACACACACACACACACACACACACACACACACCAGAAAGAAGAAGAAGAAGAAGAAAATTCCATACAGGGCGTCGAACCTTTCGTGCACGTGTTACAATAAACAGAGATCTGAAACAAGATTTCCTTTGAATCTTTTATGTGTTTGGATCTACAGTAAACAGAGGTCGCCAAATCAGCCCTGAGTTCACTCATTTTACAAGGAACGTTTAAGCGTCACCCTGGAATGTGATGATAACGACGGTGATGACGACGTACAGAGAGCCAGTGAATACGTCCAGGCTGCAACGGCGTGCTCGTCGCTTTTACGAACATTAAGCGGTCTGTGATTGAATGTTGAAGTCGTGTCGTCCGCACAGGTCGTCTCGGGACAATGTCATCTTTCCGGTGATCCCCGCAAATAATAACCCCCTGTCAAAATTGCACCCTACTGAAAATAAGCGACGGAAAAAGAAATGCTGCGAGATTTAAAAAAAGAGAGAGAAAAAAACTGTATAAAAAAAAAAATTGTCAAAATTGCACCCTACTGGGAAAAATGAAGAAGAAAAAAATAGAAAAGAAAAAAGAAAGAAAAAAAAGACGGGAAAAGAAAGGTTAAAAAATGGGCGGGGGGGGGGGGGGGGGGGGCATCCCTTGTCACCGACGTCTTGTTCTCGCTAGCACAGGTCTGCCCGTTGGGAAAAGTTGTTCTGTTCAACGGTTTGTTCCGTTTTTTTCCAACGGTGATACACTGGCTGATTCACGATTCGCCAACGCGTCCCGGGTTTGCGGAACTCACTACCACCACGCCTCTGCATTTTTCTTCTTCCCTTTTATTTAAAGTCTTTTCTCATAAGTGATATTAGACTGATCTTACAATTATCGAGATAACAACACATGTCGCTGTCGTTGTTGTTCGCTTTTGTACAGCGTTATTGTCCACCCTCGAGCAGATTCACTGCGCTCGCATGTGATTCTACGTTAATGACTAGCTTCTTATAGCGCGTTTTTGAATATCCACCGAAGTGGTGTACTTACAACGCTGGCATGGCTGGTGACAAATGAAACTGCTGCCGTCTCGGCGCGTTCTGTGTACATCATACAACCATGCACCATGTCACTTAATGCAAAACCGCATACGTCATGTGCATGCGTGTTTAGCTGTAACCTGCCACCTGCACCTTTGGCAAAATGACCGGGAACTTTTACGTGCTACTGCGGTAACACGGGGGTGGAACGGATACCGAAATAAGAGTCAGCACAGAAAGTTGACTCCGGAGAAGAAAATTCTCCCGCCGCTCCTGCAGGGATTCGAACCCGCGACTTTTCAATCACGAGTCCGGTGCTCTAACCACTGAGTTATCCCCGCTCCTCATGTGTCAGCGAGTGATAGCAAAACAATAACAGACCTCATGTCTCCACTAACCAGGGTGACTGGGGTGACCACAGCCCGTGACTTGTTCTCATCAGTCGTCGTGATTCAAATTCCCATGGCATGATAATTATGCAGTCAAGCGACCATCCTCACCATGGACCTATATATATATATATGTGTGTGTGTGTGTGTGTGTGTGAGCGAGCGAGCGCTGGGCGTGCGTGCGTGCGTGCGAGCGAGCGAGCGGCGCGCGCCGGGCATGCGTGTGTGCGTGCGAGCGAGCGAGAGAGAGAGAGAGAAGGGGTGTGGGGGATTCATAAGTGAACACGAGAGAGTGATTGAAAATATATTTAAAAAATAAAAAATAAAAAAAAGTATCACAAACAACGCGAGAGGCTTGGTGACGTGGGAAGGGAATTAGTGTCGTCTGGCTGGCAAAAGACTACGCCACCCGCGCCCGATGAAAGACCCTGTCAACGCTCAAACTATGGCCATGAAAGAGAGAGACAAGATGCAGTGCTGACATCGACAGTGACCTGTTTTAGCTGACGCTTTGACATCGACAGTGACCTGTTTTAGCTGACGCTTTGACATCGACAGTGACCTGTTCTAGATGACGCTCTGACATCATCGAAAGTTACCCGTTTTAGCTGACACTTTGACATCGACAGTGGTCTCTTTTAACTGACTCTCTGACATCGACAGTGACCTGTTTTAGCTGACGCTTTGACACCCACAGTGACCCGTTTTGACATAGACAGTGACTTGTTTTTGCTGACACTCTGACATCGAGTGACCTGCTTTGACCTGATATTGGCAATGATTTGTTACAGCTGATGCTTAGGGGAAAGTTGACCGGCTGCATTTAGCGCTACACACGTTCGTGTCACAGCTCTATCTGTCTGTCTTTTGTCTTTTGTCCCCTCTCTCAATGTGTGTGTGTGTGTGTGTGTGTGTGTGTGTGTGTGTGTGTGTGTGTGTGTGTGTGTGTGTGTGTGTGTGTACTGGCCTTTTTAGAGTGTCATGGAATTGAGCTGGGCCCATATATATATATATATATATATATTATATATAATATATATAATATAATATTTTATATAATATATATGTGTGTGTGTGTGTGTGTGTGTGTGTTAGCGTCAATGATGAAGACTGGAGATTAGAAAACTCCTTCCTCGCCTTTTTTGTGTACAATTAAAGCACGAACTGCAGCCATACATGCATATTCTGGTCCGGGGATGGCAAAAGATCCTGTCATATTAAATATCTTTTTGTTCTTCAAAACACATAAAAGGTTGAAAAGAACGCTAATTTAATATGACAATGCAAAACGTGAATTTTCGGGGTAAGCCCCTCTTTCAAGCGACGAAACAAGTTAAAACGGTGAAAAATTAAAATGCACTAATCCGACTCATGTTGTGGTGTGTTCAAAGTGTGTGGAAGAATGTTGTTTAAAAAACGCACGAAAGGTTAAAAAGAAATCTAGTTTAATATGACAGTGCAAAACGTGCGAATTTTCGGGCTAAGCCCCTTTTTCAAGCGACAAAACAACAGACGAGTTAAACGGTGGAAAATGAAAGTGCAGTGATCCGGCTTCTGTTGAGGTGTGTTTCCGAGCGTTTGTTCAGAGGAATGCTGTTTGTTGTTTCGCCATTGTTGAAATAACATTTGGACTCGTCGTGCATGATCTGTGTTTCTTTGCTTTAAGAGTTGTAGCTCTGGGTTGTTCTGACTTGCATTCAGAACACAAACCCTCTGTCTGTCCTTCTTCGTCAAGCGTTGCTTTACGTCCACAGAGACCGTAAGGACCTTGGACCTATATATATATATATATCTTGGTCCACAGAGACCGTAAGGACCTTGGACCTATATATATATATATATATCTTGGTCCACAGAGACCGTAAGGACCTTGGACCTCTCCTCTTCTCTCTCTCTCTCTCTCTCTCTCTCTATCTTGGTCACAGACCGTAAGGACCTTGGACTATATATATATATATATATATCTTGGTCCACAGAGACCGTAAGGACCTTGGACCTATATATATATATATATATATATATATATTATATATAATATCTTGGTCCACAGAGACCGTAAGGACCTTGGACCATATTATATATATA
Organism: Alviniconcha marisindica; assembly: GCA_018857735.1. Taxonomy (NCBI): domain Eukaryota; kingdom Metazoa; phylum Mollusca; class Gastropoda; family Provannidae; genus Alviniconcha; species Alviniconcha marisindica. Next base: position 397,258 of record JABMCL010003074.1, on the reverse strand, counting down.
TATATATATATATATATATATATATATATATATATATATATTCTGGCCTTGGTAAGGACTATTAGGGACGGGGAGCCCAGGACGGCCACCTCGACCTCCACACAACTCCTGAGCTCTGTCCCATGTCTGGTCATGTGGAAAACTTTTAAAGAGTATCAGGTCGAGTACCGCCACTCTGTCACTGCTGGCTTTCTTCTGTAGCCTGCTAGGAGGTGCTCGCCTCTGTCTGCCCCCCCGTCCCCTCACCCCACCCCACCCCCCTCCACCCCCTCCTTGAAGTTACTGTTACAACAAACGTTTTGCCGTGCACGAAAACCGAGTAATTGGGTGCCCTGTATTCCGCACGCAGAAGCTGGCGCATGCTTTGTGAGGTATTTATGGTTTATACCGTCCGGCTCGTCTTTCACGACGGAGACAGCAGCGCGTCCTTCTCCAAATGCCACCGCATTCATTACGCCAGCAGGATCTTGACAACACGTCAGGTCAAAAATAAAACGTGAGTAGCCCTCAGCCTTAATGTGGGAGTGGGACGGGATGGAGACTGAGGTTGGCTGAGAAATTAACGTCAGACGAAGACACAGAGGACGGACAGAATCTGAGTGCAGAAGCAGGTGAAGAGTGCACTGTTCCTCGGGTCCAGGAATTGCCTTGATGGTTGAGCAACAGAAGCAGCCAAACGAGCCTGTTTGCCTTGACTGTCACACAAACAGCGTATCAAGCTGTATTTGCCATGACTGTCACACAAACAGCGTATCAAGCCGTATTTGCATTGACTGTCACACAAACAGCGTATCAAGCTGTATTTGCCTTGACTGTCACACAAACAGCGTATCAAGCTGTATTTGCATTGACTGTCACACAAACAGCGTATCAAGCCGTATTTGCCATGACTGTCACACAAACAGCGTATCAAGCCGTATTTGCCTTGACTGTCACACAAACAGCGTATCAAGCCATATTTGCCTTGACTGTCACACAAACAGCGTATCAAGCCATATTTGCCTCGACTGTCACAAAAAACATTGTATTAGACCATATTTGCCTTGACTTTCTAACAGCGTGACAAACTATATTATTTGCCTTGACTGTAACAGAAACAGCATATCCAGCTATGTTTGCCTTGAATATCACACAAACAGCGTTTCAAGCTGTTTTTGCCTTGACTGTCATACAAACAGCGTTTCAAGCTGTTTTTGCCTTGACTGTCATACAAACAGCGTATCAATCTGTATTTGCTTTGACTGTCACACAAACAGCGTATCAATCTGTATTTGCTTTGACTGTCATACAAACAGCGTATCAATCTGTATTTGCTTTGACTGTCATACAAACAGCGTATCAAGCTGTATTTGCATTGACTGTCACACAAACAGCGTATCAATCTGTATTTGCTTTGACTGTCATACAAACAGCGTATCAAGCTGTATTTGCATTGACTGTCACACAAACAGCGTATCAAACCATATTTCCCTTGACTGGAACAGAAACAGCTTATCACACCTTATTTGGTTTGACAGGTTGAGCAACAGAAATAGCGTATCAAGCCACACTCTGACCCCACCCCCCAACACACACACACACACACACACACACACACACACACACACACACACACACACACACTGACAAACACCCCCCTTTATCAGATGTATGAGCCAAACAGCACGAGGCGGTACAATATACCTGTGAGCCCGGTATCATGCCTACAGCAATGACTAATACCAAAGCTTCCACGAAAGTAACCTACTATCATTTCGCAATTCTCGGCCAGACGTCCGCGGGCAGCGAAAGAACTCCGACGAGGCACATAAATCTGGGGAAGTCCACGTTTACGGGAAAACCGATGACGGTCCTGACTCACCTGTCAATACTCGGCTACCGACGCCGACGTGCGGTTATCGTCTCTTGTTCACGGAGTGCGCACGCGCTCACATCGATCCGCGTCTGCATGCAGTACCTGTTTCGTGTCCGTCTAAAAATAGACTGCCGCGTAACCTTGACGGTGACATTGACCTGAATTCTCGATTTACCATGATCGTGTGACTTGGCTCTTGTTTTTTGCTGTTGTTTTGTTTCGTTTCGTTTGTCTATTCAAAGTGAGTCATAATAGAGTGGGGTTTGGTTGGTGTTTTGTAATGCAGCGTGAAAGAAAGACTATTTATAAGGCGCTTGCGCGTGACAAGGGCCCGAGGCTCACATTTTGTATTGCACCTTCCCTCTCGATTCGGCTAACAAGCAAAAAAGGGTTTCAAAGGTTAAGGTGGGGGAACGTTATAGACTTAACACTCAGGACGGGTCGCTTGGGTTTTCGCCTGGGTTTTCTTGCCTTGAGACCATCGCAATTAAAACTGATTGAAACGTTGGAAACGCTTGGGTTCCCACTGATGTAAACGATACACTTTTCCGTTCAAGTTGACAACGTTCTTCCTTCATTATTGGTTTCTTTCTGTCGGCTACATCTCCATTTTTCTTACGGTCCCAAGCCATATATATATATATATATATATATATGTGTCCGAGTGCTGCGATTACCGTTCAAGTAGGCAGAGAGACTTGGGGGGGGGGGGGGGGGAGGAGTGGGGGGGGGGGGGGGGGAGGAGGAAGGGGCGGGAAAAGCAAAAAACTGAGATTTTAGGCCGTGTTCCTTTTGGGAAAGAGTATTAAGCCCACGAGAGAGAGAGAGAGAGAGAGAGAGAGAGAGAGAGAGAGAGAGAGAGAGAGAGAGAGAGAGAGAGAGAAACTCGAACTCGAAAACTTTATTTTACAAGGATTGTAGTTTAGGTTCATTCAAAAACCTGTCTAACAACTAGAGAGAGAGAGAGAGAGAGAGAGAGAGAGAGAGGAGAGAGAGAGAGAGAGAGAGAACTCGCATCAATTTTTTTTAATTTTTTTTACAAGGATTGTAGTTACGATTCAGTCAAAACCTGAGAGAGAGAGAGAGAGAGAGAGAGAGAGAGAGAGAGAGAGAGAGAGAGAGAGAGAGCTCGAAAACTTTATTTTACAAGGATTGTAGTTATGATTCTATCAAAAAGCTGTGTAACAGAGAGAGAGGAGAGAGAGAGAGGAGAGAGAGAGAGAGAGAGAGGAGAGAGAGAGAGAGACTTCTTCACACATAAAAGAAGAAGAAGAAAGAACCATCAGAAGTAAAGAAGACATTCATGCTGCACTAGACACGCCACAAATCCATGAAAAGAATGCACGGCGACGTTTGACCTTCTGGTGTCAGTGGGTCAGGTGGGACGAGACAAAACTTAGCCAGGCAACCTCAGCGTGGCCTCTTTCTCAACTCACACATTCCGGAAGTTATCGGGCAGAGAGAAGAAAGATGAAACGGGGTGGGGGGGGGGGGGGGGGGGGATTTATTCTTTGTATTTAACTGCCAATCAGCCAGGAAAGTCGCATCAGTGAGAGCGGAACACATCAGATCACAAGCACTAGCCTGATTCACTGTTCACGTCACCGTATTCTGGAAGAGGATCCGGAAAAAATTAAGTTGAATGAACTGATGTGATAAGAATTAGGCAAAATTCCTGGCAGCAGGTGAAGCAAACTAGGCTACAGTTTGATCCACTCCAGACTTACAAGACTGAGTGAATAGTGGATACTGGATACAGCATTCTCAGCTCAGTGTGTGCGTGTGTGTGTGTGTGTGTTGTTTGTGTGTGTGTGTGTGTGTGTGGTGTGTGTGTGTGTGTGTGTGTGTGTGTGTGTGTGAGTGTATGTGTGTGTGTGTGTGTGTGTGTGTGTGTGGACATACACGTGTGATGTGGTATGAATGTGTGTGTCTGTGGAACAAATCAAAATATATGTACGTGAACAGTGTACACATCGTGGAGAGCGTCTAAATTGATTTACATGCGCCCAGTACGTATTGACAATGCACCATACATCAAAACTTGATCAAAAATCATCAACAACAAACAACAACAACAAAAAGGATTGGGGGGCGATTCCTTTCTAATAATTATACCATTAAATTTTGCTTTCATTTGATCCACGGCAAAACCGTACCATATGTACCATGTGACACACACACACACACACACACACACACACAAGGGGGGAGGAATGGGGGAATCCTTCTTACAATTATACCATTTGCTTTCATTTCAACCACGGCAAACACCATGACCCGTGACCCTCTCTGACCAAAACTAGGTAGCAGGTGACCGTATTTAAACAGTTCTCGGCGGCAGTGACCTGTCAGCCACCCCGTCCTTACCTCACCATCCCAGGCGGGTGTGAGTTGGAGAGGGTGGGGACATTGTTTCACTGTGTGAGTGAATGTGCGTGCGGACCGCCCGCCGTACCTCCGTGCTGTGCGTGCTTCGTTCAGCCAGTTATACGCCCGGGACTCTGGATTTTTTTGTCTGCTTTTGTTGTTGTTTTTGTTTTTGTTTTTTTGTTTGTTTTTGTTTTGGTCGCTTGGAGATTGTTACGCTCTATTGGACAAATCGTTTTTGTTTTGTGTTTTGTGTTTTGTCGCGTAGGGATCATTTCGCGCAGTTAAGGGATCGTGTGCGTTTTTGTTCTTGTTTTTCAGTTTTGTCGCTCAGGGATTGTTTCGCGCAACTAGGATTTTTCTTCTTCTTTTTGTTTCGCTCATGGTTTCGCGTAGTTAGGTAATCGTTGTTTTTAAAAACTTCATTCTGCTGTTCTTTTCTGTGTGCTTAACCCTTTCCTTGTCCGAGGCTCTCTCTTCCATTATTAGGCCTGGAGCAGGTCGGAATATAGCTTAGTATGCTTCGCCTACTGCCAGGAATTCTGCCTTTCCCATTTCCGCGTTCCCCTTCCCGGTCCATTCAACTTCATTTCTCCCAGTCTTTTCCAACAGAAAGAGACGCGTTATTGTTAGTGAGCAGTGAGTCAGACTAATTGACTAATTAGTTATTAATAAATTGGCTAATTTTGATGACTTGTGTTTAGCCGTGTGACAAACTTTACAGTTGAGCTGGAGTTAAGTATCAGAATCACTCAGGCTCTTGAGTGCGGGGTCTGCTGAATTAGTTGTCGTCGTTTTGATGTTGTCGGTGTAGTATGTGTTGTTCCAACGGTCTAATTAGCTTCGCCATACAAAGTCTGTCTGTAGTCCAGGCTGTGACTCTGTCTTAAATTATATATCAAAATGTGGAATTTACTTTGAGTTGTAGTCGTCGTTTTTTTTTTTTTTTTTTTTAAAGTACTTCATTGTCCTTTGCGGGAAATTCGCGTCGCCTTACCTGGGTAAGGCATAGCAGCCGCAAGAGCAGCGCTACCCATTCCTACCAGAGTGTGCAGTATTTTCGTGTGTCCAAACAAGATATGGCTGCCAGCGTTCGGGTTTTTGAAGATGTTGATACACGCGATTGCACACGGGGACTGTAAGGACACCGTAAGAGAGTCTGCACTGGACGTTAACTCTGAGAAAAAAATTCCTTGCCGCATCGAGGATTCGAACCCGCGTCACTGTTTCACCTGGCTTTTCAATCGGACGCTCTACCATCTGAGCTATTCCTGCCCCTTTGGTTTTTGTTGTTGTTGTTGTTGTTGTTGTTGTTGTAATTGTTCCAACGATCTGTTTGTAGCCATACACGCGATTGCACACGGGGACTGTAAGGACACCGTAAGAGAGTCTGCACTGGACGTTGACTGCCAGCCTTTTTCGTTTTATTTATTCATTTAATTTAATGAGGATTATTTGACAAATTTCGATCAAAACACACAACACGTTACGAACGCGCGTTTTCCTGAGCAGCGATAATCGGCTTTGATCTAGTTTTTATTCCGTTATTTGTTTTGTTTCGTTTCGTTTTGTTTTGATCTTGGAACAGCTTGGTGTGAAGTCAGTATGTGAGAGCACTAGAAAGGCTCGAATCGATTGCAGAAACAGGACATCGATCCGTGTGTGCCGTTTCTGTCTACTGCCCTTGTTTGGTTGACCCAAGAGACACTACAGTATCTCAGGTTTAACCCGACAGGACAACACAAGTAAAAAACACGCAGAGAGAGAGAGAGAGAGAGAGAGAGAGGAGAGAGAGAGAGAGAGAGAGAGAGAGAGAGAGAGAGGTGCCGTTTCTGTCTACTGCCCTTGTTCGGTTGACTCAAGAAACACTACAGCATCGGGACAACAAGAGAAAACAGAGAGAGAGAAAGAGAGGAGGAGGAGAGAGAGAGAGAGAGAGAGAGAGAGAGAGAGAGAGAGAGAGAGAGAGAGAGAGAGAGAGGAGGAGGAGGAGAGAGAGGAGAGAGACAGAGAGAGAGAGAGAGAGAGAGAGAGAGAGAGAGAGAGAGAGAGACAGACAGACAGACAGACAGACAGACAGACAGACAGACAGACAGACAGACAGACAGCGCAATGTACTCTGGTGGATTTTCTTGTGATTCTTTTCGTGGTAATAGTAAGTTTTCTTGAGATCACTGCGGACATTACTGACTTTTTGTTTTTTTAGTACTTCATTGTCCCTTGCGAGAAACTCGTGTGGCTTTGCCCGGGTAAGACACAGCAGCCGCAAGAGCAGCGCTACCCATTCCTCTAAATGCGTGCAGTATTGTCGTGTGTCCAAACCACGGTATGGCTGCCTGTGTTTGGGATTTTTAACGCGCGCACACATGTCGATGCGTGCGATTTCACACGGGGGCTGTACGGACACCGTAAGAGAGTCTGCACTGGAAGCTGACCCTGGAAGAAAAAAAAAAAAAAATCCATTGCCGCACCGGGGACTCGAACCCGCGTCAGTATTGCCCTTGGCTTTTCAGTCGGACGCTCTACCCACTGAGCCATCCCCGCACTGACTTGTGACATTACTGGCCCTCTTCCGGCTTGAAGACGATAATTATTCGAGAGAAAGAAAGAAAAAAAACAGGCACATGACACTGGTCATCACCTCATGTTGCTTTAAAATCATCTTGCAATTTCTCAAGAGAGAGAGAGAGAGAGAGAGAGAGAGAGAGAGCAGCATCTTAATGGGTCACTATAAGAAAGCTAGATGTAAGTTTAGATTGCAGACAGACTTCATGTGCGGATGACATGTGCCTGTAGGCGGATTAAAGTCTCCTTACACTAAATTAAGGTCTCCTCACACTAGATTAAGGTCTCCTCACACTAGATTAAGGTCTCCTCACACTAGATTAAGGTCTCCTCACACTAGACTAAGGTTTCCTCATGCTAGACTGAGGGCCCTATACTAGAACTGATGGGGGCCGGGGTGTGGTGTGATGTGTGTGTGTGTGGGGGGGCAGAGTGTGGCTTGATACGCTAGTAAGTAACTTTGTGTTTTACGCCCAGTCAACCATTACGGTGATATCAGGGAGAGTGAGGTGTGGTGGGGCGTGCGGGGGGTGGCAGGGGGGAGGTAGAAACGACGAGTAATGCTGTAGGAGGCTATTAGAGGGGAAATGATTGCCTTTCAGCATACGGGTCAGAGAACGCTTTAAAAAAATAATAATCCAAGGTTGGTTGAAGTGTTGCTTTACGTCCACAGAAACCGTAGGTTTATTAGGGACGGGGGCCCAGGACGTCCACAGAAACCGTAGGTTTATTAGGGACGGGAGCCCAGGACGTCCACAGAAACCGTAGGTTTATTAGGGACGGGAGCCCAGGACGTCCACAGAAACCGTAGGTCTATTAGGGACGGGAGCCCAGGACGTCCACAGAAACCGTAGGTCTATTAGGGACGGGAGCCCAGGACGTCCACCTCCACTTTCACACAGCTCCCGAACTCTAAAAAATCCAAAGAGGCTTGTTCAGTTTTATTTGCGAGGGGTTGGGCGAGACGGAGGGGTCACTTAAACTGAGTGTCGTGCAGCGATCTACGGCATGCCCTGTGCCTGTGATTGTGATACCGTACAGAGATCTACGGCATGCCCAGTGCCTGTGATACAGTGCAGAGATCTACGGCATGCCCTGTGCCTGTGATACCGTACAGCGATCTACGGCATGCCCTGTGCCTGTGATACAGTGCAGCGATCTACGGCATGCCCTGTGCTTGTGATACCGTACAGCGATCTACGGCATGCCCTGTGCCTGTGATACCGTACAGCGATCTACGGCATGCCCTGTGCCTGTGATACAGTACAGCGATCTACGGCATGCCCTGTGCCTGTGATACCGTACAGCGATCTACGGTATGCCCTGTGCCTGTGATACCGTACAGCGATCTACGGCATGCCCTGTGCCTGTGATTGTGGTACCATACAGCGATCTACGGCATGCCCTGTGCCTGTGATTGTGATATCGTGCAGCGATCTACGGCATGCCCTGTGCCTGTGATTGTGGTACCGTACAACGATCTACGGCATGCTCTGTGCTTGTGATTGTGGTACCGTACAGCAATCTACGGCATGCTCTGTGCCTGTGATTGTGGTACCGTACAGCGATCTACGGCATGCTCTGTGATTGTGATACCATGCAGCGATCTACGGCATGCTCTGTGCCTGTGGTTGTGGTACTGTACAGCGATCTACGGCATGCTCTGTGGTTGTGATACCGTGCAGCGATCTACGGCATGCTCTGTACCTGTGATTGTGATACAAACCATTATGTCACTGGGGATCTGCCGACACAAAGCGCTTTGAGCTTAGACACCGCTCGGCATTTGTCTGTCTCCCTACCTTTGACAGTTTGAGTATTGAGTAAACACGCAGTCTCTCTCAGTCATATGCATACAGGCGCATAACATACAGCACTCTGAGCCCACACTGCTCTCTCTCTCTCTCTCTCTCTCTCTCTCTCTCTCTCTCTCTCTCTCACACACACACACACACACACACACACACACAGAGTACAATCAGTCACATATAGACACACACACAGAGTCAGTCACACACACACACACACACACACACACACACACACACACACACACACACTGAAAAACAAGACACAATGACGAATTAAAAACAAACAAAAACAAAAACAAACAACAGCCGGTGTGTAATGCCACTAAACCGTTCCCACTTCAGCACAGGCTCACTCGCACTTGGATGATGAGCGCATGCGTGGGATTTGTCGATTTCCTCGTGAGAGTGGTGGGCCCTGAGTAGCCGTGTGATAAAACACAACGGCTTGACGCAACACACGGCACTGATAACAGCCAAAATGCACGCGCCGGTGTGGGTGGGTGGTTCAGTGAATCGGACATTTTACCACTCCAGACCGAGCGTCCCGTCCTGACTACAGGTGTTCTACTTGGTTTAAACAAAATTTTATTCATTCATCGTAATCATAAGCTCAACAAATAAGTACAGGAAACACAAAAGCAATATGCTTATTTGAGTGTTACCTATAGATAAAATGATAATCACACAGACATTTACGATGGCAAGATGGCAAATTGTTGTCAAAACGTCAGAGGCAACAAAACCAACAAAGACCAAAATGACAACAAAAAACAAACAAAACAAAAAACAAAACAATAACAACAAAACGGGAGGAGGCGGTGGGGGTTAAATAAGCAGTAGGTGTTCTACTTGCTTGGCTGCTGAAGATGAACCAGAATCTGTTGTTGGGTAAAATCCAAGGAGACGGTCGGAAATTCCTGGACCATTTTAGAAGTTATTTTTGGGTCACAAATATCATCACAGTCACTAAATGAGGTCCATATCTACCGATTACAGCCAAAATCCACAACAAAAGGTGAGTTTTATTATATATTTTTGTCTTTGATTGTTTCGAGTCGGCCCATGTTGCCCTTTGACAGTTGACCTAGTTTCCCAGTAACAACGTGAACGCTTCCTTAGTGCAAGGCAATCGTACTCACGACTCAACATTCTCAGATTGCATTTTCCCCCCGTACATTTTCCGTGGGTTTTTAATTGCCGTAGCTTGTTAACGAGGCCGTTTACCTAGCAGCAATTCGTCGGCTTCGTTCGCTTCTGTGACGCCGACTCGAAACAATCAAGGACAGAAATATACGGAGAAAAAAAAAAAAAAAAAACCACCTCACATTTTGTTGCGGATTTTGGCTGTAATCGGTGGATATGGACCTCACTCAATGATCGTGATGAGGATATTTGTGACCCGGGATAGCTTTTAAAACGGTCCAGGAATTTCCGACCGTCTCCTTGGATTTTTACCGTGTTGTTGTTTTTGTGTGTGATGGATGGGTGGGGCTACGCAGTGTAATAAACCACGGGAATCGGGGTCAAAAAGTTGTGGGATGTCCCCGTTCCGGCCGTTGTCTCCTCTTCCTCTGACATCCTCCCCACCCCGCCCCCACCCTACTTCCGCAACCACCTTTTTTCCCGGCACCCCATCTCTCTCAGGGTCAGGGTGGTGGGTTCAGTGCCTGACCTTTCGGATGAGATCATTCACACACACGTACACGTACACGCGCGCGCACACACACACACACACACACACACACACACACACACACACACACACACACACACAGCGCCACGCACGCACGCACGCGCACACACCACACCCCACACACCAACACACACACACACACACACACACACACACACGCGCGCGCACACACGCACGCACGCACGCACACACACACCAGTGAGAGAGAAAGAGAGAGCGAGAGAGACAGAGAGAAGAGAGAGAGAGAGAGAGAGAGAGAGAGAGAGAGAGAGAGAGAGAGAGAGAGAGAGAGAGAGAATACCACAAATAAACAAATCCTCATTTCCATGATTATCAACAGCATCAACATCAACGACACCAACAAAACTGATACCTTCTGTGCTGCAGATGTGCGCATGATAGAGGCGTGTGTGTTTATGTGTTGCGGATGGGGGGTGGGGGGCGGGGGTGGGGGGGTGGGGTGGGGGGGGGGATTGTGTTCAGAAAGAATGCCGCAAAAACTCACCCCCACATCACCCCAGCGGGTAGATGGGACGGGGATGGGAGGTGCTGTCGTTTTGTTCGACTTGTTTGCCTAGAGGCGGGTAGCTAGATCACAAGAGGTGTGAGGGAGTGTGTGTCCGGGAGGGGGTGGGGAGTGGCGGGACCCCCCCCCGGACCCCCCCCCCCCCCCCCCCCTCCCGGACACCCCCTCCCCCTTGCCAGTACTCTGTCATTACGCACTGTTACCACCAGAATGACTGCACGGTGAGTCGTTTGAATATTCCGTTAACTGTGTGGGGCGATGTCGCAAGACAGTGTAGGAAGGTAGGTAGGTAGGTAGTGTTGCTTAATGTCCTCAGATGTCAGTTGACATATTAGGGACAAGCTGAGACCAATGCCGAAGCATGGTTCAGTATTGCTTTACGTCCACGGAAACCAGAAGGCTCGTCAGGACGGACAGCCCGGGACGGCCACCTCGACTCTCACACAGCTCCTGAACTATGACAAGACAGTGTCCACAAACCACAGCTTTTGAAGTGAGAGGAGAGCCGAAGCGGAATGAAACCGACGTCCGTTTGCTTGTCAGCCTGACGCCTTACCGCTGGGCCAAACCGGCTCATCGCTGTTCGGATACGCGCCATGCTTTGCCCTACCGAAGGTGAACCCTACTCATCATGTCTTTCTGATTTCGGCGAAAACCGTTCCGTCATCCAAACTGCTGACGCGTGGGCCCTTAGGCCTGCTGACAGACTCGTCCTGTTTCTCCATCTGTCATCTTTATTTTACCGCAGCTGGAGCAGAGATGACGTGGTAGGTTTAGAAATACATTTCAGTTCAGTTCAGTGTTTCAGAAAAGTTTACATTCCTAATTAAAACTGATAAAAATTTAAAAAAGTATAATAAATCGCGACTTTGACAGAACAACATTCCCCCCCCCCCCCCCCCCCCCGCATACACACACGAGCAGAGAAAGAGAGAGAGAGAGAGAGGGGGGGACACACACACACACACACACACACACACACACACACACACACACACACACACGCACGCACGCACGCACGCACGCACGCACACACACGTACACACACACACACACACACGTGCGCACGGGTACTCACACACACACACCATCACAACCACCACCACCATTACCACCACCACCACCACCACCACCACCACCAACAACAGACAAAGGAGCTTACTGCTCCGGTTGGAAAGGTACTTTATTCAAGCAGGGATATTACATTACATTCCTGGTTTTGTTCATTTGTTTCGCTACTTACGGAGGACGCCAAACTGAAATACTGAATGCAGTGGATATTGAATGACTGACACACCCGTTCGCGACATCACTCTGCGAACCTCCCAATCAATCACACTGTCCAAACACAACGTTCTTATCGGCTCCCGCAATTTTTCGGCTCACACCCTTCCGATTTCTGGTTTTTCCATTGCAGTTTAAAACATGTTTTTATTCGTTTAGGATCGATTCTGAAATGCAGTTAACATCAAGGTTTGGTGTGTGTGTGTGTGTGTGTGTGTGTGTGTGTGTGTGTGTGTGTGTGTGTTGTGTGCGTGTGTGTGTGGTGTGTTTGTGTGTGGTGTTTTGGTGTGTGTGTGTGTGTGGTGTGTGTGTGTGTGTGTGTGTGTGTGTGTGTGTGTGTGTTGTGTGTGGTGTGTGTGTGTGTGTGTGTGTGTGTGTGTGTGTGTGTGTGTGTGTGTGTGTTGTTGTAGTTGTGTGTGTGTGTGTGTGTGGTGTGTGTGTGTGTGTGTGTGTGTGTGTGTGTGTGTGTGTGTGTTTTGTTGTGTGTGTGTGTGTGTGTGTGTGTGTGTGTGTGTGTGTGTGTGTGTGTTGTGTGTGTGTGTGTGTTGTATGTTGTGTGTGTGTGTGTGTGTGTGTGTGTGTGTGTGTGTGTGTGTGTGTGTGTGTGTGTGTGTGTGTGTGTGTGTGTGTGGGGGGAGGAGGCGGGGGAGGTATGAAGAAGTAAGAAACATGCAAAATGTGCATGATACTATGAGCCTCTTCAGTGGATTTATGACCGCCGCATGCGTGTGAGTAAGTCTGCAATAAACGTGACTAATAGTCTGTAATAAACCGTTTCCAACTTTTTTGGGGTGGTGTATTTCCTACCCAATAATTATATATACCGGAATTACGGTAGGCAGCTCAGATGGTGACACGGATTCCAGTTTATCGTGTGAGTGTGTGTGTGTGTGTGTGTGTGTGTGTGTGTGTGTGTGTGTGTGTGTGTGTGTGTGTGTGTGCATGCTTACGTGCGTGTCAGTGTGTGTGCGTTCGTGCGTTTATGCGTATGTGTTTGTGTCTGTCAGTGTGTGTGCGCGCAGGCACCTCCGGGACACGCACATGCGTGCAAAGTATTTCAGTTGCGGACGCGATAATTTGGAGGAAAACAGGGCCCGACACTTAGAACATTTTGGAGTACATAATTATCTACCTTGCTGAAAGATGTCGTCGAACTCAAAGGGCTATGTTTGGGTTTGCTTAAGCCGCATTTCTTTCTTTGACGTCAGAATCACCACACAAGGGAGTTAATTAGCGCTCGAAATGCGTAACACAAGTACAACAACAAAGACTTGAGTCGCTTCCGGTAACTCTCACCTGGCATGCGTGTAAATACAAGGTACATAAACTCCACCAGAGGTACATCCTTTCTTTGACGTGTTCTGTCGAAATGGATTGTTGGGGCAACTGTTGGGGCCACTGTATTCATTCACCACATTGGGCATTTTTCATTACGTCTGGGCCCCACGACCCACAGGCGATGGTTTTGGATAAGAACACTGCGACGAAACTAATATTCGTAGATACGGTGGCTTGATATGATATGTACTACCGCATGCTCTGACAAAAAAAAAAAAAAAAAGACAAAAAAAAAAAAGAAAAAGCCGCGATAGGACATAATTTTACGTTGAATATTTTGCCTGTTCGAGCAGAAATTTGAATATGTAAATATGCATTCTCGTTTTGTTTTTCGCTGTGGGTCTTATACTAGTTACTACCCAATACAGTTTCCGTAAGCTATATTAAACCGTATATCTGTGAGTATACAAACAATGCAAAATGCACAAAGTACATACATAGATTGTCACTGAGATTGTGACCGACACATAGGCTATGTATATTAAAACTGTTAATTCTGTACAACTGACTAATTCTGCTCCACAGCCAATGATGGCGTTTAAGTGTTGTTCTCCTAGTTGCACGTAAAGACATTTCTTTAACAGCGCGTGTTTTGTTGTCGTTGATGCAAGTGAAGACATTTTCAGGAATGCGGTATAAGTGATGTTTCTTTCTTAAACGTTTAAAAAATAATTGTTGCTGGAAGTGATGACATTTTCAACAATGGAGCAGACGTTTTCTTGTCGTTCTTGCAAGTGAAGACATTTTCAACAACTGAGTACAAGTTTTGTTGTCGTTCTTGCTTGTAAAAACGTTTTCAACCATACATTAGAAGTTTTGTTGTCGTTCTTGCTTGTGAAAACGTTTTCAACCATACAGTTCAAGTTTTGTTGTCGTTCTTGCTTGTGAAAACGTTTTCAACCATACAGTTCAAGTTTTGTTGTCGTTCTTGCTTGTGAAAACGTTTTCAACCATACAGTTCAAGTTTTGTTGTCGTTCTTGCTTGTGAAAACATCAAATACAGTTCAAGTTTTGTTGTCGCTGCTTGTTAAACATTTTCAACTACACGTACAAGTTTTGTTGTCGTTCTTGCATTGCGTAAGACATTTTTCTAACACGCAGTACGTTTTGTTGTCGTTGTTGCAAGTGAAGACATTTTTTCTAACGATGCAGTGTGTTTGTTTTCTACGTTGTTGCGAAGTGAAGACATTTTTTATTCCAGCGAGGCAGTGTACGTTATTGTTGTACTTCTTGGAATTGAAGACATTTTATTCCCAAAGCGAGTGACGTTGTTTTGTGTTCTTGGAACTTGAAGACATTTCTATTCCCAACAATCTGTGTACTTGTGTTGTAGTTCTTGGAATTGAAGACATTTCTATTCCAACATGCGTGTAATTGTGTTGTAGTTCTTGGAATTGAAGACATTTCTATTCCAACAATACAGTGTAGTTGTGTTGTAGTTCTTGGAATTGAAGACATTTCTATTCCCAACAATGCAATGTACGTTGTGTTGTAGCTCTTGGAATTGAAGACATTTCTATTCCCAACAATGCAATGTACGTTGTGTTGTAGCTTTTGGAATTGAAGACATTTCTATTCCCAACAATGCAATGTACGTTGTGTTGTAGCTCTTGGAATTGAAGACATTTCTATTCCCAACAATGCAGTGTACGTTGTGTTGTAGCTCTTGGAATTGAAGACATTTCTATTCCCAACAATGCAATGCACGTTGTTGTTGTAGCTCTTGGAATTGAAGACATTTCTATTCTCGGCAATGCAGTGCACGTTGTTGTTGTAGCTCTTGGAATTGAAGACATTTCTATTCCCAGCAGTGCAGTGTACGTTGTGTTGTAGTTCTTGGAACTGAAGACATTTCTATTCGCAACAATGCTGTGTACATTGTGTTGTAGTTCTTGGAATTGAAGACATTTCTATTCCTATCAATGCCGTGTATATTGTGTTGTAGTTCTTGGAATTGAAGACATTTCTATTCCCACAATGCAATGTACGTTGTGTTGTAGCTTTTGGAATTGAAGACATTTCTATTCCCAACAATGCAATGTACGTTGTGTTGTAGCTCTTGGAATTGAAGACATTTCTATTCCCAACAATGCAATGCACGTTGTTGCTGTAGCCTTTGGAATTGAAGACATTTCTATTCCCAACAAGTGCAGTGACGTTGTGTGTAGCCTTGGAATTGAAGACATTTCTATTCCCAACAATGCATGTATCAGTTGTGTTGTAGCTCTTGGAATTGAAGACATTTCTATTCCCAACAATGCAGTGTCACGTTGTTGTTGTAGCTCTTGGAATTGAAGACATTTCTATTCCGCATGCATGCACGTGTTGTTGTTGTAGTCTTGGAATTGAAGACATTTCTTTCCTCAGAATGCAGTGTACGTTGTGTTGTAGTTCCTATATTGAAGACATTTCTGTTCCCAACAGTCAATGTCACGTTGTGTTGTAGTTCTGATTGAAGACATTTCTATTCCGTGCAATGTAGTAGTGTTGTGTTGATTGCAGACATTGTCACGTGCTGAGTTGTGTGCTGTTCAGCCCATTATTGCCAGTGCTGATGTGTTGCTGTTGCACTCAGTATTCATGTCAGTGTGAGTGTTGCTGTTCCCTCAGTGTTGCCAGTGTGAGTGTTGCTGTTCCCTCAGTTCTTGCAGTGTGAGTGTTGCTGTTCCCTCAGTGTTGCCAGTGTGAGTGTTGTGTTCCCTCAGATTCATTGTCAGTGTGAGTGTTGCTGTTCCCTCAGTGTTGCCAGTGTGAGTGTTGCTGTCCCTCAGATTCATTGTCATGTGAGGTTGCTGTTCCCTCAGTGTTGCCAGTGTGAGTGTTGTCTGTTCACTATTTCAGTATTCATTGTCAGTGTGAGTGTTGCTGTTCCCTCAGTTTGCCAGTGTGAGTGTTGCTGTTCCCTCAGTATTCATTGTCAGTGTGAGTGTTGCTGTTCCCTGAGTGTTGCTGTTCACTCAGTATTCATTGTCAGTGTGAGTGTTGCTGTTCCCTCAGTGTTGCCAGTGTGAGTGTTGCTGTTCCCTCAGTGTTGCCAGTGTGAGTGTTGCTGTTCACTCAGTATTCATTGTCAATGTGAGTGTTGCTGTTCCTCAGTAGTTCCCATTGCCAGTGTGAGTGTTGCTGTTCACTCAGTATTCATTGTCAGTGTGAGTGTTGCTGTTCCCTCAGTATTCATTGTCAGTGTGAGTGTTGCTGTTCCCTCAGTATTCATTGTCAGTGTGAGTGCTGCTATTCGCTCAGTATTCATTGTCAATGTGAGTGCTGCTATTCCTTCAGTATTCATTGTCAATGTGAGTGTTGCTATTCTCTCAGTGTTGCCAGTGTAAGTGCTGCTATTCCCTCAGTATTCATTGTCAATGTGTTGCTATTCCCTCAGTATTCATTGTCAGTGTGAGTGTTGCTATTCCCTCAGTATCCATTGTCAATGTAAGTGTTGCTATTCCCTCAGTATTCATTGTCAATGTGAGTGTTGCTATTCTCTCAGTATTCATTGTCAATGTGAGTGTTGCTATTCTCTCAGTGTTGCCAGTGTAAGTGTTGCTATTCCCTCAGTATTCATTGTCAATGTGAGTGTTGCTATTCTCTCAGTGTTGCCAGTGTAGGTGCTGCTATTCCCTCAGTATTCATTGTCAGTGTGAGTGCTGCTATTCCCTCAGTTGTTAATGTGAGTGTTGCTATTCCCTCAGTATTCATTGTCAATGTGTGAGTTGCTATTCCCTCAGTATTCATTGTCAATGTAAGTGCTGCTATTCCCTCAGTGTTGCCAATGTGAATGTTGCTATTCCTTCAGTGTTGCCAACGTGAGAGTTGCTGTTCACTCAGTGTTGCCAGTGTGAGTGTTGCTATTCCCTCAGCATTCATTGTCAATGTGAATGTTGCTATATATACATATTACTCGATGTGTTAGCGTGATGTCAGTGTAGTGATAAAATTTGTTTTTAGATCCCCTTCCCTGCACACACACACACACACACACACACACACACACACACACACGCGCGCGCGCGTACGCACGCACGCACGCACGCACGCACGCACGCACGCACACACACACACACACACACACACACACACACACAGACTTGAGAACAAACCCAAACAAAAGCAATGACCAACAGCAACAACGGACTTTTTACCAGCTCCCTTCATCCGTACATGGCAATGCTTTTCCTGTGAGGCGCGCACTCTGGTCTGTATTGGTTACCCAAGTCCACATGACAGTGACAGTAAGGGTGTGTAGTGGTTGAGTCACACGCTCAAACGCGATTGTAAGAGTCAAGAGACAGCTTGGAGTGTTTGAAGGAAAGGGACGCGAGAGAGACAGTAAAACAATGACCGCGAGTCAAAGGAGGGCTTGAATCACTGGAGAGGATTGGTCGCTGACTGGGGCAGCAGAGTCCTAAAGGCCGGCACACAGAAATGTGTAAATACCAAGTTTCTTTTATGATTGTTGCGCAGTTGCCAAATCTCTCACTCTCCTCCCTGCTCCACCCCCGCCCCCCATCTCTGTCTCCCTCCCTTCTCCCTCCTGCTGACTCTCCCCACTCCTCTGTCTCCACTCTCTCTTCAAGTCCCCCCTCCCCCCCCCCCCCCACCCCCGTCTCCCTTCCCCCCCTCCAACCGTCTCAAGCATTCACTGTCCCTCCCTCCCCTCTTTGTTTTTCTCCCTCTTTTCCATTCTGTCTCTCTTACCCCCACCTCTCTCCCCTTTCTCTCCCTCCCCCTCTCTTCCTACTATTTCCATCCCTGTCTCCTCCCTCATAGTCTCCCCGCTCTTCTCTCCTCCTCAACTTCCCATTTTTCTCTCCCTCTTAGTCTCTCTCCCCTCTCAGTCTCTCTCTCTCTCCCTTTTCCCTCTCAGTCTCTCTCTCTCTTTCCTCATCGGTCTCCCTTCCTCTCTCTGCTGTCAGTCTCCCCTTCTGTCTCCCTCTCAGTCTCCCCCCCCCGTCTCCTTCTCAGTCTCCCCTCTTTTCTCTTCCTCCCAGTCTCCCTTCCTTTCTCTTCGCCTCAATCTCCCTTCAACCTCCCCTCTTTTCTCCCCTCAATCTCCCCTCCTCTCTCCCCATCTCAGTCTCCCCTGTTCTCTCTCCCTCTCAGTCTCTCCCCCTCTCCATTCAGTCTCCCCCTTCTCCCAGTGTCAGTCTCTCCCCCTCTATCCCTCCCAGTCTCCCTTCCTCTCTCTCTCTTCTTCAGTTTTCCCCCTCTCTCCCGCCTTCTCTCTGTCTCAGTTTCTCCTCCCTCCTCTCTCCCACCGCCTCTCCCCCGGCCCCCCCTCTCTCTCTCGGTTCCTCCCTCCCTCTCTCTCCCCCAGTCTCCCCTGTTCTCTCTCCCTCTCGGTCTCTCCCCCTCTCCATGTCAGTCTCTTCCTCTCTCTCCCTCTCACTCTCTTCCACCGCCTTCTCTCTGTGTCAGTCTCCCTTGGCCCCCCCTCTCTCTCTCGGTTCCTCCCTCCCTCTCTCTCCCCCAGTCTCCCCTGTTCTCTCTCCCTCTCGGTCTCTCCCCCTCTCCATGTCAGTCTCTTCCTCTCTCTCCCTCTCACTCTCTTCCACCGCCTTCTCTCTGTGTCAGTCTCCCTTGGCCCCCCCTCTCTCTCTCGGTTCCTCCCTCCCTCTCTCTCCCCCAGTCTCCCCTGTTCTCTCTCCCTCTCGGTCTCTCCCCCTCTCCATGTCAGTCTCTTCCTCTCTCTCCCTCTCACTCTCTTCCACCGCCTTCTCTCTGTGTCAGTCTCCCTTGGCCCCCCCTCTCTCTCTCGGTTCCTCCCTCCCTCTCTCTCCCCCAGTCTCCCCTGTTCTCTCTCCCTCTCGGTCTCTCCCCCTCTCCATGTCAGTCTCTTCCTCTCTCTCCCTCTCACTCTCTTCCACCGCCTTCTCTCTGTGTCAGTCTCCCTTGGCCCCCCCTCTCTCTCTCGGTTCCTCCCTCCCTCTCTCTCCCCCAGTCTCCCCTGTTCTCTCTCCCTCTCGGTCTCTCCCCCTCTCCATGTCAGTCTCTTCCTCTCTCTCCCTCTCTTCACACAGCCTTCTTCTCTGTGTCAGTCTCCCCCTTTGGCCCCCCCCCTCTCTCTCTCGGTTCCTCCCTCCCTCCCTCCTCTCTCCCCCAGTCTCCCCTGTTCTCTCTCCCTCTCGGTCTCTCCCCCTCTCCATGTCAGTCTCTTCCTCTCTCTCCCTCTCACTCTCTTCCACCGCCTTCTCTCTGTGTCAGTCTCCCTTGGCCCCCTCTCTCTCTCTCAGTCTCTTCTCTTCTCTCTCTCCTTTGTCTCAGGGCTGTATGTTTATTGTCTAGACCCCCAGGTGAGCCGGAGCAGCGAACGAAGTGTCGTTTTCTACAGGTGTGTGTAGGCAGCAGGCCTGCATTATTTTAAACAACCGACGACGGACAGCGGAAAGCAGTCGTCGTCACTGTAGCAAAATTCTGTAGCATCTCCATCAACATTGGACTGCCCCCCCCCCCCAACCCCCCCACTCCCCGCCCCACCTATCCCCAACCCCCCGCCCCCTACCGAATACCCGTAAATACCAACAAGGTAGAAACCAAGTCAGACAAGTAATGGCAGAGGACAGCAGACACAGTAAAGGCAGCGTCGCTACGGCCCCCGTAGCATGGGTTCAGTGGTTTAAAGCGCTGCGCTGCTGATCCAGTGCCGGAAAGCACTGCGTTGACGTGGGTTCAAGTCCGGTTCGAGACCAAACTCCAAGCACTGGTTTACGGCATCCTTCCTTCGGAGGACGGGGTTGACTGGGCGTAAAACATCAAGTTACTTACTTACTTTGGAAGAAGGTGCCGGAAAGCGATGCTCGGAGTATATTGGTCGAGACAGGAAGAAGAAAGGTGAAGGAGTTTTTTCTTCTTCTACTTTTCCGGTTTGTGCAGACCCGCCAGTGCCTGTCTCGCCTTCGTGTGCACAGTGCTCACGCGCTAAGAGTTGCGCCGCACGGTAAAGATCCCGTCATGCGTGCACCTCATTTTGACAAAAAAAGGCCTTACAGCCGATGGTATGAAAACACACAGACAACGCCGCGTAATAGCAGCAGAATAATCACACTCTTGACCGTGGCTGCTAATGATAGGAGTAGTTTCAGAAACATTCGCTGCTTTTTTGCTGATGCTCACATGAAACGGTGACAGGGCTCAGTTTGCGCCGCTGTACAGTGCAGGGGAGGTAATGCAGCAAAATTACTGCCGCTTGACAAATACGGCTGGGCATCCGGGTAACAAGAATGATAACTGCGTTCAACTTGTTGCAGTGGCTGGGTGTACGGAGTTGTTTCCCTTATACCAGTACTGCGGTATGATCGTTTAGCCCGACAAGATTTTTTTTACTTGCCCAGTTGTGCGGAGCCAGACGTGAACTTAGGATGTGTGTGTGTGTGTGTGTGTGTGGTGTGCGTGTGTTGTGTGTGTGTGTGTGTGTGTGTGCGTGTGTGTGTGTGCGCGCGCGCGCGCGCGTACGGTGTTGTTGTTGACTTGTTGTTTTCAGTGGGGGGTTTTAATTGATTTATTTGTTCACTGTGTATTATTCCTTCTGTTTGTTTTCATGTAATGGGGCCATGTGCTCCAACGGAGAAACCGCACGTAAAAGAAAACATTATTACTGATATTATTATTATTGTTGTTGTGTTGTTGTTGGTGGTGTGTCTGAGGAAGAGGGCGCCACAGTCACCGCCATGGACTTTGTTGAGCTGCTGGGCGTTGTCGTTGTTGATGCTGATGACGTCGTTGTTGTTGATGATGTCGTTGATGCTGATGATGTCGTTGATGATGTCATTATTGTTGATGATCTAATTGATGATGACGTTAATGATTGTGTCGTTGCTGTTTATGATGTTGTTGATGATGTCATTTGTTACTGTTGATGATACGCTGTGTGGGCGAATGTGCTGCCCCAGCCCAGGAACTTTGTTGTTGATGTTGGTGATGTTGATGCCGTCATTGTTGATGTTGATGTCGTTGTTGCTGTGTGCCAGGATGCGGGTCCCTCGGTGATCTTGCTGCCCCAGCCTCGGGACCTCGCGGAGCTGTTCTGTATTGATTGATGTTGATGATGTCGTTGCTGATGTTGGCGTCGTTGTTATGACGTCATTCTTGATGTTGCTGATATTGTTGATGTTGATGGTGTCGTCGATGTTGGTGAGGTTGTTGTTCGTGATGTCGTTGATTTTGGTGATGTCGTCGTTGATGTTTGTGATGTTGTTGTGAATGTTGATGGTGTCGCTGTTGATGGTGTCGTTGATTTTAGGCGATGTTGATGTTGATGTCGTTGCTGTTGCCGTGTCCCAGGAGGCGGGCCCCTCAGTGATCGTGCTGCCCCAGCCCCGGGACTTCGTGGAGCTGCTGAGCGAGCGGCTGCACGCTCTGGACGCCGACGAGCTGGAGGAGGAGGGGGACCGCTTCCAGTGCTTCAAGTTCGACGAGGAGCTGACCTGCGAGGTCAACGACCCCTTCCTCTCCACCGACACCGACAGCGACAGCAGCGACGACTCTGGCGTCACCTACTTCGCCTTGCAACGGCAGCGGCAGAGGCGCTCGGTGCGCTGGGAGGTGCACGGCGATGAAGGTGGGTGAGCTCCCTTGTCGTGTGGGTGGGTGATCTCCCTTGTCATGTCGGTGGGTGATCTCCCTTGTGTTGGTTGGTGAGCTCCCTTGTCATGTCGGTGGGTGGTCTCCCTTGTATCGGTGGGTGATCTCCCTTGTGTTGGTTGGTGAGCTCCCTTGTCATGTCGGTGGGTGATCTCCCTTGTCATGTCGTGGGTGTTCTCCCTTGTAGTGTCGGTGGGTGAGCTCCCTTGTCGTGTCGGGGATTTGCGCCAGGCCGGAATGGCGTCCCCACTCTTCGAGCCTCGCTTTCTGGCACCTTCCTCCAAACTCTACCACGGCTGGTTACGGGCACTCTGTATCTCCGCGCAGCTGTCCACTGACGCTGTCTGCGCCCTCCAAAAAGTTTCGGTATTAATAATACTGTGGCAGCAACATAGCGTCCAGGCACGCACGTAAACGTGAGGCGCGTCTGCCCCGGGCGAAAAAAAAGAAGAGATCCATCTCGACTCAAACGATTTTGGTTTTATTTGTGCTTGCGTAAGCATCGTGGGCAGTTATAAAACAAACGCCCGATATAATTTGAGTTGTCTGTTACAAAGTTATTGCCGTTTGAGCACCAAGGAAAAACTGTCCATTAGCTTACAGTTTTTCGAGACCTACGGCGTAATCAGTTATGGCAGTGGTTGGAGGAAGGACGTCGTAAATCAGTGCTTGGCGTTGATGATGTCCTTTGAAGCGGAGACGCTACGCTACACTGTAGCATATCTTACACTGCGCTGAGTTGTCTCAGCTTCTCCCCCCCCCCCCCCCCTTCTCCCCGTCCCTAATAAGCCTCATGGTTTCTGTGGACGTTAAGCACCATGTTTACTTACTTTTTGTCTCAGCTTGAACAGAGCACTGGGCAGATTGCAGGAAGTACCGAAGCCACACGTCACTGTCATAAATTAACATAAATTATCTTGCCTCCATACCCCCCCGCCTCCCGCCCCCTCCCCCCCCCCCCCCATGCTCCCACTACCAATATAGATGAAAGAAAGCAAAATTCTGGAAAATACCCAAGCAAAGGCCATCACACGTACCTTGGCTGATTAAAAACAACAACAACAAACTACCACCACCACCACCACCACCACCACCCAACAACAACAACAAGAACAAGAACAACAACAACAACAACAATAGCAGCAACAAACACACGTCCAAAGAACAACAAACTTAACATCCACGCACACGCAAAAAGCAGATAAATGTTCATGATGATTATACTAATGTATACACATAAATATTGCACCCCCACCCCCACCCCCACCCCGAAGTCAGATTCATATTTATGTGCCAGGTTCGCAAAACACAGTTCGACCACCTGATCCTTTTTCACATGGAATAATGACCACATCTGCATTGCATCTTGAACCTTGTGATTAAGAAAAAGAAAAGAAAAAGAAATGAAAAAGAACGAAGAAAAACAAAAAGAGAGAAAAAAACAAAAAAACAAAACAAGAACAAACGGAAACAACAAACAAACAAACCCAACAACCTGGTGTTTTACGTCCAGTCAACCAGTGCGGTTATATCAGGGACAAACAAACAAACAAACAAACAAAACATGGGGGTCCGGGGGGGGGGGGGGGGGGGGGGGGGGAGACGGGGACGCGAATGATCGTTCATTTTCACAATGGTTGATATGTCGCTTAAATAAGTTTTTGTACAGTTGAAGGCGAGTATTCATGACTTGACTGACCTCAAGACTGACCTCAAGGCTGACCTCAAGACTGACCTCAAGACTGACCTCAGGGCTGACCTCAGCATATTCCTGCAGGCTGACCTGTCCACGTGTACAGAGCAAAGGAAAAGCGTGAAAAGGGAATAAAAACATTTTTTGGATGTAGCCTGCTCACCACTGTTGTAAAGCCTGAGCTTGTCACTCTTCTTCTTTCTTTTCTGTCACTTTCGCTAAAATATAAGTAAGGTTTTGATTCATCTGCGTCCCCTGCGATGTGTGTGTGTGTTGGGGAGATGGGGTGGGGGTGGGGGGGTGGGGGGGGGGGGGTGCGTGCGTGTGTGTGTGTGTGTAGTGTGTGCGCATGCGCGCGTGCGTGTGTGTGTGTGTGTCTGTGTGTCTGTGTGTGCGTGCTGACCTGAATCTCCGCCCAACGGTACAGCTGTTGGGGAGGGGTTGCAAAAAGCCTCCTGTCATTTCCGCACCCCACCTCTGTCTTTCTTTCTCGCAGCAGATGCACGCACACACGTACACGTAGCCCCCCCCCCCCCCCCCCACACACACAAACACACGCGTGCGCGCACGTGCACACACACACTCACACACGCGCGCACACACACACACACACACACACACGCACGCACACACACACACACTCACACACACACACACTCTCTCTCTCTCTCTCTCCCCGTCCTCTCTCTCCCCCCCCCCCCCCCCCCCCATGCCCCCCTCCCAACTCACCGACCCTCTAAACTCTGCCCTTAAAACACGCGAACTGCCTCGCGTACAGTTACACCAGTTCGCCTACCCATGTCACAATCAGGTCATCAACACGTAAGTCCTGACCGAAACCAACACGAAGTAGAGTGATCTGCGAACCGAGAGCGATTCATCAACATTAAGACCGCAACCCCGCGTGAGACAAAACTCGTCCACCGTGTCTTTTCCCCGCCGACCTGTCACCCTTCATCCATTATTCCGTCGTGAACCACCGCGCAATGCCCGCCTGGCTTCCGTGAACTTAGGGCGTGTGCTGCGTCGTTGACGGAAGAAGAACAAAG
>JABMCL010003074.1:362500-367500 GCA_018857735.1 Alviniconcha marisindica | reverse complement strand
TTTCAGATTGAACTTCCGGTGAACAACGTCGCTGGTCATATCAGAGTGGCTGGCCTGAAGGCTACACTGAAGCTTAAAAAGACTGAAACAAGAAGAAGGAGAAAGAGTCGGGGTGGGGGGTGATGGCGAGGAGGCGGTGTGGGGGGGGTGGGGGGGGGGTGGCGGGGTCGGGGGTGGAGGGGGGGGGGGGGGGGGGGGGGGGAGAAGATAAGAGAGATAAACATTCGAAGTTGGTAAATTAAAACACAAAGACGCAGAGCTTACCGTTTCACCAGAACGCAACAGAACAAAAACTGTATAGTGTCACGTGACATCTCTGATTTCCAGATGAGAATTTGGTGTAATTTTGCCGCCTATAATCCTCAACAAAGCTAAGCAGATCACGTCTGCTTCAGTTCCTGTCGTTGTTTCTTGGTTTATTATCTGTCTGTCTGTACTGAACTTCTAAAAGGTGCGGTTTTCATTGAACATTTGCGCATGTTTTGTATTGTCCAGTTAACAAGCGTTCCGCTTTTTAGCCGGCTTTCGTGTGTTTTTGATTTTGTCTCTTCGCCCTGATAGACCGGCGTCATGGTTGACTGGGTGTTGCAAATCTGGTTTCCCTAGAACGCCAACAGTCAACTTCATTTCCATAGCTGACTGTCAAGAATCAGATTCTTGACTTATTTAATGTCATTACCTTAATTAATGAATTAATTATGTGAAATAATGAGTTAATCAACGGTCACCGTAAATTCAAAGTTTTAGAGGAAACAGTGACAGATATGAATAAGCGTATGAAAGTCAGTGTAGAATGAATGTGTGAATAAAATGTATTGTGTGTATTTGCAATACAAGCTTTTGTTTATATAGACAGAAAGGAGTCAGAGAGAGTGAATGACGGTAAAGTGACTGACACTGACACATCAGTTTTATCGTTTGAAATCAATGAACAGCTTGTAGTCATTGTCATGGACGGTATCTCGCTTATTTGAACAGATAGGACTGATGTTCTTCAGGCCTGAACAACTGGCACGGGTACAGTAACTTGAAAACACTTGTGTTTTGCGATGTCATTTCCGGTCAGTGGCGGCCTGGACTGCCGTCAGTGGGTCTGATTTCGGAGGCACCGTGGACTGATTAACCCTTTCACGGCAGCGGCCATGCTTGCCGCGCCGTCATTCGGAAAACCGACCCGGCAATAAAAGTTCCAAATTTGAAATCCGGCATTAAAGCTTTTTCTTCCCGGCCCTTCGCATGAGGAACGTGAAATGATTTTTATCCAAATGCAGAGTATTGAAGGTAAATATAGGACCATCAAATATACTGTTTGCAGGCGTGTAAGTATCATTTTTTAGCCCGGAAATTTTACAGACTGGGGCAGCCGTGAAGGGGTTAAGCCGCTCATCAGTCAGTAACGGCTGAATAGTTGCTGATGGAAAAAGGCAGCGGCTAAAGCCGGCGGCTAGCGAAACTATAGGTTACTCCGTTCAAGTGCGTTAAAATACAAAT
Source organism: Alviniconcha marisindica (assembly GCA_018857735.1). NCBI lineage: Eukaryota > Metazoa > Mollusca > Gastropoda > Provannidae > Alviniconcha > Alviniconcha marisindica. The sequence continues at coordinate 366,009 of JABMCL010003074.1, read as the reverse complement.
GATGGTAATAAAACTGTTTTGCGGCTGACATTCTGCAGCCGTTTGCTTGGGTTTCCAAAAGCCGAGATTCAGTTGGGCCGGCATGGCGGCAAGACCGGGTTGAACAAAGTCTGCATTAGCCCACAGCCTTCGCCGGTCACTGAGTATCCAATCGCTGAGATCATTGGGCGATACGTGAGCCAAGTGTCCGGACCCAGGCGGCGGCACTGAGGAACACCAGTTTTACCCATGGGCAACAAAGGATTGTGTTCCGTGACCTGGGAAACGCACCAACTGACGGTTGCGTGACACGCTTCTTGTGCGGAAGATTGAGTCTGTAAATATGTATTCTTACGCGGGTAAATCGCGCCACTGAAGTCCGTCTCAGTGTGAAGTAAGGATCCTGTATAAATTTAATAATATATTTTGTGCGGTAGTTTGACTAGAACCGGTCGACTTGATGGTAGCCGGTATTAGTTGTACAACGGCCGACCGTTTAAAAACAAAACAAAAAACTGAGTCAGTGGTGTGTGCCGCCGGTGTGACGGTGTGTGTGTGTGTGTGTGTGTGTGTGTGTGTGTGTGTGTGTGTGTGTGTGTGTGTGTCAGTGTGTGAGTGAGTGAGTGGGTGAGTGAGAGTGAGTGTATGTGCGTGGGTGCGTGTATTAAAACAACAACAACTCTTCATTTTAACAGGCAATAAGGCGGGAGGGGGGGGGGGGGGGGCGGGCCGGAGAGAGGCCGCCGTCGGAGAGAGGGGAGAGACAGAGAGATGAGATAAGATAATACTTTATTACACAGGGATAAAGATTTAAGCACGTGTCGGCTTTTTTACAAATCTGTCCCTGATGACAAACACACTGAGCAACACTCAATACATCAAACAAGAATTCCATTAAATACGCTAGAGAAAAAACGACTTAAAAACAAAACTAATTTCTGTCTAAAACATCACATCGAGGGAAAGAGAGAGGGAGAGCCGGGGGGAGGGGAGAGACAGGGGGAGAGAAGGGGAGCCACTGAAAGAGAGACTGAGAGAGTGAGAGAGGCCGGAAGACGCGGCGAGCGACTGAGTTGGAGACAGACAGACAGAGAGAGAGAGAGAGAGAGAGAGAGAGAGAGAGAGAGAGAGAGAGAGAGAGAGAGAGAGGAGAGGGGGGGGGGGAGGGAGGGAAAAGAGAGAAAAAAGGCTTTAAACTTCGATTTCTCTTTAAATTATTGAAACGGGTTATGAAAATACCAAGAAAGCTAATTACAGTATGCTATGATTAGTACTAAAACTGACCGAGTAGGCATTAGCGGGTGGATAGATCCGACGTGACAATTATCAAAACCAAAATTACAAGAAGAACAAACTGATGTGCTCCTAGTTAATCATCAGTACACTGCCACACCAACACAGCCCCCCCCTTTTCAGCCTTAGTTTCTCTCGGTGGAGTCATTGGGGGGAGGGGGGGTGTGAGTGCACCTGGCAGCACCGTACTTGACTCACCAAATCTTGACTGAGTTTCGGTGCGGCTTGGTTGCATATTTTTTTGACAACCTGACGGCACTGAAGAGTCACAGTCGGTTCCGATAACTAAGCGACCGACTGGGGGGATCAAAGAACAGCCGCACAACCCCTAAGGCATAGGCCAGTCCTCTCCCCCCCCCCCCCCCCCCCCCCAGCCGTCGGCCATCCAGAATCCATCTTGAGGAGTTAGTCCATTTTGTTTGCCGTTCAGTATTAGTCCAGTTAGTGAGGAGGGGCTAGTCTATCATCGATGCTGCTACGGGGCCACACTAAATAATTAACGTGAAACAACAGCGTCGCCTTTTACTGAATTTATTACCCTTAATTTGAACGGTCTTGTCAGTCAAGTTCGTTGTCGGTCAGTACGCGGACTTCAAGTCAGTTCCATTCCCGACTATCCGAATTTGAAGCAGCAGTTGAAACTCAGTCGTCATTCAGTTGCTGCGTGGAGAAATATTTTTTGTTTCCGACGCCCCTCCCCCCTCGCCTTCCGCTTCGCACACGCAGAGACAGACAGTCACGAGCGGAGCCGACGAACGATCGTCGGTTGCGAAGGTTCCGCGCTGTTTGGAAAACGGCCACTAACCCACCACCAACACATCGCTCCACGTGTTGTGAACTGGCTTTCCACGCGACCAAACTCGTGTCTGCCTTTCCACTGCTACTCTCTCGTGTCCTCGTCCGCTGTTTTGAGATCGTGAATAAAGCTTAGATTGGTTTTGCAAGGACCCTTCTGGATTTATGGCCACTTAGTGATACTTTTGATTTAGTATCATACTCTGATCGGACGTCAATCGGGAAAGAGAGTAATTTAGAGGCGGGACTATGTTATCTGTTTGTCCCAGCGCTGATTTCCGGTTTTGTCGCAGCTGGCACGCGGACGGATCTGTTTACTTAGGTAGCAAAATGGCTGCAAAGGAGCCGACCTCGGGTAGAAAGAACAATCTCGATCTCCTTCTGAAAGCAGGTAAATGTTTGGTTACTTCAATGGCAGATTGCTTCATTTTATTAGGCCTGTCAGCATGTACTAGAAAAAATCGTATTTTTGTTTTGGTTCCGAACAGGTAGTTATGAAACTTCGTCGAAGTGTCCCGTTTGGAAAACCAGGAAGTGGCCTCTCTCGCTTCCTGCTTCTCCGTCGATGAAGAACAAAGTCTCAAGGTTCTTTGGGGCGAGAGATGCAGTGGCTCTCAAGTCCCGAGTACATGTTTCCGTCAGTGGGTTGTTAGCGGGAGCTGTTGTTGTTGATGAAGCAAATTTGAAGGGCAGGCAGTGTTGGCCAGTTTTAGCTCTGTGGCTTTGTCGGCACACTTTGACACGTGCCATTCTCTCAGAGACACCATGTTGCAACGTTCACTGTTGTGTCAATTCAATATTTCGTCATTTGCTTGGCAGAACAAAACTGAAGCTGTTTTCAAGCGCTCCCTCCCAACTCCCTGTTTTAGGCTTCATATTGGAGTATTTTTGTGATCTGCAAATTTATCAATATCATGGCAACATGTCCCAAATAATCTGATCTTGCCGTTTCGTGTGACCTGTGATCAGTGAATGATTTAACCTTTTCCCAGAGTGATGGAAAGCTTGAATTTTCTGTTTGAACAGTGAAGGATCTTACTTATAATATGCCATTGCATGTGTGTACACAGCACTTTAAATTTTAATCAAACATACCTCTCTCACTGTGAGTCTGATTTTCTCTCTCTGTCTGCAGTCAGTCTGTGAAAACAAACCTGCCTCAGGTTTTTTATATTTCCGTTTGATTTATTCGGTGCACTTCACTACTTGAAGTACTTCAGTACTTGCTTAATTGACTAATATTATCACTGACAGCAAGTCACAGCATGTGTCAGATTGTCACCAAAAACACTGTCACAGTCTGACTTGTGTTTTGACAGCTCCTGATGCCAGGTCAATTTGACAGTCCTTCTACTGTTATACTATGTAGGGGCTTGTTTTGTGTTACCCAGCTTTTGTTAGTTTTACTTTTAGTGTGGCAGGTGCAACTTGTCCCTGTCATT
>JABMCL010003074.1:342500-360000 GCA_018857735.1 Alviniconcha marisindica | reverse complement strand
TGCTCGATCGCGCTTAACTTTGGCTTTGGAGAGCGAGTACTCTAGCTCTGCACCTCTGACTCGACATGGTAGCACTAGCAGACACTAATGCATCTTCTATTAACCAAATAGATGAACATAATTATGGTCCAACCTTGACTCAAGTCTGAGAAGCAATTTGTTTTAGTTTAGTTTTTTAGTTTTTATAGTACTTTCTTGTCCTACACTGACTACAGCCATGAGAGTAGCGTTACCCATTCCTACCAGTGTGTGTGCAGTGTTTTCGTGAGTCCAGACAGTGGTAATTTTGGTATGGATGCCAGTGTTTGGGATCTTTAACGCGCGCACAGATGTTGATGCATGCGATTGCTCGCAGGGGCTGTACGGACTCCATAAGACTAAGAGAGTCTGCACTGAAAGGTGACTGAGAGTGAGAGATAACTCCCTTGCCGCACAGGGGACTCAAATCTGCATCAACATTGTGCCTGGGTTTTCAGTCGGACACTCTACCAACCGAGCTTACCCCACTCCTCTTGAGGCAGAGAATAACGACAGCTATTATTTTCTACTTTGACTGTGGGCCAGAGCGATATAACTATTTAGTAAACAAGCATTGGCCGTGCCAGACAGATGAAAGGGTTAGTTCTCCACCTTCCGCAGTAAGGATTCGGACATTTCGGGCAGTCAGTGAGTCCCCTGGCTGATGTCTGATGCCAGAGTACACCCCTGCACACACAGCCTGAGTAACACTGCATGGACATCAGAATACATTTGGGTTGAAATTTGACATTTCCATTTAGACTAGCGTGGGCAGTAAAGCAATTTCTAATAATACAGTTAGTAGTGATTTGTAATTATTTTTAATTTATTTTTAAAGCTCTGAGTACGTGTGACAAGTTGAGTCATTTGGATGGGACAGAAAAGCCTGTGGGGCCTGTATGCTTCTGGCTGTGCATGTAAAAGCTGCCTTGGCAGTTGTAAATTGAAGAAGAGCAGGGAAAGCTTTGGATACTGTTGCAGCATTTGTTCGTTTGTATTGCAGTAGTAGATAATGCCCATTACATTACATGATCAGTGATGTTTTATTATCTGTACTGAACACATTGCATGCATACACTTGTGGTATATATATATATTTAATAATAATATGGATAGCTGTGAGCCAGTTTGGCCTAGCGGTAAGGCATTAGACTGGTAAGCAGAGGGACCTCTGCTTGAATCTGCTTCGGCTCTCCTTTCTCTTCAAAAATTGTGTCTGTGGACACCGTCTTGTGACAATTGATGAAACATTAAAATGGCTCTCATCGCTGCCCATCTTAATGCAGGAGTCATTCTGGTGGTGACAGTGTAGTGATAGGTATAACAGTCTCCCTCTCCCCACACCTCCATAACCCCATCCTCCCTTCTCCCTGTCCCTAATAAGCCGTACAGTTTCTGTGGACGAGAAGCACCATGTTTATTTATTTTGCAGAACAAAGTCAAGTTGCTAGCACACCATTTATGCACATGTATATATATATATATATATATATATATATATATATATATATATATATATATATATATATATATGTATACACATAGATGTACTCATAATCTATGCTCACAGGAAGGGTGTACCTTGGTTATGATAAGGCCTGTCTGAACAGGGAAGTCTTGAGCTGGGTTTCAAACTCAGACGGAGTGGGGAGATTTCGCAGACTGGCAGGCAGCAAATCCAGATGGATGGAGCGATGAAATGGAAGGAGCACTCATAGAAATTTATAAATGATGTTTAGGAATTTTCAGAAGCATCTCGTGTGAAGCTTGGACTTGGAGAGTGCATGATGTTTGATATATAATATAAACATGCAGAACGAAGCTGAAAGGTAAGACAGGAGTGTGGTGTCAAAGTGATGGGATGCAGAAGTTGCCATCCTGTAGATTCTAAGATGGTTCTATTTTGTTCTGTCTTTTTTTGCTTAATGTCCTCAGATGCTAATGAGCATATTAGGGACAATCTATAAAACAAGCTTGTCTTGGATATTCTAAGATGGGCAGACAATATGAGGGATTTAGTAAGTGTTGTGAAGAAATGGGTGCAGAGGTATTGTAATAGTTTATTAATAATATTGTGCGTGTTTTGTAAGAGAGTAGACAATATTGCGGCCTAATTCTGTAGAAGAATATTTTATTAGTGAGTGTTATTTTTTATTCCGTTCCTTTTCACAACTTTCCTTGTGGCTCTTTCACCAATAACAGGGGATTACCGTAACTATTAGTGTGTGACTAAAATAAGTAAAAATGTACAGTTTTCAGTGAGAAAAGAAATGGTGGAAGGTATGAAGACCTAGACCTACAGGGAGTAGTGACACAAGCTGTCCATGGCAGTCAGCTACAATCAGAGAAAACTAAACAATGTTCTTCAAATGCACTGCTTTGACCACAAGCTACTGCTTAGGAAGGAACGCTCTTTGTGCTGACACAAAGACCCAGTGATTGCGCTAGCCATTTTTCACACTGGTGGTGAAAGTGTATCACAGAAACCGGTCAGACAGTTTTGGTAACCAGTCAGATACACAGCCATCTATGTTACTACTAGAGCTCTACTAGCAACCACCCTGCTCCCTTCCCTATCTAACACATGCACACACACACACACACACACACACACACACACACACACATGAGACACGCACTCTTTCAACTGTGTTGCGTTCTTGAGAACTGGTAACATAAAATAACAGCTGGTACATCTGACCAGTTGCTGATTTTTCCCCAGTATGCACTGATCTTAACTGATAATATACCTGAAATTACCAGTTAATGCAAACCCTTTGGTTAGCAGCACTGCACTTCATCCACTAAGAAGCTTATTTGTCTGTTTACTTCATTTCCCTGCCCACAAGTTGACAGATGGAAACAATGCATCTGGACTCCTCTGTTCCATTTGTTCAGCATCTCTCATAATGCTATTGCAGCTAAATATCAAAAGTATCAATTGCTAATGAAAGATAATATTCCTGGACCTATCAGTTTCATTTGTCCAGTGTCTCTCCAACTGCTGCTGTTGTAGCTAAATGCCAAAAGTATCAAACGCCAGTGAAAGGTTTAGCACATGCCATAGAGGTGAGAACAGCAAAACTGGATGTAAGGCACATATTGTGGCATAATATTAATAATATGTAGACTGTTTTAGATTCAGACTGTTCAAAGATGGACTGTGTGTTTTAGAATCAGACCATTCAAAGATAAAGACTTTTTGAGTGTTTGAGAATCAGACCATTCAAGGATAAAGACTTTGTGAGTGTTTCAGAATCAGACCATTCAAGGATAAGGACTTTGCAAACAGAAATGTGTGGGCCAGTTCTCAGCAGGACCAATGATGCTTCTTCATTCTGGGTCTGCAAGATGGCCTTGGCTTGATTTTGTGGGGAACAGGGCAGTCTTTGAATAGAGGGGGTTCCACTGTGTCAAGGAGGATCAGAGGCAGGGAGGTGTGACTAGTGCTTCTTGCTTGCCTACACTAGAGAGGTTGTTGGGGGTTCAAACCTTTACTTTAGTGCCAGTGGGGCTTAGCTTGGTACCCAGACTAGACGTGATACTAAGGCACAGTGTTTACTCACTTTATTAATTTGTACATTCACCATGAGCAAGCCACTTTTCAGTTCAATCAATGCATGTTTTATTTGAGGACACTTCGGTGGAACAGATTTTTAACTATTTGAGAGCAATAAATATTTTTGGAAGAATTTAAATTTTCAGATCTTTTTAGGTTAAGTCTGTGTTTTCGCCGCTTTTTAAGTCTCTTTTTAAAATCTGTATGCATATCAGTTTTAGTGCATGCACATTTTTAACATTTACTGTGTGATAACAGAATATATCTCGCCCTGATATAACTTGGTGTTTTACACCAAGTCAACTGTTACAGTTGACTTGGTGTAAAACACCAAGTTACTGCTTACTTGCCACCACAAGCATGTGTAAAACTAGTAAAAGTGTACTGTTGTAGGATTTCCTTTGTGAAGTGCAACTGCAGCCGTAGTACATCTGGAGGGCATATGGTTTTGGGTTGACCTTTAAAAAAAAAAAAAGAGGCTGGGTGGGGGGTGGGAATATGGGACTGCTATGGTGTGCAAACATTTTGAGGCTGCTTATAGCAAAAAATGAATGTTACATGCTTACTCAGCAGAGAATAGGGTTTATTATGTAAGACATAATTTGGTCCTGGAGAAACTGGAATTGAAAAGGAAGTTCACAGGCCTGGAATCCAGCAAAGGATCTGGCAGCAGGATGTGCCTCAGATGTTATGTTGTGCCTCACTGCAAGCTTATAAAGAAAGAACTAATGCTGCTACTGCGCTAGGCCTTTTTTTTTGGGGGGGGGGGGGGGGGGGGGGGGGGTTCATTCTGCTTCTTAAAGGGAAACCAAATGGAAGACACATTTCAGGCCTGCTAACAGAAACAGAATAAGATACACATTGCAGTTTTCCTCTTGATTTCGTGTCCTTTTTGCAAAAAAATGAAAGACAAAAGAAAAAAAGAAAAGACATTAACCCATTCACTGCCATCATGTCACTTAAAAACGACCAATAAAAGTACGAAATCTGAAACCTTCAGCCTTTGTGTCTTCTTTTTCGCATATAGCGGGAAATTTTTAGTTGTAAGAACTTTCTCCATATCTGAAAGGATTTTCATCAAAACGCATAGCGTTAAACGTAGATGTGTTAAAGGTCTGGAAAATACACTATTTGCAGGCACGTCCGTGTATCTTTCAGCCCAGAAAGTTTACAGTCTGTGGCAGTGAAGGGGTTAAAGTTTGAAACACAAAGACATGACTGTCAGTACTGCCATTGTACATACAGATGTCATTGATGCATTTAAACAAGATTGTCATAAGCATCAAATGCACCATGAGCCAATCTTTTTCTGCTCTTTGTTGAGAAAGAGTAAACAAACATGGCTGGGTGTGCCATGAGGAACTCAAATTCAAAGCAAGAAAGCGCTTTTGTTGTAGTGATGGATCAACAAAATGAACCACACAGATGGAAACATTTACACGTTTTCTTCATTTTCAGGCCAGCTTGCATCTTTGGGTTGGTTTCCCTTTAACTCGCTGATCTTGATATGGTCCATACCATTTCATGGTTCCATGGCTGCTCCTTTGTATGCGTTTTGTTTTTATTGTTTAAATTGTATTTCATTTGTTTTTTTTGTTTTTTTCTTTCTTTCCCTAACTGGGTTAAATTCTGTTCTCAGGGAAAGCCATAGCTTTATTCTCAGTGAAGGTGGTCTTAGCTGTAGATAAACCAACAGGGTTAAAATTAGGTGTAGATTAATTCAAACTGCTGGTGCTCCATCTATGACACAAAGTTGATTGCTGATTGTGCATGTTGATTGTTTTCAGTTTAATTTTTTTTTTTATTAGTTCATAACAGAAATTATCATGTACACCCAGATTCTGGTACTCATCATAGGTTGGATTTTCGTCTACGAGTTGCATACGAAAGTTGACTTCATACCCAAAAGAGAGGACTGATGCGAGTTAAAACTTTGTTGGTCACTTTCTCCGTAAGCGACTATAGAAGTGATTGTCAGCTGCACAAGGGGGGTAACTGGGTCGATTGCGGACAATCGTTCCTACCTGAAGGTCGAGAAAGAGAGTTGGGTCCCTTGGATCACTGGTTCGACAGTTGTGGCCCTAGGCAATTTGAACCCGCCCCCTTTCATACTGTCATAATAATCATGCATAATTAATGCTCCCTCAGTGAAAATTTTGAAAGGAGATATCTTCATGTTAAAAGAGCGTCATATATTGCGGGGAGGGGTTGTTATTCTAAATGCCTGTAATTGCAGCACTGCTCTGTTTCTCGCAATAGCCATGACCTTGGTTGGGGAGGTTGCGTGAAGGGCCCTCGCAGTTTCCACACCTGTAGTTCTCGTCTGTCGAGCGTGTTTCTTGCCCTGCAGATAAGCGAATCCTTTTGCTTAGCGAGGAGACGAATGAAACAACCCCCCTCCCCCGTGGAAAGGTCACGAAAGTGTGGTGATTATTATGCCGATTTTCAAAGCACTAGCGACTAGGTTCTCTCTCGTCCCGAACTGACCGTCACACTGTCAGACCTATACGAGTAGCGTATTCTTTCCCCTCTCTCCCTCTCCATCTCCCTCCCTCCCTCCCCCCCTCTCTCTCTCTCTCTCCCTCTCTCACCCCCCACCCCCCCTTTTTTCCCCTCTCACCCCAAGTCCAGCACAGACAAATGGTTACACTAATAAGCATTACATGAAATAAAACAATAATTATTGTGGGTTTAACACTATGGGGGGGGGGGGGGGGGGGGTATTCAGTAGTCAGCATCTTCCAGTGCGCCAAATAGAACGCAGTCCGTTTCTTCTTGTTTCCGGCATCCGGTGTCTGTGTGCCTTCTGACGAGAATGGCAAATCGCTCGTGTCTGTAAAACTTGTAGCGGCAGATATTCGTCTAGTCGGCTGTGGTTGATTTTTTTTTTTTATCGTAGACTCTGACTGGGAAAAACACAACAACAAACTACACACGCACACACACACACACACACACACACACACACACACACACACACACACACACACACACACACACACACACACACACACAACAACAACAACAACCACAACCACCACCACCACCTGGGTATGTACGATGATCCATCTGTGTGTGTGTGTTTTCAATGCGAGTCGCTGGAACATTTAGCTCATCTTGTTCTCGGTGTGTGCGAGTACGTAATCTTCCAGACATTGCATGATGATAACCTCTGCTGAGATAAGCGTTCATACCATCATCTGTGACCTTGATCGTAGTCGTGATTTTGGCGTTTTAGGTTTCAGTGTGGTTTTGTACGTTCGGCTCTGTTGTAAAGCCCGACCTATTTAGATGACGCTGGTGTGTGTGTGTGTGTTCTGTGAGAAGCAGGCATGTTCGAATGCTCTCCCCCCCAAAAACAACAACAACAACAAAACAACACACGCACACGCGCACACACACACAAATGCGAGTTGTGTGTAGCAAGCAAGCGCTCGCAAGAGCAGTTCTAGGGTATATATTTGATTGGTTGTTTGTGTGTGTGTGTGTGTGTGGGGGGGGGGGGGTCACCCCCAACCCCGCGCTCGACTTGATTCTTAACATAACCGGGGCAAAATGCGCGTCATCTTCTCGTCTTTACCAATGCATTAAGATTTTTTTGGTCTGTTTCTGTCGGTCGCCGCCTCGCGTTTCCGTGTTTGTCGCGGTAAAGCCTATGACGCACAAAGGGCAAGAGGAGTCCGCTGACTGCTCCCGCGACAATCAAGAACGAATCTACAACACGAAGCATCGTCGGCCACAAATAGCGTCTGCGTGGGGTGTCGAATGTCTTGTCTGTCCAGGCTAATGCCCCCCCCCCTCTCTCTCTCTCTCTCTCTCTTTCTCTTTCTCCCTCCCCCCCAAATACACGACGGCGGCAGCAGCAGCGACGACGACAAGAAGAATAACAGGGAAGGGGGGAGAGAGAGAGAAGTTGGGGAAAAAAAGCGGTATCGGATAGCAAAGAAGTTGAAATTAATGTCTGGCTTGAAATTTATGCTGCCCCCCCCTGAACTCCCTTCCACAGTAAAAAAAAAAAAAAAAAAAAAAGTTTTAAGATGGCCCAGTTTTGGGGGTTGTCTCCCATCAGGGTGGTCTCCCATCAGGGCGGTCTCTCATCAGGTGGTTTCCTATCAAGTGTCCTTATTATGGTGGTCTTTCTTCCGGGTGGTCTTTCATCAGAGTGGTCTCTCTCTTCAGGGTGGTCTTTTATCTTAGTGGTCTCTCATACGGGTGGTCTTTTATCATAGTGGTCTCTCATCATGATGATCTTTTATTATAGTGGTCTCTCATCAGGGTGGTCTTTTATCATAGTGGTCTCTCATCAGGGTGGTCTTTTGTCACAGTGGTCTTCTTGATGGGTTCCACTGTGTACGCAGCTCGCCCTATCTCCTTCACATGGCGACGCACGTGTGTATAAGCGCAACCACTGCCAGCGAGATAGTTGATATGGCGGCTAAAAATTGAAAGGCTGGTGTCGCCAGGCAGATTGTTTGCCAACTCTTTTTCAAGCACCGTGTGTATCTATAGGCTAGTCTCTGTACAGGTAGGTCGCCCCCTGGGGTCCGCCCGGGGAAAGAGAGCTGCAACTTGAAGAGCGTGTGTCACAGTATACAGCGGGTATTTTTAACCCTCCCTCCTTTTCATTTCGTCAGAGTTCAAGTCTCTTTTTGACGTCAACCCCTCGCGTAGGTCTTTCTTCTTTTTATGTACTTGCGTATTTAGTTTACATTTTGTGTGCGTCAAAGCAGCAACCACACCGTTATTAAGTAGTATGTCAGATGCCAGATCGTACGTAAAGATGTTTCCCAAAACAGTATATGATATAGCTCCTAATTTTGTGGTCAGAATGAACCTTTTGATTAATTGCAATGGGTATGGTCGTAGGAAGTTAAAGATGTTGCCCCAAGCAAAGTGTATCTAGTTCCTAATTTCGGTGTGGGCAACAACATTCAGTGTGCACGCGAAAGCGTGTTGGTCTCATTCTGGCTTCTTACGATGGGGCGCCGCGGACGCAGGAAAGAAGGTCCCGCCTGCTGGGGCCCAGCGCTCAGACTTGAGATTGGGGTTGTTCAGAATATAGCCTTGCATGCTTGGCGCACGGCCGCAATGGCGCCTTGCCGCTACAAGTTTCCTCAGCGGGCCCACTTGCTACATTTGGTGTGTTAACCGGCCCTATGTCTGGGACGGACGCACTTATTATAGTGGGTGAGCGGATAGGACTTGTTATAGTGGGTTAGCGAATAGGACTTATTATAATGGGTGAGCGGATAGGACTTATTATCGTGCGTTAGCGGATAGGACTTATTATAATGGGTGAGCGGATAGGACTTATTATAGTGGGTTAGCGGATAGGACTTATTATAATGGGTGAGCGGATAGGACTTATTATAGTGGGCGAGCGGATAGGACTTATTATAGTGGGTGAGCGGATAGGACTTATTATAGTGGGTTAGCGGATAGGACTTATTATAGTGGGTGAGCGGATAGGACTTATTATAGTGGGTTAGCGGATAGGACTTATTATAATGGGTGAGCGGATAGGACTTATTATAGTGGGTTAGCGGATAGGACTTATTATAATGGGTGAGCGGATAGGACTTATTATAGTGGGTTAGCGGATAGGACTTATTATAATGGGTGAGCGGATAGGACTTATTATAATGGGTGAGCGGATAGGACTTATTATAGTGCGTTAGCGGATAGGACTTATTATAATGGGTGAGCGGATAGGACTTATTATAGTGCGTTAGCGGATAGGACTTATTATAATGGGTGAGCGGATAGGACTTATTATAGTGCGTTAGCGGATAGGACTTATTATAGTGGGTGAGCGGATAGGACTTATTATAGTGGGTGAGCGGATAGGACTTATTATAGTGCGTTAGCGGATAGGACTTATTATAGTGGGCGAGCGGATAGGAAATAGTAGAGATTGGAGTCTTTGGCTAGAAAGTTGAGGTCAGCGCCGTGTTGGCAAGCTCTGACCTGTTGTCCCTCCGTTCGGTCCGGGCCGGGCCCTGTTAGTCGACTGCACGTTGTTCTCCGAGCTCATTGGGTACGTCTGCATGATCACTGTGCCTCCGGTGCACGACTTGTTTGGGGGGGGGTGGGGGGGGGGGGGGGGGGAGCAGTTGGTTGCATAGCTCTTGACACGTCTGGGAGTGAGGGAGATTTTATTTTTTTTAAATGGTTCAAAGACGATTTTGGGGGAGGACGGGAGATTTTTCTCTTTTGATTTTTGTTGAGCGAGAAAGTGTTTAGCGTGAAAGTCGTTTTTGACAATGCGGCGACCTTGTCTTGGAGAGAGGACGTTTTGCAACCCCCCCCCCCCCCCCCCCCATGCCGCTCTCATAGAGGGGTACGGGTAACGCTACCCGCAAAAAGCTCGGAAGAAGGGGAGGGTTATTAACCGCAAGTGTCTTCTTTCTCCGAGGCCTAGCGTGCTTCTTTCCAACCCCACCGCACCGCGCCCAGCTCGCTTTGCACCACGGCGCTCGACTGACTTGACGTCAACGCCCATGACACATCTACACGTTTCTACAACTAAAACCATTTCCACGCGCGTACAATACCTACAGCACGGTGGAGCATTAGCAACGGTCACCTGACGGTCGGGTGAAATCAAGTTGACGACACCACCGGGCTGTCGAATTTGAGCCCGGCAGTTCAGGTGGAATGTAGGTCAGGGTGAGGTGAGGTAGGTGCTCCTGCTTCTACCCCCTCTGGTACCCCTCCACCCTCCACCGACACCCACCCCCGCCCCCGCCCCCTCCACCGCCCCCATTTTTCCTTCTCTCCCCAGTGGAGGCCCTTGTGCCTTGGCCCCGCAAGGAAGTGGGCCCGAGCGAGGAAGGTGATTTTAATGATACGCTGGCGCTGTGTGATAGGGCCGAGGGGGGGGGGGGGGGGGTGTCGCCACCTCCCCCGGCCGCCGGACCTGGCTTGTCAGGACCTGCCCACTTCCTCCTTGGCTGCGCTTGCAACTGCTCTCTCACCCTGGCTCGGCGTTTGGCGTTTACCTGGACATACACGTGGTGTCCGGTTTTCCGGTTTACCGGCTTGCGGTACCTGGCCCAGGTCCTGTCTGTGTGGGCGGATACGCACGCACGCACGCACACACACACACACACACACACACACACACACACACACACACACACACACACACACACACACACACGCGCGCGCGCGCGCACACGCACGCACTCTCACGCACACACGCACGCACGTACCTGACTCATGTTCTGTCTGTGTAGGCGGATACACACTCACACTCACACACACACACACACACACACACACCCACACACACACACACACACACACACACACACACTCACACACGCATGCGCGCGCGGGGAGAATGGGCGGTGTTTGTCGACTACAACTGAATACAGTATGCAATTTTACAGTTGACATCGATTTCCAGTTCCTCTCGCTCTATCTCTCGCATTGGCAGAATATGTGAAAAGCATATTGTGCGTAGCGGTACGATTCCTGTGTGTGTGTGTGTGTGTGTGTGTGTGTGTGTGTGTGTGGTGTGTTGCAAAGGGAGACGACTGTCTTACACGTCACATGACATTTACGTGTCGGTTTTTCCAGGCAATTAATTATTCAACTGTTAAATCATTGTAGGCCTGCTAGTAGAATATAAAAAGGTCACACTCCGATCAAGTAACATCGGAAACTCGTGCGAGCGTACAGTTCTTTCCTAAAGTAGCACACACAGACAGCGAGACTGTTGTTTGGGGCATGCTGGGAAATTAATTTTATGGTCGCAGAAAGGGCAGTTAATATCGACCTGACCTGAATTTTTACCTGCTATAATGTCAACGGCCTGCGGATCAGGTATCTGACGTTATTCACGTGCACAGGAAGAAATTTCTCTTCTTATTCCGGCTTCCGTGGCTTTCCGGACCTGTTGCCTGCCCCCCCCCCCCCCCCCCCCCCCCCAAAAAAAAAAAAAAAAGAGAAAAAAGTTCACTCACTGAATGATGATGTTGTCGTTGGTGGTGTTTGTGTGTATTATGCAAGTTTTATGGCGAAATGCTGGTGTGTGTGTAATGCAAGTTGTATGGCGAAATGCAGCGAATAGTGACACGGTTGTCTTGCGGCCTTAGCCGAGAAATAATATCTGTGTCAAGTAGAATATTTCAGCTAAGCAGGCATTATCCATCACCACTATCAGTCTGTACAGTGTGTGTGTGTGTGTGTGTGTGTGTGTGTGTGTGTGGTGTGTGCGCGCGCGCGTCTTTTGCATAGTTACGCTTGAACCCTTGTCTACATTGTGTTAGCTTTTCCTTTCTTTCTTATATACACTTTTATTGTTGATAACATTTCCATCTCGATGTACATTATGTGTTATACTATGCTTGTTCAGCGCTTTGAGCCGCAGGGTAGGCGCTTTACAAATTTCCATTATTATTATTATTATTATTATTATTATTAAGTGTGATGACGGAAAATAACTTAATGGACTTGAAACAGAAACCGCCTTGCGCGTTGCTGCGGTTTGAACTTGCTGTTGCTGTCGCCGTTGCTCTGTGCACAGCACGGGTTTGGTTGAATTGCAATGCTTGTGACCCACAACCGAAAAGGGAGGCCGGGGATGTTCGATATCTTGTTTACCCCCTGTATGGAATCTTAGCGCCGCTATTTGATTTCACCTTTCTGCCTGTTCTGTTTTTCTGTCTGGCGCTTTGGCTCTTTATGTCTTCTATCGCTGTGTCTATCTGTCATTCTGTCTCTGTCTGTCTCTCTGTTACTGGCCCATTTTCCTGTCTACTTTCCAGAAATTTGTTAAATTTTGTTTCTCAGAAGGCTTGTATGGCTTGTTTTTGTTTGTTTGTTTCTTTCTTCTTGTTGTTTTTGTTGTTGAAAAGTGTGCTAGGATATAAAAGTTGGTCGTCAATATGGATTTTAAGCAACTTCACTTTCGAAACACTGATGTGAGTAGTACACAAATTAAAAAAAAAAAAAAAATTTTTAATTTGGTATTTGAACTTGAAATGAACCAGGTTGGTGTCCTAAGAAGTGGGTGTTCACAGGGAGTGAAGTTATAACGGAGACTGGCCCTTCTCGGCCCCTACAGCTCGCTTCTGGCGCCTGAGAATCACGACCCCTTTGAAAAATTGCAACCCTGGCGTCCTGAGGTGACCCTGTGGGGCTGACGGGGTCTTGGCTTTAAAAATAACACGCAAGACCTCAGAACAACACGAACACACTTCTTGCTTCACCGTACACACACACAGTCACACGCACAAACACACACAGTGACAGATACACACACACACACGCACGCACGCACAAACACAGTGACAGATACACACACACACACACACACACACACACACACACACACACACACACAATACACAATCACACAGAGTGACAGATACACACACACACACTCACACACACACACACACACTCACATACATACACACACACACACACACACACATACACACACACACACCTTTCTGGGACCCCTTCCCTCCCAATCGAGGACAGGTTTGCCAACAGGCACATTCGTGCCTGAACCTTTATCGTTGTGTAGTAACTGAAGTCCGTCAGCCAGCCTCGACAGCAGTAGACCGGAACCTCTCCCTTTTGGGGAAAAAACGGGTTGGCGTGCACGGACAAAAGACAGTGGGTGTATTCCCCCAGTGTGCACGAGCGTGGAAGTCCGGGTGCACGGGTAGGTGGGGAAGGACCGGGCGAGCCTGGGTAGGCAGGTGGGAGGAAGCTGAGATAAGGGTGTAAGGATTGTTTTTCTGCTTTCCGCCCTCTGGGCTTATCGGATTTCGTGGGCAGACCTGGACGATAACCCATTTCTCCCACAATACCGTATTGCCCGTCGTAAACTGACTGACACTAGCAATCCGCTAGCAATCTGTATTTATAATACACTTGGGGGTCTGATGACCATTTTCGTAATAAATTAGTAAAAACGTTGCCTTATCTTTCGTCTGCCCGTAACTCGGTGTAATGCTGAAGTAAAAAGAAATCCACCAGTTGCAGCAACTGAACGGGACGATTCTGATTTTGCTGTTTACATTGCTGAATAGAGAGTTCCGGACTGCCAATGACCCGAGAAGCTTCAGCCAATCAGATCGTCGCAAGTAAAACTCCGCGCGAGAAGCTTCAGCCAATCAGATCGTCGCAATTAAACTCCGCGCGAGAAGCTTCAGCCAATCAGATCGTCGCAATTAAAACCGCGCGTGAAGCCAGAAGAGTGGCCGCCAATGGAGAGAGGGACTCGTGGATTCCGAAACACGCGCGCACGCACGCACACACACACACGCGCGCGCACGCACTCACGCACTCTCACTCGCATGCACACCCACACACACACACACACACACACACACACACACACACACACACACACACACACACTTAACTCAGATCGTCGTGCAGTAAACCAGTCAAGACGGCACAGCATGGTGGTCGGACTGTAGTCTTGTCGGAAGGAAACTGGGGGGGGGGGGGGGGGGGGGGGGGGGGCGGGGTTTGGGGCTCATCGCGGAACCCTCTGAGAGATGACCCTTTCCCTGACTGGGCGTAAAACACCAAGTTACTTACTTACTTGGCCGTCTTTTCTTTTCCCGAACGGATCATCTGTCCAAGCCTGTAAACGTTCCGCCTTCTCAGCAATCGCCCCAAGACAGCGTGAAACAGACCCACTGGCCGTGAGGTGATCGAGCGTTGTCGAGCGTTCTGTGCAGAGGATGCTGCTGTGGCTGCCATGTCGACGGGTACAACTGTACAGGGACGCAGACCCCATCGCCAGAGTGTTACTAATAAGCAGTTCGTCATGGAAACGAGCAGCACACCAGCGCGCCGCGTGCTTCTTTCATTTTTTTAAAATTTAAAAAAAATAAAAAAATCTTATGGTAGTTGTGTAACGTTGCACGGAGAAGGAAAGTATAAGCCTCTTCAATGTGCGAGTGTGTAAGACGGTCATGCGAGTGCTGCATGCGAGTGTTGCGACAATGCCGAGCACGAGGCAGGAAATGACTTCAGTTTAAACTCGGGCTGCTTTTTTTTTCTCTCCTTCTGTCTGTCTGTCTAGTGTCTCTGTCTGTCTGTCTGTCTGTCTCTCTCTCATTGCCCTGATATAACCGTACCGGTTGACTGGGCGTAAAACACCAACTTACGTACTTACTCTGTCTCTGTCTCTGTCTGTCTCTCTCTCTCATATAATTTGTTTGTATAATTTGTATATTTGTTTGTGGTATTGTCGTGTTTATTTGTGTTTGTAGACTGGCTCTTAGATAGGTCCAAATGGACCTAACGCTACCATACTTGAGTATTAAAGTGTTCGAGTTCTCTCTCTCTCTCTCTCTCTCTCTCTCTCTCTCTCTCTCTCTCTCAGAGAGATTTGTAAGTAAGCCAACTTGTGCTTAAATCTTTAACCTTGTGTAATAAAGTATTATCCTCTCTCTCTCTCTCTCTCTCTCTCTCTGAGACTGAGGTGTGAGTCTGGGCGGATGGCAGGAGGTAAAACTCCAATTACTAATCCCCCCCCCCCTCCCCCCGCCCCCTTCTTTCTGGCCTGTTTAAGACGAGTTTTGCTATTTGTGGCTCCGCTGTCTAGAGTGCATTTCCACCCCCGAAAGAAAACCCACAGTTCCCTGTACAGCTTTTAGCTAAATGTGTGCGAAGTTCTGGGTGAGTTGTCACCCTCTCTCCACTTCTTCCCCTTTCTCCCTCTGTCTGTTTCTGGCCATTCTTTCTGTTAATGTTATAGACCCGTCTCGATTTTTGTCAAACGCTGCGCAACATTTTATGATACTTGAGGGAGTTGTCTCACTCGGGCCAAAGGACCGTTCCTTTGTGGGGGGGGGGGGGGGGGGGGGGCAGTTACCTCTTGAGCTTCATCTGCTTGTAAACTCGTGGGTGCTTCGTTTCCTTATTCGCTACGGGGGCACTGCAACAGTTGTGCGTGACACTGTTAAACACAGGGCTATGGAATTCGTCACAGACGTCGAAGTAATGTCGTGAAAGCATTTAGGATTGGTGTGTGTGTGTGTGTGTGTGAGAGAGAGAGAGAGAGAGAGAGAGAGAGAGAGAGAGAGAGAGAGAGAGAGAGAGAGAGAGAGTTACGGGGGGGAGGGGGGGGGGGGTACTCATCGTGTGTGTGTGTATACGTGCACTACACAGGTATGCGCGAGTTTACGTTTCAGCTGAAGGATGTGAAGTTGACACGACACTTTTAGAGCCCAGGTCTTAGGGCGCTGGGAACGGGCGAGCCAGAAGACGAAGGAGGAAAAAGCAGCCATGTGACAAGTGCAGGGTGCACCAAAATGTCACCTGCTTCTCTCTCCGCCTGCTTAATCCTCTCCCTCCGCCTCTCCTTGTCTTCATCTGCCTCCTGTCTGATCCTCTCCCTCCGCCTCTTCTTCCTCTTGACCTGCCTCCTGTCTGATCCTGTCCCTCCGCCTCTGTTCCACTTCTTCCTCTTCATCTACCTCCTGTCTGATCCTGTCCCTCCACTTCTGTTCCACTTCTTCCTCTTGATCTGCCTCCTGTCTGATCCTCTCCCTCCGCCTCTGTTCCACTTCTTCCTCTTGATCTGTCTCATCCTCTCCCTTCGCCTCTTCTTCGTCTTCATCTACCTCCTGTCTGATCCTCTCCCTCAGCCTCTGTTTCACTTCTTCTGTCTCCTGTCTGATCCACTCCCTCCGCCTGTTCTTCCTCTTCATCTCCTTCCTGTCTGATCCTCTCCCTCCGCCTCTGTTCCACTTCTTCCTCTTGTTCTGTCTCATCCTCTTCCTTCGCCTCTGTTCCTCCTGTTCCTCTTCATCTCCGTGCAGATGCTGTCTGACCCTATCCTCTTTTTCTTCCTCTTCGTCTCCATGCTGTCTGATCCTCTCCCTCCGCCTCTCTTCCCCTTCTTCCTCTTCGTCTCCATCAGTCCGTGCTGCCTGATCCGTTCCCGCCTCCTCTCTTCCTCTTCCTCCTGCCTAATCCTCTTCCTTTTCATCTGCCTCCTGTCTGACCCTGTCCCTCCGCCTCTTTATCTGCTCCCACTCTGATCCTCGCCTTCCATCTCTCTTCCTCTTTTTCCTCTTCACCTCCCTCCTGCCTAATTCTCGCTCTCCGCACCTCTTCCTCTTCGTCTTCCTCCTGTCTCCTCTTCCTACCCTTAGTCTTAGTCTCTTACTGTTGAGTGAGTACCATTCAGCGTCCCTTATTATGTTTCCCTTTGGGGGTCAGGTCAAATCAAATTGTTATTCATTTCACGCAGAGGGAAAAAATCTGAGTGCCACACCTACAAAAACAAAACAAAAACAACAACATAAAGTGTTAGGGAAAGGACATAAAACTGTCATAAACCCCAGAAGATGTACAACGGGTCATGTCACACGTTTTTGCAGTCGCGTGTTAGAAATACCAGTCCAAACTCCCTGCAGGTGTAGAATCAAAAAGTGTTGCCCATAATGAGCAGCATCCACCCAAAACAACAGCAAAAACAAACAAACAAACAACAAAACCCCAGAGTGTGAACTTTCAAATTCCCTTGCCCCACCCGCACGCTTGTTTCTTCTGTGTAAAACTGTCGCATGGAGAGACAGATTGAGGGAGACACAGACCCTTGTCTAGGAACTCAGCGAACATAATAACATTTCAGTGTGTACCGGGGGAGGGGGAACTATCGTGCTGATTTGACCTGCCTGTTACTGCTACTACTACCTGCTACTGCTGCTACTAGGCCTAAATCGTCCTAATGTGACCACGTGCGATTGACAGAGCGTTAAGTCAAGACCCAGTTACTGATAACTCGTTCTCTAAAGGTTTACCCTCTGTACCGGAGAATAAGTAAGTAACATTGGCGGGAGCTGCGACAAGTATTATTTTTTGTCGCGACAAAACTTTTGTAGCAACAAATTTTGTCGCGACAAACACGTCTTTTGTCGCAACAAAAATACGCTT
>JABMCL010003074.1:325000-340000 GCA_018857735.1 Alviniconcha marisindica | reverse complement strand
TAAATATACCCATTTGAAAGAACTACGGAGCTCCAGATTTTAAAATAGACGGGCTTTGGTTCCTGGCGTCCGTTCTAGAGGTCTTTTGGTGTCGGCCTGCCGTGATGTGAAAGCAGTGCGGAACGGGTGAATGGTGAACGCGGTGATCTACGAGGTAAGGAAGGGGCATTGACCCGAGGCAGTCGGGCGCGTTCTGTTTAACCGGGTGGAAGGTGCTGGATCGGGATTAGTGGGGTTGGTTCTCTTCAAGCTGCCCTTGCCCAGTCTGGGCGCTTGGCCGGCTTGGCTTACGGTGCAGAGAGATCGGCTGTGGAAAATCACAGTGCAGGGGTATTTTGACTGGAGATGCAGACCGGAAGGGAGAACCATACCGGTATTTGGTCATCGTACCGGATTTTAATTTTAACCGGTATTGTAGCAGACTGTGCAGGGGTTGAGCTACTCGGATTAGACGCACACACGCTCTGTCTGTCTGTCTGTCTGTCTGTCTGTCTGTCTGTCTGTCTGTCTCTCTCTCTCTCTCTCTCTCTCTCTCTCTCTCTCTCTCTCTCTCTCTCTCACACACACACACACACACACACACACACACACACACACACACACACACACACACACACACACACACACACACACACACACACACACACACACACACACGAGAGAGAGAGACTTGGCATTTCACGCCCATTCAGCCAGTACGGTTATATCACGGAGAGAGACATACACACAGTGACACAGTCACATTTTCCGTTTAGGTTTTTAACGCCATCACACGATTCCGCCATGATTACTTCACCTGACATATATTTTATAGAGTCGATTTTCCTCTTGTTCAGCGCCTTCGGCACTTTCCGCCACTGGTCACGGAAAGAGCCGAGTGTGCCGGTATTTTGCCGCCGTGTCTGTGTAAACCGCACCGTGAAAAACGTTTAAACAGTGCCAGTACAATTGTTTGTAGCTTACAAGCAGTACACTTTCTGTACAGTTACTTTTGGCGTGGATGCAATACAACTGTTTGTAGCTTGCAAGCAATACACTTTTTATACAATTTGTGGCACGGAAGCAATACAGTTGGTTTTTAGCTTATAAGCTGTGCACGTTTTGTACAGTTGTTTGTGAATTATACATGCAGTACAGATGTTTTCAACACGCAGGCAATGCAACTGTTAATAACGTACAGGCAGTACAAAATGCAGTTGTCGCATACAAGCAGTACGCTTGTTTGAATACATTTGAGGAATACAAGCAATACAGTTGTTTGTAGTATGCAGGCAGTACAATGCAAGCAGTACAGTTGTTTGCGACTTGCAGGCATTACAGTTGTTTGCAGCATACAATGAGTACAGTGTGTGGCATGCATGCAATACAGTTGTTCGCAGAATACAGTGGGTACAGTTTGTGGCATGGAGACAATATGATTGTTTGCAGCACACAGCCCCGTACAGTTTGTGGCATGCAGACAATACGATTGCTTGCAGCACACAATGAGTACGGTTTATGGCATATAGGGCATAGGCCAGGCCGTACAGTTGTTTTCTTAACACTTACGTAACCGTTTGGCAACTGGTGATCGTGACCGTGTTCAGTGAAAGTGTGCAATGTTTTTGTTGAGATAGGAAATTATTCTGTTTTTTGGAACACACGAACACTGAAGAAGAAGAAAGAAAAAGGTCTCTGTCTTTATATTCAACAGTACTGCTTATTAAAAGAAAGAGAAGTAGAAGCAACCCCCCCCCCCCCCCCCAACCGAAAGGCGTGTCACTGTTCATGGTTTACATTACTATATTTGGACGATAGCTAGAGAAGAGCTATTTCCTCGTGGTCTCTTCTTTCAGCGTTATCGTTTATACACTAACACTGCAACAGTGATAAGTAAGTATATATGTTTACTCAGGTCACTGTGTGGTTGGGTGAGCCGGTTTGGCCTAGTGGTAAGGCGTTAGGCTGGTAAGCGGAAGGACTTTGGTTCGATACCGCTTCGGCTCTCCATTCTCTTCAAAAAGGTTGTGGTTTGTGGACACTGTCTTGTGACTTTGTCCATCACTTCCTGCTGAAACATTAAAATGGCTCTCATCGCTGCCCATCTTAATGCAGAAATCATTCTGGTGGTGACAGTGTAGCGATAGGTATCTAATCTCCCTCTCCCCCCACCTCCATACCCCCTTCCCCCCTCGGTTCGAATCCGCTTCGGCTCTCCTTTCTCCTCAAAAAGGCTGTGGTTTGTGGACACTGTCTTGTGACTTTGTCCATCACTTCCTACTGAAATATCCTGGTGGTGACAGTGTAGCGATAGGTATATAATCTCCCTCTCCCCCCACCTCCATACCCCCTTCCCCCCTTCTCCCCGTTCCTAATAAGCCGCACGGTTTCTGTGGACGTTAAGCACCATGTTTACTTGCTCCCTGCGTGGTTGCCCCGATACGGAAGTAGAGGAGTTCGAGAGGCTTGCTCAGTCGTGGTGTGTGTAGAGTGGCGAAGGACAAGCACGACAGTTTCGCAGAGAGTAGTACTGGCGGATGCATATAATGTGAACTTTAAAGGGCAACCAGACCAAAGAGCCAAGCTGATATGAAAGCGTAGAAAATGAGTAAATATTTTGATGTGCAGGCTTCGTTAGGTTGTTCTGTTGATGTTGACACAAAAGACGTTTGTGAGTGTGTGTGTGTGTGTGTGTGTGTGTGTGTGTGTGTGTGTGTGTGTGTGTGTGTGTGTGTGTGTGTGTGTGTGTGTTTCATTGGTTATGTTTATGTTTTACACATCTTTTAAGTCCCGTTTTAAGATTGTCGTTTTAAGAGTGTCGCTCTAGTTTTAGCGTGTCCATATTTTTAACAGTTACTATATGAAAACAGAATATGTTTCGGCCTGGTATTACCGCAATCGTTGACAGGGCGTAAAACACCGAGTTACTTACTTATTTACTCGCCCTGATGTAGCCATAATGGTTTACTGGGCGTAAAACACCAGCTTACTGACTTATTTGTGTGTGTTTTCCTTCTTTTTCTCCCTTTTGCTTCCAATTTGAGCTCCTCAGTACGCGGCCATGCAGATTCGCTCTTTATCAGTGAAGAAAAACAAAAGCAAACAAAACACAAAACAACAAGAAATTGGCTCGTGGCGTATGCGATACTCCTGCCACATTTTCCGGCCGTGTTCATGACGTCACTGACAATATGTCAGCAGTGAGTGTTTTGGTAACTTTCATAGGTCGCTTTTTAAGAAAGAGAGCGAGAAATGAAGCAAATCGTCGATGTCTGCTGTTCATTTCATTCCATGGTCCATTTATGTCCATGTTCCAGTCCTGGCGACAGGGCCCGTGATGTTGTTTGCTTCCGTTCTCCTTTAACAAGCGTCACTAATCAGGTGTACACGAACTGTCTTCTGTATAGCGCCCCCCCCCCCCCCTCTCTCTCTCTCTCTCTCTCCTCTCTCTCGTTTTTCGTTTTCTTCTAAGCTTCCGTTCTCCTTTAACAAGCGTTACTAATCAGGTCTGCACGAACTGTCTTCTGTATAAAGTGTCTTCCCTCCCCCCCCCCCCCCCCCCCCCCCCCCCCCCCCCCCCCCCCCCACCACCCACTGTTTTTCTTTTTCGTTTCTTCTTTTTTCTCTCCATTGAATGTAATGCGTATTTGAGTGGACGGTGGGACATTGCCCGTGTGTGTGTGTGCGCGCGTGTGTGTGTGTCTGTGTCTGTGTTGTTTGCTGGGTGATGTCTTCACGACAGAATACTGTACTCAAGGTTCTGTTTGTGAGTAATACGATATAAATTAATGTTTTTTTGTTTTGTTTTTGTCACGAGTTGTTTGCACAGCGCAGTGAGTGACACGGGTGAGAGAATGGCGCTTCGTAAGAATGATATTACTGTTTCTATTATAACGTGAGGTAGCCGCTGTTATCGTCGTCGATCGCGATGTCGCAGAACATTGGTCTCGACTTTCGAACACTAAAACTATAACATTTGTCGTTGTATCAGCATTTCAGTTTTAACCGTACTGTTCACATATTGTCCTCATCACTTGTCGCTGTGGTGTAATAGGTCGGCTTCATGTTTTGTCGCCCCGCCAGACCCCCCCCCAAAAATAATAATAATAAAATAAATAAAAATAAAGAGGAAAGAACAACAAAACAACAAACACCCCCCCCCCAAAAAAAAAAACACAAAAAACAACAAAACACACCACCACCGCCAACAACATACACACGCACGCACGCACACACAACAAAAAGAACAACAACAATAACACACACACACACACACACACACACACACACACACACACACACAAACACACACACACACACACACACTGCAGTAAGACCCGCGGTTCTTCGGCTGTGACAGGGGCAGTTATAAAGCTGCCAAACCAAAATACTGTTGTGGGGCAGTGTGGTAACAGGCCTACTTTACTGGTCCTAGGACAACTAATGACTGTTGCAATTGCTGGTGGCTGTTTTGGGGCGGAGCAGTCGGCTATGTGACGGCTTGCGTCACCCAGCACTGTTGACACACATCGCCCGCACTGGCCGAGTTCAGTGTCCGCAAATCATCCCACGCGTGCACGCACGCATGCACAAACACACACGCATAGAAACAGAAACAACAACAGAAGACAATAACAACAACAAACTTAAAACGCACGCACGCACGCACGCACGCACGCACGCACGCACGCACGCACACACGCACGCACACACACACACACACACAACACACACACAAACAAACACAACAACAAACAAACAAAAAACATCTATAAAAGAAAGTATGCCTTAGATCTTGGCACACCCAGTTCACAGGACTCTGTAAACACTAACAGCGTACCCCTCCCCCCCCCCCCCACCCCCCCTTACCCCTTACTAAAGCGTACCCCTCCCCCCACCCCCCTTACCCCTTACCCCCCACCTCCCGAAAGCGCGAGCAGGCGTTGAAGCGGAGCAGTTTGGTTGTGGGGCGGTATGAAGTGGGTGTGCTGTATTATGTATGGTGTGGGACGTGAAAGAAGGTTGCAGTGTGGCCTTGGCCCGCCAGGATTCAGTGTTACTTTATGGACAGCGAAGGCGTCAGCGTAGCTTTATGGGCAGTGAAGGCGTCAGCGTAGCTTTATGGGCACCGAAGGCTTTAGCGTTGCTTTATGGGCACCGAAGGCGTCAGCGTTGCTTTATGGGCACCTAAGGCTTCAGCGTTGCTTTATGGGCACCGAAGGCGTCAGCGTAGCTTTATGGGCACCGAAGGCGTCAGCGTTGCTTTATGGGCACCGAAGGCGTCAGCGTTGCTTTATGGGCACCGAAGGCGTCAGCGTTGCTTTATGGGCACCGAAGGCGTCAGCGTTGCTTTATGGGCACCGAAGGCGTCAGCGTTGCTTTATGGGCACCGAAGACTTCAGCGTTGCTTTATGGGCAGCGAAGGCTTCAGTGTTGCTTTATGGGCAGCGAAGGCGTCAGTGTTGCTTTATGGGCAGCGAAGGGGTCCGGGCGGCTGACAAGTGCGTGCCTTCGCTCCACTAGCTTATAAATGTTCCGTCCGACACTCGCCCATTTGTCAACCGTGACTTTTCTGACCTCGGCCTTGTCGACATGTCGCTGTTGCTTCATTCTCCCCTCCCGCCCCCCGCGTCCCCCTCCTTCTGTCCTCCTCCTCCACCGCCTCCGCCTCCCGCCCCCCGTCTCCTCCCTGTCTCCCACACCTTGGTCGTCTTCGTGTTCGGCAGCAGTTTGGACGTCTTTTTGAATTGGTCACATCATGTCTTCTGGTCGACGCGTCTTCTTCTGTCAAGCGCTGTTACTCGGGAACAGTCTAGCCTATTCTCTCCTACCTCTTCTTCCGTAGCATCATTTAAATCTGCCCTCAAGACTCATCTGTTCTCCTATGGACTCTGAATGCTTTACCTGTGTGCGTGCAGCTGTGTGCCATTGGTTTCGTGTGAGTGTGTGTGTGCGCGCGCGCGTGCGTGAGGAGAGAGAGAGAGAGAGAGAGAGAGAGAGAGAGAGAGAGAGAGAGATTTCCTCTGGAGCGTGTGACAGGTTTGTGGCGCTGTGTTTTGATTTTAACGCTGCGTGCTCTTTGTTTTTTGTTGTTGTTCTTCTTAAAGACTAGGCTTCCTTTAGTCAAAACTAGGCTTCCTCTTGTCAAAGACTATGCACCCTTTGGTCAAAGACTAGGCTTCCTCTTGTCAAAGACTATGCACCCTTTTGTCAAAGACTAGGCTTCCTCTTGTCAAAGACTATCACCCTTTTGTCAAAGACTAGGCTTCTTGTCAAAAACTAGGCATCCTTTTGTCAAAGACTAGGCTTCCTCTTGTCAAAGACTAGGCTTCCTTTTGTCAAAGACTAGGCTTCCTCTTGTCAAAGACTATGCTTCCTCTCGTCAAAGACCAGGCTTCCTTTTGTCAAAGACTAGGCTTCCTCTTGTCAAGGACTAGGCTTCCTCTTGTCAAGGACTAGGCTTCCTCCTCTTGTCAAAGACAGGGCTTCCTCTTGTCAAAGACTAGGCTTCCTCTTGTCAAAGACAGGGATTCCTCTTGTCAAAGACAGGGATTCCTCTTGTCAAAGACTACGCTTCTTCCTCTTGTCAAAGACTAGGCTTCTTCCTTTTGTCAAAAACTAGGCTTCTTCCTTTTGTCAAAGACTAGGCTTCTTGTCAAGGACTTGGCTTCTTCCTTTTGTCAAAGACTAGGCTTCCTCCTGTCAAGGACTAGGCTTCCTTTTGTTCAAGGTCAGGCTTCCAACGTTACTGACTTTAAAGGACAAGTCCAAGGTTAGGGGTGGTTTTTGACACGATTTCCGTTAAAGTTCGCTGAGAACGATGATGTAGGTGAAACTGAACTGAGGGTTATAAATGCACGAAAAAAGGCATTTTCTGTCGTACCGAAAGCGTCGCCATGACGCCCAAATCACGTGACCATATGCCTGCTACATCACTGGGGAGTCGCTGCAAAATGGCCAAACTGATACTTTGCCCGAGAGACCCACAAGGATACAGCCGTATCAGTTTGAGCCTGTCAGACAGGATTTTGAAAGAGTACCTCGGCCTGTTCCATCGTGTCAGCTTCGAAGCAAACCCCATGCGGTTTCCATGGGTTTCGAATCGCACTCGGTGTGCTGCACAAATGGGCGTGCGGCAGAAGAAGTCAGCTCTTGAATTGATAACTTTCGCTACGCGGTCGATGCGCGGGAGCCGGCATTGTTAACTGGGCGGATGTTACAGTTCGCGGCAACACAGTAGGCCGCATAGTTAACTTTTTTGTCACCACGCTACACGTTTACTGAAGAATCTAAGATGCAACCGCACTGACCCCCAGATGACTCTTCGAAAGTCACGATGATGAGACCGGCTTAGTCGCCAGCCTACAGAAAAAAATCGATAAACCCATAAAATTATTGTAAATCTAAATAGTGATTCGTTTGTAATCATGGCATTTTGCATACTTATAAACCTTGGACTTTAACCTCTGGGGTCGAGCCGGTTGGGAACCAGTAGGCCGGCATAGTTAACCATTGTCACCACCAGAATTATAAAATTTTCGGCATTGGGATGGGCAGCAAGGAGAGTCATTTGAGTGTTGCGTGAATTGTGAGGGACAAAGACCGACAGTGTCCGTAAACCACAACTTTTAAAGAGAAATGAGAGCCGAAGCAGGGAATGGAACCGACGTCGTCTGCTTATCAGCCTGACGCCTTCCCGCAGGGCCAAACCGGCTGACAGCCAAAAAAGGTGTTAATCAAGGCCGGGCCTTGGCAGCAATGAAAACCGGCTTGTTAGCTGTGTGTCATTTGTACTTGTCAAGCATGGATCGTAGTGAACCTAAGTAACTGAGGCGACAGCTTGTCCGACTCTTGGTCATGTTTTCGGCGAACTTTAACTGTATAGCGACATTAACATCTGTCGTCAAAATTCCACTTAATACAGATGCAAAACTTACGGCATGTGGCGGGATGGATGAAAAGCTTGTGTACCACACACTTTCATCTTGGGATTGCGAGGTCACTCATTGGCGACCGTTGGCTTAGTTAGGAGAGCTACAGCTGCAGTATTTTGTGGCTGCAGGAGTGCACGCTTGCAGCTGTTTTGCCAAACGACCCGCTGCCCCAAGGCAAAACATGGACCTTTATAGGTCCATGAGTCAAACAGCCAGTCGCGCAGACTGCATTGAAAACCCTTGTGCAAAATTCACAAGCGCTTCAGGGATTCATGCCGATGGTGGACATTAACTGGTGTGTGTGTGTGTGTGTGTGTGTATGTTCGCGCGCGGGCGTGCGCGCATTTGTGTGCAACACTAGGATGAAGGACAAGCACAACTATAACCACAAAGCGTTTGTTCGGCAAGCGTAGCTCGGCGACGTGACTCCCGTGCCAAGCGGCCGGACAGAGCACATGCTTAAAGAACGCAACAGTCCCCTCTTCCATAAAGCGGCCGGACAGAGCTCATGTTCAGAGAACGCAACAATCCCTTCTCCCGCAAAGCGGCCTCAAAGAACGCAGCAGTCGCTTCTTCCACAAAGCGGCGTCAAAGAACGCAACAGTCCCTTCTCCCACAAAGCGGCGTCAGAGAACGCAGCAGTCCCTTCAACGCAACAGTCCCTTCTCCCACAAAGGGGTGTCAAAGAACGCAGCAGTCCCTTCAACGCAACAGTCCCTTCTCCCACAAAGCGGTGTCAAAGAACGCAGCAGTCCCTTCAACGCAACAGTCCCTTCTCCCACAAAGCGGTGTCAAAGAACGCAACAGTCCCTTCTCCCACAAAGCGGCGTCACAGAACGCAACAGTCCCTTCTCCCACAAAGCGGTGTCAAAGAACGCAACAGTCCCTTCTCCCACAAAGCGGCATCAAAGAACGCAACAGTCCCTTCTCCCACAAAGCGGCGTCAAAGAACGCAGCAGTCCCTTCTCCCACAAAGCGGCGTCACAGAACGCAACAGTCCCTTCTCCCGCAAAGCGGTCCCTGCAGGGGCCAGCACGACGTGTGCACTCTCGCCTCCGCAAAGACGGCCGCCATAAACCGTGGAAAGGACGGACGTCTGCAGGGTTGAGGAGGTCAGAGTCGCCGGCCCAGCACCCTCGGCCATTAATCATCCGGTTCCAGTCCGCACGTACCTGCACCGCTTGCTTTACCTGCCGTTGTCACTACGACACCACGATCTCTGGGCCTGTAACCCTTTCTTTATTTGAAATCTTTCTTATTTTTTATTTCTCTCCTCGTTTTTCTTCGTTGACACACAGGAAATAGATGTACAAGCCGGATCGGACAATCGTTGGATGATCGGGGGAAGAAGGGAGAACCGAGTAGTGTGGATGTAGGTGAATACGAGAGATACGGAAACGCCGGATACGGACAAATCGTTGGATGATCGGGGGAAGAGGGGAGACACTGAGTAGTGTGGATGTAGGTGAATACGAGAGATACGGAAACGCCGGATACGGACAAATCGTTGGATGATCGGGGGAAGAGGGGAGACACTGAGTAGTGTGGATGTAGGTGAATACGAGAGATACGGAAACGCCGGATACGGACAAATCGTTGGATGATCGGGGGAAGAGGGGAGACACTGAGTAGTGTGGATGTAGGTGAATACGAGAGATATGGAAACGCCGGATACGGACAAATCGTTGGATGATCGGGGGAAGAGGGGAGACACTGAGTAGTGTGGATGTAGGTGAATACGAGAGATACGGAAACGCCGGATACGGACAAATCGTTGGATGATCGGGGGAAGAGGGGAGACACTGAGTAGTGTGGATGTAGGTGAATACGAGAGATATGGAAACGCCGGATACGGACAAATCGTTGGATGATCGGGGGAAGAGGGGAGATACCGAGTAGTGTGGATGTAGGTGAATACGAGAGATACGGAAACGCCGGATACGGACAAATCGTTGGATGATCGGGGGAAGAGGGGAGACACTGAGTGGTGTGGATGTAGGTGAATACGAGAGATACGGAAACGCCGGATACGGACAAATCGTTGGATGATCGGGGGAAGAGGGGAGACACTGAGTGGTGTGGATGTAGGTGAATACGAGAGATACGGAAACGCCGGATACGGACAAATCGTTGGATGATCGGGGGAAGAGGGGAGACACTGAGTAGTGTGGATGTAGGTGAATACGAGAGATACGGAAACGCCGGATACGGACAAATCGTTGGATGATCGGGGGAAGAGGGGAGACACTGAGTAGTGTGGATGTAGGTGAATACGAGAGATACGGAAACGCCGGATACGGACAAATCGTTGGATGATCGGGGGAAGAGGGGAGACACTGAGTAGTGTGGATGTAGGTGAATACGAGAGATACGGAAACGCCGGATACGGACAAATCGTTGGATGATCGGGGGAAGAGGGGAGACACTGAGTAGTGTGGATGTAGGTGAATACGAGAGATACGGAAACGCCGGATACGGACAAATCGTTGGATGATCGGGGGAAGAGGGGAGACACTGAGTGGTGTGGATGTAGGTGAATACGAGAGATACGGAAACGCCGGATACGGACAAATCGTTGGATGATCGGGGGAAGAGGGGAGACACTGAGTGGTGTGGATGTAGGTGAATACGAGAGATGTGGAAACGCCGGATACGGACAAATCGTTGGATGATCGGGGGAAGAGGGGAGACACTGAGTGGTGTGGATGTAGGCGGATACGAGGGATGTTGGCTATAGGGCCATACTGTTGTGGCTGCAGCGGAAATTGACGTCTCGCTTTCAGCCAGATAGCTCCGCTTACTTATACAAGCAGGGAATTGATGTCTCGCTTTCACCTGGATAGCTCCGCTCACTTATACAAGCAGGGAATTGATGTCTCGCTTTCACCTGGATAGCTCCGCTCACTTATACAAGCAGGGAATTGATGTTTCGCTTTCGCCTGGATAGCTCCGCCCCCTTAGACAAGCAGGGAATTGATGTCTCGCTATCACCTAGGTAGCTCCGCCCACTTAGACAGGCAGGGAATTGACGTCTCGCTTTCAGCCAGATAGCTAGGCCCACTTAGACAAGCATGGAAGTAAGATCTCGCTTTCAGCCAGATAGCTCCGCCCACTTAGACACCGCGTGTCCCAACTCGCACTTCCAGCCGCACAGACCCAAGGCACTCGGTCATTGTTTCCGAGAACGGCACGAGCACATGCTTCGTCTGTGTAACAGTGGCACTTGGACAGCCCGCGGGCTGGACGCAGGCGCTGATTGGCCAAAGCTCGTAATTATGTTAGAGGGTTGCGAGAAGTAGACCTGTGTCTACACCCCTTTTGAACAAGCCCAAGGACTGTCCATGTACCGTTGTAATGTAAACAAAGCAAGTTCCCGTGCTGTTTTCGAAAAGAATCACCAGACGATCGAAACGGGACAAAAACGTTAGTCCTTATATTGCTATTCACCCGGCATTACGCTGATTCGCATCATGTTACATGCACCTAATGTTCTACAACTTTGACACGGGTGTGGGTGAATGGGGAAGGGGGGGGGGGACCTATTTTTACACACATGATATACGCGTGACTGTATCTTGCATACGTGTGTGTGTTTGGCGAGGACACGAGTTTGTTTTTCTGTCTGCCAGTGACGGCAGCTGTCACGCACTCCAACTTTTAACAGGTCAGAGAGCGTGGACGTCATGGGTCCATGAATCAGTCCAGGCCAGCATTGCTCTTGTTCACCTGGCCGAAGTAACGTGGCGGAGAGTCTCCTCTCCTGGCCCGGGCCATTTGTTCTTCTCCGTGTTGGGCAGTCTGCCTGGTTTAACACTGCCTCAAGTGTCCGCGTGTCTCTCGTAGACTTCTCTCCTCGCGCTCTCGCTCGTCAACAGTAGTGCTTTACGGTCCTCGTCTGGGGGCGCTCTTGCCCACCGCCATTAACGAAACAGTCACCTTACCTGGCTTACCACGCCGGGTAAGAGAGTGGTGGTCAGACAGAGAGTCTTAGAGGGATTGAGAGAGGGGGGAGAGAGAGAGACTCTTAGAGGAAGTGAGAGAGAGGCCTAGAGAGAGAGAGAGAGAGACGCACACAGAAAGAGACTCACAGACAGACAGACAGACAGACAGAAGGACTCCGAGGGAAAGAGAGAGACTCTTAGAGGGATGGGGTGGGGGGCCCTGAGAGAGGGACTTTAGAGACGTGTGTGTGTTGGGATAGGTATATAATCTCCCTCCCTCCCTCCCTCCCTCTCCCCCCACCTCCATAACCCCTTCCCCCCCTTCTCCCCGTCCCTAATAAGCCGTACGGTTTCTGTGGACGTTAAGCACCGTGTTTACTTACTTACAAAACGAGTGTTTAAGAGTGGTTGGAGACGGTAGACTCTGGCAGGGACACTGGGAGTCCCTTCCGAGATGATGAAGCACTGCCTTAACCGGCACAAGATCTTCCTGTCAGTACCCATAGCTAAACAAGTAGGTCAGGGGACATGTGGCAACAGGGACAGCTGCGCGGAGGTTGGAATAATCAGTTATTGTTTTGCTGTCGCGCATACATCTTGAACTAAGCCCCGCTGTCTGCACGTGGAAAGAAAGGGGTGGGAACGGGGAGAGGGGTCGTCATATCACAAAATAAACCAGGTGCTGTATGTAGAGGAGTAGCTGACGATGACAACTTCTGCAGTCGGTTGCTCCCAGGGTGAGAGAGTGCGTGTGCAGTGCAGGGTAGGGGTATGCGCAGCGAACATGTGTCGCCAGGGGCCGTAAGTCGTGTAGCCCTCTGTCTTCTCGTTTGGCACGTGACACGCGAACTCTTTGGAGTTTCTGCCCCCAATAATAACTGGGTCGTTGGACTTGTTTACTCCGAGCTTTCGACCTGAGGTACTGGCGGAGACCGGTTATCCCTGATGGCTTGGGGGAGAGTGAAAACGGACTTACATTTGTTTTGTTTTGTTTAATTGAACGTGTGAATTGTCCTGAGGTGGCCCTGTGCGGTTGACTGCACGTTAAAATCCAAATTCAAACTAACTAGTGGCGTTTGGTTTAAACAAAGTTTATTTACATTCATGAAAATATGGACAATCAAAATCATTGTATGAGCATTAAACAAGTTAGGCTTATAGTAAATGCTCACCACGTCTGACTAGTGGCGGTTGACTGGACGTTAAAATCCAAGTACAAACTAACTAGTGGCGGTTGACTGGACGTTAAAATCCAAGTACAAACTAACTAGTGGCGGTTGACTGGACGTTAAAATCCAAGTACAAACTGACTAGTGGCGGTTGACTGGACGTTAAAAGCCAAGTATAAACTAACTAGTAGCGGTTGACTGGACGTTCAAATCCAAGTACAAACTAACTAGTGGCGGTTGACTGGACGTTAAAATCCAAGTTCAAACTAACTAGTGGCGGTTGACGACGTTTAAATCCAAGTTCAAACTAACTAGTGGCGGCTGGTCAATGGACAGAAATGCAAAAGCCTCATTAGTTCAGACGACATAGTCGAAAGTTATATTTTTGATAACAGAAGCTCTCAGTGATCTTGAAAATAGCAACCCACTTTTTCCGCACGACATTTCTCTTGCATACGACAGAAAACCTGCAGTTACCACACGGAAATTCGGTGGCTCACGCCGTTGTCAAGGTACACGTGCACTGAAAGTGAGGTTTTATGTCGTGTTGTTGACCTCGGGTATATGAAAACTTGTGCTGGGGGGGGGGGGGGGGACGGACGAGTGTCAACAACCTGACAAGCTCATCCTTGAAATCAAGACGGGAAGTGGACGCGCCGACACAATAACTAACTATTACCTGCTCGCCTATTACCTGCTCGGTTTGTGTGTGTGTGTGTGTTTTGCACTCGTGAGAGCAGCCTGGGTCGCTTCTTACTGCGTATTGCTTGCTGCTCTGTGTTTGTGCGCTTTACGTCAGAGACACTTACGCCTGGTACACGTACTTAACCGTGAAAAGCAGTTACGCGTCTTTCTTTCTTGTCCGCTTCAGCGGTGTTGAATGCGTGCTGTGGGTTTGTAGGGTAGGGTACACATGCCGCCCTTCGAGGTGTCTTGCTTTCGCACTAGGAAATAAACGTGTTGAGTTTTGTCATCGCTTTGCCGGAAACCGAAACCACGGTACTACCTGTGAAAGAGAAACCAGGATTTTGGGTTTTACCCCGCCGTGTCTGTCGGTCCGTCACTTTGTCTTTGTCTGCCTGTCTTCCGTCGCGGTCTGTTTCTCGCTCTGTCTCTGTCTCTGACTCCCTCTGTTTCTGTCTCTCTGTCTCTTTCTTTCTCTGGCTCTGGCTCTCTCTGTCGTTTTTCTGTCTCTGTTGGTCTTTTTGTTTGTTTGTCTCAGTCTCTCCCCCAGCCCCGCTCCTTTGTGTGAATTTTGTTGTTGGTCTCTTTAGGCGTTTGTTTGCAAGTGCATACTTGTGTAACATGAAATACATGCTCAGGTGTTGTTTTGTTTTTTTAATTTTAATTTTAATTTTAATATAAGTATTAATGTACTGTTGTTCACAACAGACCCGACAGCTCTCTTTCTCTGTACTGTTGTTCGCAACAGACCTGACAACTCTCTCTCTCTCTCTCTCTGTCACACACACACACACACACACGCACGCACGCACGCACGCACTGACGTCGTATTCCAGCCTCATTTCCTCGGTTCCCGTTTCCTCGTTGCCCACGTCACAAGACCCCTGGTGAAGTCGTCTGCGCGCTCCGCGGCTCTTCGCCGCTCGCGAGTGCAGAGGTCAGGCAGTGACGTCAGCAGTCTGGCTGCGGGTCGGCAGGGGGAAGCTATTGTCGGAAGCGAATGCTGGGAATAAGGTGGCTTTGCTTGCAGCCACTTGGCGCAACAGTGTGTGTGTGTGTGTGTGTGTGTGTGTGTGTGTGTGTGTGGTGTGTGTGGTTGAGAAGAGAGAGAGAGAGAGAGAGAGAGAGAGAGAGAGAGAGAATCACACATTGCACATATGGTCGCGCGCGGCGCGCGCCCACACACACACACACACACACACACACACACACAACACACACACACACACACACTCAGTCTTCACTATAAAAAACACACACACACACACACACACAAACACTACACACACACAA
>JABMCL010003074.1:302500-320000 GCA_018857735.1 Alviniconcha marisindica | reverse complement strand
AGAGAGAGAGAGAGAGCCAAGTCCCATACGCTGAGGTTGATGCGTTGTGACATGTCACTTCGTGCTAATGAATATGACCTCCACCCAGCCCCCGGGCCCAAAGCGGCCTAATATCATCACGTCCCATGTCGCTATTCTTGTCGGTCGGTCGGTCGGTCTGTCCCTCTCTCCTCCTCCTCCTCCCGTATTCATCCCTGTTTCTGGTTGTTGTTGTTGTTGTTGTTGTTGTTGTTGTTGTTGAAGTATTGCTTTACGTCCACAGAAACCGTAGGCATGTTAGGGACGGGAGCCCAGGACGGCCACCTCGACTTTCAAACAGCTCTTGACTGAATGATTCTGGTCCAGGTGGATCTGAGTTTATACATGTATGTATGTAGGTAGGTAGGTAGATAGGTAGGTAGGTGGGTGGTGTGTTGCCCACACACAGAACAGGGGAGTATAGGCACAATGTGGGCAGTGCGCTAACTTCGTTCTGTGTCGGCTTGCAGGATGTCGAGTTTGGGTTGTTTGGGGGGGGGGGGGGCTACCGCCGTCCCTTCCGCACACGAAAAATGATTGAAGTGTTGCTTTACGTCCACAGAAACCGTAGGTTTATTAGGGACGGGAGCCCCGGACGTCCACCTCGACTTTCACACAGCTCTTGAGCTCTGACGAAAAATGCCTTCCTAGTGGACTTTTATGGTGACGAAGGGCTTAGCCAGAAACGTCATAGTACCCTGTATGTTGCCTGATTCGTCCGTGAGTGGAATGATTTGAACGTGTTTGTTGCTGACACCGTCCGGTTGCACGCTCTCCTAGTTGCATGGAACTTCCCTCCCTTCAGAACTGCCACAGCTCCCCCCCCCCCCCCCAACAAAAATAAAAGAATTAAAAAAATCTTCTCTTGTTTCCTTTTCCAGTTTTTTTTACAAGTCGTACACTGAACGTAACCTCCGGTCGAGCCCCAAGGAGTGGCTTTTTCTCTGTAAAGGTAAAAAGCCTTCGTCGCATCAGCTCACTTCGTCGCATCAGCTCAAACTTGGTTTATGCGTGTCCGCCATGGCAACGTTAAATTAACTGAACCCGCATGCAACAGCATTTCGTCGCCGCTTTGGTCAGCCGTACGTCAATGCAGGCTATGAACTGAACGCAGACTGCTCGTTGTTTTGTCAGGTACTGTTACACTGATGCTCATAATGCCTGCCATTGAAGCAGCTTTGGATGTGTGCGGCATCAGCTTGGGTGGTGACTGGCTGGATGTATTGGCGCTGGGTGAAGTGAATGGGGCGGAAAGAGGCTACAGGCTGTGAGAGTCCGACAGCTTGCACGGAAGTGAAGGGAAGCGGATGTACGTCACGTCATCTGTTAATCGTGTTTTGTCTCCACTGACAGCGGTCCATCTCGCCGGCGGTGCTCGAGGACGATCAAACGGCGGCGTTGGTTTCTCTCTCTCTCTCTCTCCCCCCCCTCCAGTGCACGCGCGCAAACGCAAACAGGGCCTGATACAATAAGATAAAAATGGGCCTCACTGACACACACACAGAGCTCAGGAGCTGTGTGAAAGTCGAGGTGGACGTCCTGGGCTCCCGTCCCTAATAAACCTACGGTTTCTGTGGACGTAAAGCAACACTTCAGCAGCAGCAGCAGCAGCAGCAGCAACACTGAACAACCACACACACACACACACCAAAGCCCGATAATAAAAAAAGAGAGTAAATACAACCATCACAGCACACGCTCGCGCTCACACACACATTTCTCTCTCTCTCATCTCTCTCTCTCTCTCTCTCTCTCTCTCTCTCTCACACACACACACACACACACACACACACACACACACACACACACACAACGGTTAGCCTTCATCAATTCCCTGCGGAAGTCGCCATTTTTAGCCCTCATCAGCTTAAACGGGAGCAGCCAGCCAGCAGTCAGTATACATACACAGTGGTAGCGAGCGAGCCGCGGCCGTCACATGGGGCTGACAAACCGGAGAGGACTGTGCCTGCACATATCGATCACCTGACCTGACAACGCCACCGCTTCCTGGCTGCTACTGGCGGCTTTCTACCTGTTGGCCCTTCCGCTGATGGTTCCGCAGGCATTCACCTCTCGGTCAACGCCATCGTTCTGTTCTCTCTCTCCCCCCCCCCCCAACACCACCACCCCGTCATCTCTGCTAAAATCTCACACGGAGAACGGATCTGTGGTCCACTGCGGCCAACTGTTCTGACCCCCCTTGCCCTTCGACCCCACACCCTGTTGGTATTGTACGTAGCAGATGTCATACAGTCTGTCTGTCACACGCTAGCGCAGCTTCAGAGGAGTTGCAGCTCACAGAACTCGGCCGGATCTCTGATGTGTGTGTGTGTGTGTGTGTGTGTGTGTGTGTGTGTGTGTGTGTGTCTTTAGCCGAATCATTATGTGGCAGCTTGTATAGCGTGACCTATGTTGGAGATAACGACACAAAGAGCTGCTTAGCTAGATCGCAAGGGCTTTTCCTTCTTTATTTGAATTTGGAACTGGCGGGGCACGAGAGAAGGCTGTGTGTGTGAGAGAGAGAGAGAGAGAGAGAGAGAGAGAGAGAGAGAGAGAGCCCAAGTATGAAGTGGGCGAGAGAGCGGTCACAGCGGAGTTGTAGCCTAATACTGGTGGGAAGAACGCGTGTGACAAGTCGCCAGTGTTTGTCACCTCCCCCCTTCGCCGCGCCTACACACACACACACACACACACACACACACATGCGCTCCACTTCCGTCCCCTCGGCTGCCGGGGCTCTTCCTTCCCTGTCCTCGCTGTGCACGCAACACGGCGCAACAAGCCGCTAGGCCGTCCTCGTCCCCCCGCCCCTCCCCCTCTGCACTCACCCACCTGCACTCACCGCACTCCGGGGCTGCCTGCTTGCCGCGTCCCACCCCCTCCCTTGTTAGCCCGCTCTCTCTCTCTCTCTCTCTCTCTCTCTTCCCGCCTCCCTCCCCTTCCGCTCAACCCCCACCCTCCCTCTCTCTCCCTCCCTCTCCCTGGGCCTACCTACGACAGTGGAGAGGGCGGCTCGCCGAGCTGGCTAGGCTCGCTGGTTTACTTCCACACTGGGGCACAACACGCACGCACTCTGTGCGCAGCGGCACGCCGAGCAAGAAGCGATTTGTCTTGGCTGGCTGGCTGCCTCTCATCTGGATATCGAAACCTATCTCCCTCTCTCCCACTTCGATACTACCTCGCCGCCTCGTACGCTCCGCGTCAATCGCCGTCCCCACCACCACCGGGCCCCGACGCGTCTTGGCGTGTGCGTTCCGCAATCAATGTCTTTTTACTACTACCGCCGTCTGCGTCTGACTGCGCTCTCTTCCTTCCACGTCTGACTACGGGGAGTCGTGCGTGTGTGTAAGGCAAAGCGCCTTGCGAGGTTTGGAGGACTTTGGCGAATCGGTCTCGCCTCTTGCCTATGGTGGTACATATGTGTCGAGTTCCCGTTCGCACAGACAGTCGTCGTGTGTAGTGTAGTGTAGTGTAGTGTAGTGTAGTGTAGTGTGTGGTGTGTGCATGCATTAATATTCTAGGGCTAACCCAGGCCACGGATTACTTCCACTTCTCCACTTCTCCGGTCGGCGGAACTAGATACGCGGACAGCTTGTGGTGACGACAGCCGAAATGGCTTGATGACAACACTGGTGGTGTCCTTCCCAAACTAGCGACCAAACCGCGCCGCCAGTCACTTGGGGCACAGACGCGACACCCGCTCTACCTGTACCCTACCCTACCCTACCTTACCCTCTACCCACCAGCAGCCTGTTGCTCTTTCCGGGTGGAACGTGAGTGAAGGTAGTTCAGTCGTTTGCGCGACACCGGCTGAGGACCCCGAGGGAGTAAGTGAAGTAGTACGCATTGACTCGAGTCGCCACAGCCGTGTTGCAGACCAGCCAACAAAATAGGTCTCGCCCACTTCGGCCTGGAGTGTGTGCGTTCGTTCGTTCGTTCGTTCGTTCGATCGTTCGTCTCTTCGTTCGTTCATTCGTTCTCGGCTCCTCGTGACTTTGTGTGAGAGGGCTTCGGCTTCTTCGTCACATTCCGCGCACGGGACACTTGAGAGGTGAATCATGTCGTCCCCGACGTTCTGCTTCCTGACTCTACCCGACTACCCCATGTGCCCGGGGCCGGACAACCCGTTCCTCTTGTCCCCGGTGACGGATGACCCGGACTCCGTGCTGGATCTCTCGCTCAAGAAGCGGCCCCGGTTCGATTCCTCCGAGGATGCGTTCTTCGTTTCTGGGAGGAAGACAGACTCGTCCGGAGACGAGTCGTGCCCCAGTCAGGACGAGTACCAGTCGGAGGGCGCCTTGGTGATGAGACCAGATGGCGTGGGCACGGGCACTTACAAGAAACACCTGCTTAAACGTTACTGTAAGTGTCTTCCTCGCTTGGGGACAGGTGGTGATGGGGGGCTTTTCGTTTCATCCGATTTTTCACGAAAACGCCGTCTTCTGAATTGTGCTTTCAACTCTTGTGGCAAAGAAAGGTCTTCCGATATTTGTGCTAAAAGCAGGCTTTACAGCTTGGGTTTTTGTTCATTTAAAAAAAACTAAACTACTACTGCTCTTTTTGTCGGTTTGTAGCTGTTGCTGTTTGGGGCTTGCACTTTGTTTTATTGAAGAGTTCTTTACATTTTGCTGAAGTTCTGAGCAGGGGCTGTTGCAAAACAGAAAACAGATTGATGTGTCTGGCTTGTTCAAGAATGTCTGCTTAAAAAAACATTTGTTTGGCCTCCTCCAAGAACGTCAGCTTATACATTTTATACATTTCTTGTCCTTGAAGTCCACTGTCTGTCTGTCTTCTCTCTGTGTCAGTCTCCCTGATATGGGCGCTAAAAATCAATTGTCATATCGTACTAAAATGTCGGGCTAATACTACTATTACTCGTTTTTAAGAAAAGAAGTGGGGGGGGGGGGGGAAAAAGAACTGTTGTATGATCTGTGGCTCAGTGGTTGGTTGACGTGTTTTGTTCTCTATGAAGAGAATAGGTGGATGCTTACCGAAATGGACGACGATGTTGCTGCGCTGCTGTCCTGTAATACTAGTTTTTTAAGAAGTGAATGCGTAGTTTACGATTTCATCGGGATTTTGTTTATTGTTCTTATTGTTTCTACATGCGTAATATGTTTTTAATCGGCATCTTTTCCGGTGGCTTTTTTAACCGAATTGTCGATTGAGGACTTTTTAGGTAGGTTGAGAAACTAACCATTCCTGGTCATCTGGTCATACGCAGATTTCCCCATTTTTCCCGTTAGCGTAGGCGGTTACCCGAAAGGGGTGCGCCAGGTAAAGGCGGTAACTAATGTTTTAAGGAGGGGGCTTAGGTCATAGGTCGAGGATCTGAAACAGACGTTCGGACTTCTTGGCGTATTTTTCACGTTATCTGTTGTTAGTAACTTCACCCCCGGTAACTTTTCGTTACATTGCGTAGATTTTGTTAGTTAATAATAGAACTCACTGCATTATTGGGGGTGGGGGGCCTCGTCTTCCCGGCCCAATTTCCAGGCCTTGATGGCACGGTTACTGTGTGCCCACAGCCAAGCAAAGAGGAAGGAGGAACTGGAAGGGTGTGGTGTCCACAGTAATGTCCACCAGTTCCGCCAGGGCAGTGGTCATCGCAGGGGGCACGGAGGGTAGGCAAGCCGCGCCGAGTTGCAAGCTGACCGGAAAGGCGGGAAGGGCGCCCCCCCCCCCCCCCCCCCCATCAACCCTCTCCCTCTTGCCCCCCGCGCCCCTTCTACCACTGTGCAGTGTGCCTCTTTCCTTGGCCCGCCCCGACCCCAGTGTTGATTGCCTCCCAACACGTAACATCCTTGTTTCTCTTTTCTCCCCTTCCTGCCTTCCGCTTGTTGTCTTGGGGACACCTCTCTCCGGTTGCACCGGCTGCGGCTGATGCAGTTGGGGTCAGCCGGTCCTTGGCGCCCGCCTCTTCCCTCCCTCCCAACCCCTCTCCTGTCTGAACACTGCTCACTCCCCCCCGCCCCCCCCCACCCCCCACCCCACCCCCACGCCCTCTCTCACTTCCTTTCCTCTCCGGGTCGCCGTCCCCTGTGTCTTCCTTCTCGGTGCATGTTTGACCGCTTTCCGGTTCTCCGGCGTTTGTTTTCCAGAAAGGGAAGACTGGGAGGGGGGAAAAACGCCTGCAGGAAAAGCACAATGTTACGGAAATAGACCGCCAGAGCCCAGGTGCTCTCGCCCTCGAGATCGGGAATAAGACTTGGTTGATCTCGGCAAGTCATAGAGTTAGTTAGTTGTATCAGTTTAAAAGAAAATAAAGAAGAAGAAAAAGAGAAGTCAAAAAAAAAAAAAGGGGGGGTTAATTTGTTGTTATTAAATAATTTTTAATTTAAGTACACCATTGTACTAAAAGGGTGTATTGTTTTGTTTTGGGTTTGTTTTTTTTTTTTAAAAAACCCCAAAAATTTTAAACCCCCATTGTCAGCAACTGCCTGTACAGAGAGAAGTTCGTGCCGCACAGAGAGCACGTTCGTGTTACGTACATGTAGAGCAAGCAATAACGTTCACGTCACTGTAGACGGTAACATCCACGTCACGTGACTTAGTCACGATAACGTTCCATGTCTCAGTAGGATTTTGGCTTCCCGACTGTTGGCATTTTGGGGAAGGTTAGTTTTCAGCGCAGAGACCCAATGAGAAGTCCAAATAACCGTTCACGGGTGAATTGGTCCTTGAAAATATTTAAAAGTAAATAAATTATGATTTGACAAAAAACAACAACTAAACTTTGTTTTTGTTTTTATGGTCACCAACTCGGTTGCAAGCCCTGCACAGAATGGATGACGTGTTGATCAGCTTGTCGGGGGGGGGGGGGGGGCCGACAGCACGGTTTGACGACCCGCACACTGAGCAGACCAGCCTAGTGGCTAAGCTGGCTAAGGCTAAACGATTAAAGCTGGTTGAATGCGTGCAGCCGGGCCCGCTACGGCGAGGCTGTTAATTTTTCCTGCTTTAAATGGTGCACGCACATCATAGGTATGACAAAGCACTTCTGGGGCTTCGTCATAACCCCCCCCCCCCCCCCCCCCCCCCCCCCCCCCCCCCCCTCACCTCCAAATAAAAAGCACTCAATTCTCTGCACCAGGAAAAGATCGTTTCAGTGATGTTTTTTTGTCGTTCAAGGGTGGAGTGGTCGGGTCACGGGAGACGGTTGGCGTCAGCGGAAATGTACTCAGGTCATAATTTGTGGTAGTTGGGTGCTGCGCGTTACGCGACAGCTAGCACTCGGAAACTCGAACCTGCTTTCCTTAGATGACACTGCACCTCGCACGTGGGTAGATCCACAGTTGGTCCACCCGCGAGGGAGAGGGAGTGTTTCGGCATTGTAGAATTACATCGGACGTTGACACACAATCCGTTTTGATCCTATTTAAAAGACGAGCAGAGAGGTGTTGCAATACGTTGGATAACACGCGAAATGCGATAATAACCATTCCTGCTTATTGGCTGTGGAAGTGGAAGTCCTTATTTTCCCCTTCTTCTTCTTTCTTTTCTTTGGTCAGTGCACCTGCGGATGTTTGCTGAAAGTTTCCCCTTCAAAATGTGTTTGTTTAAAACCCGTTCAAACCAAACGCCTTGGAAAAGCAAGGCTTGAAAAAAATGAGCTTTCAGGTTGAATGCATACCTTGCGTCATTCATTTATCCACTGCCCAACCTAACCCAGCTATAAAGTAGGTGTGTTTGCTTTCAACCCTTTAAACTGAATATGATTACCACTAAAAAAGGTATCCACCCATGTTTATCTCCGTTCGTGTCCGCGTGTGTATATATATATAGAAGAGCTTGATAAGAAAAAGAATGAGGTTTGACAAGCCTGGGTGGAAAATGGAGACCGGGGGAGGGGAGGGGGGGCTGTTTGTCTGCGCAAACAGGAAATGAATGCGGTGTAGTCGGGTGCGTGTTTGTGTAGTGTGCGTAGCGAGGTACCCACTTGTGACGCATGCGTGTGACAGTCAATGGCCTTTTCTTCACTAACCACCCCCCCCCCCCCCCAATTTATGCGCGTCATGTCATGACTTGCCGTTCCCCTCATACGCTTTACTTTGAGGGCAAACGTATTATTATTATTTTTGTGTGTGTGTGTGGTTAACCCCTCGTGGGTATGCTCGGGTAAG
The DNA here is from genome assembly GCA_018857735.1 of Alviniconcha marisindica. Taxonomy (NCBI): domain Eukaryota; kingdom Metazoa; phylum Mollusca; class Gastropoda; family Provannidae; genus Alviniconcha; species Alviniconcha marisindica. The sequence continues at coordinate 311,859 of JABMCL010003074.1, read as the reverse complement.
TTCAGTTCAAAATGCCATCAGTGCGTTCGGGATAACACATATGCGCATAACACATAACACCTCTTGTCCCTTTTTAGAATAGCGCGCTGTAGAAACGTCCGCTGTTCATATTAATATACGGCTTGAATTACATGAATAGCAGTTTATGACGAGCTGGATCGCTTTTATTCGGTCAAAAATGGACGCGCAAGGTTAAGTGTGTACTAGTAACTAACATGGACACGAAAAAATAGCCTGATCAGATTCAAAGGTCAAGGGGGTGAACATTGGGACCTCTTTCCGGGTGATGAGCGTGTCATTGGGGACACATCCGGTTTGAAGTTGGCCAGTGTATTCCATCCTTCATTGTGTGCGATAGTGGGCGATTTGTAATATAATCTACGCAGTTCGCGGATGACACTCGTTAAAAGCTGTCTTATCATTCACACCTGTGAGCTTTTTGACATGGCGCGCCGGCCAAGATGTTTCCGTTTGTGTAAGTTTATACACGCCGGTGATTCATTGATTACGCGCAACACAAGGCAAAGACGTGTTGTTGATCAGCCCAGGTCGAGGTAGGTCCGCCTTGTGAAAAAACAAGTCCTGGCCGGGCCCTTTTCCGCTGCTCTCCCGGAAAGGGCCCCACGCGCAAGGAACGGAAAGTAGGTTAGCCAAGGAAGAGGAAATAGAACAGGTTGCATTTCCTGAACCTTGTATGGTATCTGGCCTGGTAGTGGGCCGAGCCGGGCCCCGCGAGGCCGTGGCCGGGGTTTGATAGGTAGCCAAAATGAGCAGTGTACAGCGCGCTTTGGACAAGAAGCGGCGGGCGAACCTTGTTGAACCAGTTCCGATGATCTCTCCGTCATGCGAAGGGACACGTTTTGCTGGCGTTCTGCCCATGTAGGTTAGGGCCTGACCAAGCATAAAACCTGCAGTGTGTCGTGGCTACGCTGACAGATATGGACACAACACACCTATTCCATTTATTGCTGCCTCCGGAAAAGAGGTTGGGGGGGGGGGGGTGTTGGTTAGTGCTGTGTTGAGCGAACCACAGATCGTGGTGTAAGGGTTTAGGTAGAATTGAAAGAAGGACGGTATCTTTGATCGTTAATCATTGATATTTATTCAATATGTTGGCTTGCTTGTGTGTGGGGGGGGGAGGGGGGGGGGGGGGTAGTGCTGTGAGCGAACCACAGATCGTGGTGTAAGGGTTTAGGTAGAATTGAAAGAAGGACGGTATCTTTAATCGTTGATATTTATTCAGTATGTTGCCTTGCTTTGGGGGGGGTGGTGAACATCTATATTAGTACTGATCTTTTGCCAAAATCCACAGCGCACGCGATCAATAATTTATCGAGGATAATGGCGGCCGTTTACAATGCCGTTTTACCGCATTCTCGAATATCCTGTCGAGCCTCAAAACACGCCGTGCGGTGTGCGTCACTGATCAGGCCCGTGACATTGATTTACGTATAACTGAAGGTCATTTTTTGTTTTGTTTTTGTTTTTGAATGAAGTCGACATTTGCCTTCAGATAAACAGACAGGTGAGGAGAAAGGTGTTTTGAAGAACAGGGCATAGAACAGAACACCTTTATGTGTGCACGCGTTTAGGTTACTAGGAAATCTCCGGACAATACAACACCCCAGTGTGCTTGCTTCCAGTTGTCACAAAACCCTTCCTTGTTTGCTCACCCCTCTCTGCCGTTTCCGAGGTCTCGGGTTACATAACCCATCGTCTTATTTTTCCTGCCGGTCTATTCTTGGTGTCCTTCTCAAGTTGACAGTACGGACTTTTTCTTTTGGGGCCTGTACCCGAATTCTGTGCGGGCATTGTTGAGAGGGCTCTGTCCCGGTTGAACGTTGACGCCTCACGAAGTCTGGCTTGGGCTGGTTTAGAGTTTGGAATTCAGCCGCGAGAAGTCTCGTGTTTGCGAGGGCTTTGTCGAGAAGGTTCTTGGTTGGACGTGACGTGACGCTTTATTCCTTGTGCCGTCTGGCTGGAACTGGCTGGGGAAGTCGAGCGCGCCAGGGACCCTGTGTTTAGCTCGTTACTTGGTTCATGCATGGCATTTATGAGGCGGCTCTGTCCACCGTATTCCTATTGTGAAAGCAGTTGTCTTCATTGATACGGCACATTTTTGTTGTTGTTGTTGTCTTGTCCGTTTTTATTTTTTCGCTTCTTTTTTATTCTATTTTCACGCGCGCGCGCGCACACACACACACAACCACACGCAGAGTTTTGGTCGGAAATTGGTCTTCCGGCCTTTTAATTTGGAGTCTTGTCGGAAGTGAATGAATGTTTTAAATCCCACGGGGCCAATTGTTTTTTTTTTTTTGCGAATTGAACACTGTTGTGGAGCTGGCAGAGAGTTTTGCAACGACCTAAGAAATATTTAATGATAGCTAATGCACTTGGTATAATTTGAGAGAGAGAGAGAGAGAGTAGAAGAGGGCAAAATTGGGGGGGGGGGGGGGGGGGGGGGGGGGGGGGGAGTGGGAGAGGGAAGGTGGCAGAAATCGTGGATTTTAACGTCCTGTCAAATGTAGGTGGAGAGAATTATAAGTTATTGAACTGCCGTAGTCATATCCCATCGCAAGTAAAACACCTGACTCTCACATACTCGCACACGCACATTGTGTGTGTTTTGTTGTTGTTTGTTACCTCCCTCATAACAACGGCAGACGCATGCTAGAGGCATCAGCGCAGTGGCCGAGAAAACCACAATCCACACCACACCACACCACACCCCTCCTCCCTGACCCCCTTTCCCAGACAAGCAAACAGACAGACAAGAACATCAACGAAGACGAGAAGGGGTTGTGAGACGAAGGATGACGGTAACTGGTGTGTAACCGCCTTGCGCCATGCCCTGTTGCAGTGGATGCCTGCGAGCAGCAGCAGCAGCAGCACAATGGGCGGCAGGTGGCGGCGGAGGCCTTGCTCAGCATGGACAGCCCCACCACCAGCGCCGAGTCGCGCACCTTCCTGCAGGGCATCCTCTCTTCCTCCGAGCACAGCTTCCACCACCACCAAGGTCAGTCACTCGTGCTGTCGTTCGTGCTCCTCCACCCAGCTGCTGTCCCTGTGGTGTGTCTGTGTGTGTGTTTACGTATTTGTTCATACATTGTGTGTGTGTTTACGTATTTGTTCATACATTGTGTGTGTGTTTACGTATTTGTTCATACATTGTGTGTCACAAAGTGTGTGTGCTTTTTTGGGGGGGGGAGGGGGGGTGGGGCGAACAGTGTTTAACGTTTTGATTTGTGGTGGGGTGGGTGTCCCACTCCATGCTCCCCCCCCCCCCCCCCCCCTTCCTGACCTGGCTGCACTGCCGCAGTTGGCGAGGTGTGTGAACCCAGACACGATCAGATTGAGGGCGCACGCCACAAGACAAGGGATCGAATGGCGGGAGATGACGTTTGTTAATCCTCAGCTAACGACTTGCAACACTACGAGTAAATAGTACCATGCTTCTTCCCCGCCCCCACCCCCTTCCGCCCCCTCGTTTTTGTCGAAGCTATACATTACACGGGTGACGCAGACAACGTGGCAGTGTCCGGGCACGCTAGCGTCTGAACGCAGCCAGTGCTGGTTTACACGACTGTGAACCCGGATGCTGTTCTCAGACGAACGCCTGGTGACATATAGATCAGATCTGCAGTTCACTTCCTTCTTTCACTCTTCGAAACTCGGTATGATGAATGCCCGATACATTTCGCGTCGAAGGCGTACAACTCGCCTACAGCAACTTGATGGGGGCCTAAACTTGTAAACCGACGCCAGCCTCGGGAAAACTGCAAGGGAGAGAAAGAAATCATGGCGGGCGCGAGTGCCCCTCATTTGCATATTCTTCGTACACAGAGCGTTAGAGGGTTCAGTATCCGGACTTAGACTTACTTATTCAGTCATTTTTTCCCTCTCTCTCTTCTCTCTCTCTCTCTCTCTCTCTCTCTCTCTCTCTCTCTCTCAGTACGTCAACAAGCTCATCCTTTAGTCGACGTTTTGTTCCGCACCATTTCCGTTGCATGTTCTCTCGGTGTGTTGTGTTTCTGTCACGTGAAACACGTAGAACCCTTTGTTCGTGCCAAATCGTGACAGGCGGATGTTGATCACGTTTCTGGCGTACTGCAATGTCATCCGCCACCCCTAAAAGCTAAAAAAAAAAAAAAAAAAAAAAGAAGAAACAAAGACTTCAGAAATTTAGGTCGGCTCCGAAGAACACGCCCCTCACTAACCCTGAGGGCAGTATTTTCTCAGGTTAGGGTTAGAACAGAGTGCGTTGTTGGTGTTGCTCACTTCACTGGTGGACATTTTGTTTTACCTTCGCTTCTACGTTCTTGCGAGGGCTTGATTAAAAAAACTATGCGATATTAGAGACGATATTGTCTCAGTGTAAGATTGATTATGTGCACGAGCACTACCAGAGGCTGGTATTGGTTCACCAATGTCCTGGCTGCCCACAAATCCTTTTTGCAGTTGTAGGTTTATGGTTCCAGCCACGGAGGCTGGAGGAAAACGGCTCTTTACGTAATTCCTTGCCACTGTTGACGCTTTGCGGTATTCACCGACAACATTCACTACGCTTGGCAGTGTAACTTGCAGGGGGCGACGCGCGGTCACATTTATTTTGATTTCCGCAAACATTCCGTTGGACCGTTCCGTTTCAGAGTGCTTGCTCTCACACACGGCCTGGACGGGCTCCGCGCTTGTGTCGGTGCGTGTGTAACCCCTGCCAACAAAATGTCCCCTTTGGGGAAATCACAACACGGATGGAAATAACGCCCGTCGAATCGAGCGACTCCTGTGTAAATTGTAGTGCAGGGCAGGTTGAATCTGTGTAGAATGCAGACGATTCTCTCTCTCTCTCTCTCTCTCTCTCTCCTTCCCCCACTGTGAGTAGAGACGGAAGGGGTGCGGCAGGATTGCGGACAAGGGTGAAGGTGTTGGAGAGGGGGAAGTACAGGAGAGTGGACGCCAGGTTCGTGTCCACACAGACCCCTGTCTTCGCCTCTCTCGCCCGCCTCGCTCCTGTTGACTCGAACAGGGCTTCCGTCTGGACCTCGTTTGGTCACACCGAGAGGGCCGCAGCCCAAAGACGGGCAGGACGCTTTTGGCCACATTGCCCCCCCCCCCCCCCCCCCCCCCCCCCCCCCGCGCGCACACACCACACACACTGCTGGGTCGTGCATACCTGCAGCGTGTCGTCAATCCCTTTTAGCCCCAGCCCCCGCCCGCCCCCACCCCCACCCAACTCCCCTCGCTGATATCTCTTTCACTCTGGCCAATATTTGACCGCAGCAAGCGAGATCCCTCGACCCGAATCTTTCCACCGTCCCTTCCTCTTTCTTCGGTGATTGCAATGTTGCACCGTTCGATTCTTGTCTGCTGTGTGCCTGGACCTCCCCGCCCTCACGCTGGGCCATCGGGTGCAGATGGTGGCTTCCTCGGTCACACCCTGCCCGCTGTAGGAAGCTGCAGCTTCCCGAGTCTTCCCCCCTCTCTCCTTTTTGCACTGTGGACCAGAAAATCGGATTCGGCTCAGGGGTGCACGCAATAGACTCTTTTATCAAGGTAGCACTCTCTGCCTAGTCTCTAGCCCCATCTCTCTCTCCCTCTCTCCTCCATCTCCTCTCTCTCGCTCTCTCCTCCTCTCTCCTCTCTCTCTCTCTCTCTCACTCCTTCTCGTAGCTGTGCCAGCTTTCCTCTCTGCTCTCTCTCCCTCTCTTCTTTCTTGCTAGTTTGTCACCAGCTCTCCATTTCCTTCTCTCAATCTCCATCTTCTCTCTCTCTCTCTCTCTCTCTCTCTCTGTCCCCTCTCCCTTCTAGTTCCCCCCCCCCCCCCCCCCCCCCCCTCCCATCCAATCTCCTCACCTTTCCGCCGTCTTTCGCTCGCGACTCATTGACAGTGACAGTAAGCCACGAGCGCCACCGGGTCCCCTGCCTGCCGGTGCGTTCTGAGGTGCCAGCAGCCGAGCGTCGCGTGTCTATTTCGGTTCCCTGGGCTCCAGAAGCGGCTTGGCGCTATTTCTGGGTGTCCCACAGCGCCGGCTGATTGGGGACGTTTCCATTTTGGACATTCCAAACAGGGGCTTCCTCCCACTGCCCCGCTCTGGAAATATTCCCAGCTCCATGGGCATTCATCATCACGGTGGCGGCCAGGGGAAATGTCACCGGGTGGGGGTGGGGTGGGGGTGGGGGGTGGGGTGGGGTGGGGTGAATGAAAAACTGCTGCTGTGAAGGACATTGGCAGTGGTTGCGCAACATGCCTCACTGGGGTAGATCGTGAAGATAGAGCGTTTTTTTCTTTTTCTTTTATTCTCTTCTTCTTCTTCTTCTTCTCTCCTCCCCCGCCCTCCTCTCTCTACCCCTTCTCTTTCATGCGGTATCGGCATGCTTATATTTATGTAACGTTTTCCTACTGAGGTGACCTTCTGCAGTTGACGGAATACTGAAATCCATAAACTAGCTGACTTGTACTTTTAATCGGCCTTTTTTTCTTCTGAGGGCACCTGGGGGTGGGTGGTGGGGTCTTTGAACAAGCTCACCCTGAGTGTTGGCTGGTTTAAACAAAATGGGGGTGGGGGGGGGGGGAGGGGCTTTGAACAGGCTGTTGGCTGGTTGTTAAAGGCTGTTGGCTGGTTGTTAAAAACGAAATGTCTATCATTATTGTGAACCCTGAGGAGATACGGCCAGGAGCTGTGTCCCGAAGGCAAAGTTGTTGAGTGTGTCAGTTGGTGTTCACTTGGTGTTTTCTTGTCTGCTTGCAGCATCCTTACCACCCAGTCCGGCCGACAGCGGTGTATCAGATCTCGACAGTGCGTCTGATGACGTCAAAATCCGCATGCAGGGTGAGTGCCCGCCGTCTGCTTGTCTGTCTCTCGTGTCTCAGTGTGTCTCAGCGTGTCTAACGTGGTCTCTGTATCTGTCTCTTACACACACGCACAGACACACACACACACACACACCCACACACACACTGTAACGACCACCGTTGAAAACGGTGCCATGCCTGTATGACATTATGTGATGGAACTACTTGCACAAGCAAATAACGTGAACATTTAGACGTATTCTTTCAGTTACGAATTGAAAGCCACGAGACAAGACCAAGTACATATTGCCTCTCGTAGAAGGGTTGGAAGGACAGACGAGTCTTTTTGCCCCCATCAGACTTGCATCACTGGAAGACTGAAGTCTCCAGGCTCTGCACTAGTGGTCGTTGCTGGGGTTACTTATGATCTTGGTGTTGTTGCAGGTTTCGGGCCCAGCAGTGCGCCGGCACCGTTCCTGTCTCCCTACTGCCAGCCCCCTCCTGCTCACCAACCCCTCCCTGCTCACTTCAACTCCGCCACACACATAGCCATGAGGCCTGGTGAGTTGCCGCTGCCTCGTTCTGTGCGTCTCTCTCGTCTTTGTGTAATTAGCAGTGGTTGGTTGTGCGCTGGGCTCAGTGTGTGGTTTGTTGACCTTTATTGTTTCTGTATTGTGCCCTTGGGGCTCACGTTAGGTGTAAGCGCCTTATAAAAACGCTTTTATGTTACATTGGCTCATGGCCTCTGTGGTGACACGCTGTCTGGCTGTCTCTCTGTCTCTGTCTGCCTGTCTGTCTGTCTGTCTGTCTGACTGACTGACTGTCTGTCTGTCTGTTTGTCTCTCTCTCTCTCTCTCTCTCTCTCTCTCTTTTCCCCCTCTCTCCCCTCTCTCTCTCTCTCTCTCTCTCTCTCTCTCTCTCTCCCCTCACACACCCCCACCCCACACACACATACATACATTTGCGTGCACCCCCCCCCCCCCCCCCTGACGTGCACACACGCATGCGCACTTAATGCATCTCAGTTTAAATGTGTGTGCTGTGTTGAATTTTGTTAAGTGTTGAATACAGACATTTTTCTGAACGCTGTAACGATAACGATCATTATTGCCATTTTTGTGCATAAAGTGCGCACCAGCAAGGCGCCTTGGTGCAGTAAAATTTGGATAGTGCAACGAGTTAAACAGAGATGAGCGCGAAGAACTTGTGTGTGCTGTGTTGAATTTTGTTAAGTGTTGAATACAGAAATTGTCTGAACGCTGTAACGATAACGATCATTATTGCCATTTTGGTGCGTAAAGTGCGCACCAGCAAGGCGCCATGGTGTAGTAAAATTTGAACAGTGCATCGAGTTCAACAGAGATGCGCGCGAAGAACTTCGCGTCCAAGAATCAGTACATGTACACACCGCCAACGGATCAATAAGATTGTGAATTTTTACACGCGCCACACCCCAACCCCAATTTCGTCGACCAACCCAGGTACCCCCCCCCCCCCCCCCCCCCCCCCCCCCCCCCCCCGTCCGCGGTCTACCCAACCACGCCCTCCCAACGACCCAACCAAAAAACGCAAGACTAATATTGTTTACCAGTCTCGTTTGCCATCTATGTTGTTGTTTTGATTGGTCGACGGTATCGTTTTTCTCGTGCTCCTCTCTTGCCTTGACACCGTTCTGGCCAGGGAGTGACGTCAAGAGGCGACACGGAAGCGAGGCTTGTTTTGAACACCCCTTGCCCTGAATTCCTTCGCCCTCGCCGGCCTGTCGGAAGTCGACCGAAACTTTTTATTTGGATTGTTTTTCCATTCGAAAGTTGCAGCAGCTTGCCCCGGTGGCTGTGTACGACATGTTTGAATGTCAACAACAGCGCCGATGAGGGTAGAGTGGAATAGATTCCGCCATCGATTATCTGGGCTGTTGTGGCGGTTATTCACTGCGCGCTTTTGCGTCGACAGCTGTTCATTTAAGGGGGAGACGGAAACTGTATTGACGTACCGTGTCTCCTCTCTCTCCGACTTTTTTCTTTTCTTTTTCAAACTGTTCACATCACCTCACCTCGACTCTTCCTTCCCCCAATAAAGAGGGGGGGGGGGGGGGGGGGGGGGGGGGTATAATCTCTGCGACGAAATCAGCAAAAGCACTTGCGAGAGTTAATAGTTAAGATACGGCCTTGTTCATAGTTTATGTCAGGAGTGCAGTAATTTCCGTAATTGCAGCCGCTCTCTCAGTAGCACACAAACACAGAGGCGTTGCCATGTTTGTTCTTCAAGTAGGGGAGAGAAGGAAAAAAAGAAGATGAAGAGAGAAAGAGCTTCGAGAAGCAGTGTCCATGACCCATGATCTCATCGTACCTATTTTCAGTTATTCCCCAACAATGCGATTCCAGATCAATGCAACAGCAAACCGTTTTTAAGGGAGTGTAGACTGCAAACACCTTCAGGGAGTGTAGACCGCGAACAGCGTGCGTAATAGACGGAGAAGACACGATCAAATAGAGGGAAGATTTGAGAAGGGGGGGGGGGGGGGGGGGGGGGGGGGGGGGGGGGGGGGGGGGGGGGGGGGGGGGGG
>JABMCL010003074.1:280000-300000 GCA_018857735.1 Alviniconcha marisindica | reverse complement strand
GCTTGTTATTTGTATCTCCGTTGGTTTCCTGCCCTGATTTTGAACTTCCACGGGTAAATTGTGTGGGGTGAGGGGGTGAGGGATTCGGGCGTAAGCCCATTTTCTCCGATGTCCTGAAAATGACTTGTTGCAGCAGACACGGTGATGAGTGTTGCTGTTGTGTGTTGCAGCAGACACGGTGATGAGTGTTGTTATTGTGTTGCAGCAGACACGGTGATGAGTGTTGTTATTGTGTGTTGCAGCAGACAAAATGAGTTGTTGTTGTGTGTTGCAGCAGACACGGTGATGAGTGTTGCTGTTGTGTGTTGCAGCAGACACGGTGATGAGTGTTGTTGTGTGTTGCAGCAGACACGGTGATGAGTGTTGTTGTTGTTGTGTGTTGCAGCAGACACGGTGTTCGCCCCCGCCAGCCCCGTGTTGCCCGCCACCCTCCACCCCGCCTCCTCCGACTCCTGCCGAAGCTCCACCCCGCCCTCCTCACCCGACAGACCGAAAATCAAGAAAGGTGAGCGCACCCCTCTTCATCATCATCATCATCGTCTGCTTTTTCTTGTCCCCAGTGCGGTTGACGAGACGTTAAAATCCAAGAACTAACTGCCTAGCCTCTTCGGTCATGCGAATTGATTTATAAAGTGCAATCGTACAACGTTTAGTCCGACAGTGTGCAAGATGATAAATAACAGATGTGATAAAAAGGGATCATCTCAATGCAGGAAAGGAATGTACAAATTTGCACCGTTATGTCATGTGTTACTTTAAAAAAAAAAAAAATCTATGTGAAAGAAACGCATTCAGACAGTTTTCAAGAAAAGAAAAAAGAAAGAAAGAAAAAAAAGCACAGCATATACATTGTCTAGATCATATGCATAAAGTTATGCCATGTATTGTTCAAGAAAGAAGTGCCCCCCCACCCCCCACCCCTCCCCCCACGCCCCGCCCGCCCCAAATCCGGTTCGTAATGCCGATTTTGACCTTACACCACTTTCCTTGGGCGTGCAGGAAGAAAACCGAAGAGCACAGCAGACTTCCCCATCTGTAACACACAGCCAAAGAGGAAACGAGAAGGTGAGTAAACCGGACCCCTCTCTCGTCTGTCTGTCACTGAAACGGCGTGTAGTTTCGGGCGTAACTCGTTTGGCCATCATCATGACAACTCGTCATGCTTTCAAACCATTTCAGTAACCAGTGTGTGTTTTTGTGTGTGTGTGTAGAACACAGGTTTAGCGGTCGCCGAAAGAACTCGAGGTAATCTCTTGTCTCTGACGCTTGTCAGCAGTTGCCCAAAGAACTAGAAAATAATCTATGTATTTCTAATGACTGTCAGCAGTCGTTCAAAGAACCAGAAGTATGCATGTATGGCCAGGTGTCGGTGTTGCACACTGGACGGGTAAACAACAGTGTTGATGACACTTTGCACGCAGGACAGGTAAACAGTGTTGAGGGCACTTTGCACGCAGGACAGGTAAACAGTGTTGAGGGCACTGTGCACGCAGGACAGGTGCTAACTGCTGATCGGTCCTGTGCAGGTAACACGACGTACCTGTGGGAGTTCCTGCTGCAGCTGCTGCAGAACCGCGAGACGTGTCCGCGCTACATCAAGTGGACCAACCGCCAGCGGGGCATCTTCAAGCTGGTGGACTCCAAGGCCGTGTCCCGCCTCTGGGGCTTGCACAAAAACAAGCCGGACATGAACTACGAGACCATGGGCCGGGCGCTGAGGTCAGTGGCCGTTTTCCTCACCTTGCAAACCCCGACCCTACTGGGTATTTTTTATGTTCAGTTGAGGTCCAAGTTGAACTGGCATCTGGAGCGTTAGCGGAAGCTCTTACCCGTTCCCCGACCTCCTCCCTTCCCTTCCATCCTTCGCCCCCCCCCCCCCCCACCCCACCCCTTCTTCTGTACGTTTTGCATTGTGGTGTGTGTGTGTGTGTGAAGTGGTTCCACACGTTGAACTTGGATTCCTCACTCAATCCGTGACCCCCAGAATTAGTCGTGTAGTCGTTGGTTATCTCTGAGCTACGTTCCACTCAGCGTAGTTGTTTAGGAAGGTCTTCGTCTTGCGGAATGTTAAACTGTCAAATTGAAAATGGTGATAGTGGGTGGAGCAACTTTAAAAGGTTTGTGTTCAGTTCCGTCAGAAAGACTTCGCTAGATCGCGCACATGCCCGGCGCCACCTTGCGAGCGTAGGGGAGATAAATCGCAGCTAATTTGCTGTGTCCAAGTAATCTGACGAAAACTCGCCCAAATATGTATGGATTAAAAAAGAAAGAAAGAAGAGAAGATGAAAAGAAGTAAATGTAGAATACCCGTGCAGTTGCAGTTCATTTGAATTTGTCAGGAGAGGTGGAACTGTATCGACAAAAACAAACCAAAACGTCTTGTTGCTCCTTACAGGTACTACTACGCGCGCGGCATCTTGAACAAGGTGGACGGCCAGCGGCTAGTCTACCAGTTCGCCGAGGTGCCCAAGAACATCGTGGAGATCGACTGCAGTGGCTGCTAGACACCCCTCAACACCCCCCGACACCCCCCAGCACCCCTCCTCGGCCTCTACTGGAGGCTTGGCGCTTGTTGCTAGGGCCGGATGACGTTCCGCTCATCACGCTGAGCCTCTTCCAGGTGCTCCATGAGCTCAGTGCTCGGATTTTCACATCAACGGTTGCTCGTGGACGACGTCTCCGAGGTCCCTTCGATGACGGACTGAGGAGCGAGTCCTCCAGATTGGGGGGGGGGGGGGGGGGGGACGCGTTCAGGGCTTGTTCCACACGAAAGGGAACGGTTCAGACCATGCTGCTGCTGTTGCTGACGGTGAAGCATCTCCTGCTTGGGTCCAAAGCCCTGGAAAACGTTGTTGCTGGAACAGGAAGGGGAGGGGGGAGGGGGTTGGGGGGGAGGGGACGAACAATACCGGATGGCGCAGCACCCCCCGGCTGTGACGGTAGTTGAAAGACGAGACGTGACGAGGACGTGAGTTTAGGCGCGTCCACCACAGGATGGATGGATGGACATCCACCTCCTCCTCCTCCTCCTCCTCCTCCGACTCGCCTTTTGCCCCACCCCGCTGCGTCAGCTGATCGCCGCCTGACGGGTTACCAGACCACTTCTCGTGGCGCGGAGGAAGTGCTGCTGATAAATCTTTTGTTTTTGTCGTAAACAAGGACGAAAAACAACAACAACAACAACAACAACCCCAACCACCCCGCAGGAAGGAATGCTACCGTCGCCTTCGAAGCAGGTGGACTGTGTGGAAGCTGGCTTTGTTGTTTGTTTGGTACTGTAAGAGGCTTGCCTGCTACCCGCTTTCCTTCCACCCCTTGGCCTAACCGACTGGATCGAGCAGTCGGAGCTGATGGTGGTGGTTGACGTCGTTTGCCGGACAGCTAACTGGCGGTCCGAGAACACCCCCGGCTGAACTTGTTTTTGTTTAGTTTTTTTGGTTTGGTTTGTTTTTTTGTGCATGGTTTTGCCTGACAATTTGGCAAGCCGAGAACACCCGGAAATGGACGAGGTGGTTTTGGGCATGGTTTGCCCGGACACTGGCAAGCCGAGAACACCCGGAGCTGAAATGTTGGTTTCTTTATGTTTTCTTCTTCTGTTGTTGTTGCATGGTTTGCCGAGAACACTCAGAATTGACGGAAACGTTTGGCATGGTTTGCCGGACACTGGCCAGCCGAGACCACCCGCACACTGCAGACGCCTGTGGAGAATAAGGAAGCGAGGCGGCGGTGAACAATGGTGCCTTAGTGATAAGAATCGGGTTTGTGAATCGTGATCGTCGCTCGCCGTCTTTTATCAGGACTGTGGTGTGTGTGTGCGTGTGTGTGTGTGTGTGTGTGTGTGTGTGTGTGTGCGTGCGTGCGTGGACGGACCAAGGCTCTGCTTTGCCTTAAACTGTTCAGTGCCAGAGCAATCAGCGCTGGTTCTTTCTTCAACCATCAGTCCTGTGGCCTCGTTTTCTCGCTGGGCAAGACGGAGACAGACACCCCCCCCCCCCCCCCCCCCCCCCAACCCCCAGCTGTACAAACAACAACAGCAACAACAAGGTAGAAGTGCCTTCGGCGTTTGGCTCTCGACCGACTGTGTTGAGCGGTTGTCAGCGGGAGCCCCCTCCCAAAGCAGTTCCTCTAGTATGGTTTGGCACCAGTGAACTGCCGCAGACTGTGGCCATGAGGGGCGGTGGGGTGGGTCACGTCACCGCGGACTTGTCTCCAACAGCCCCAAGGACCGATGGCTTCGTAGGAGAGGGGGTTTAGCAAGTGCTGATTGTTGGAGCTTTTCCCTGAAGTTCAGTTCCAGCATGCGCCATGTGCACGTGGTGACTGTGTGTGTCTGTGGGGGGGTCCTCTGCCTGCCTGCCTGCCTGCCTGTCCACCTTCTACAAGGCAAGCTACGTCAGTAGATCACAGCCTGCAGTGTTACAACATTAACAGACACCGAAGGAGAGAGAGAGAGAGAGAGAGAGAGAGAGAGAGAGATTTGTTACCTATTTTGTACACCTTTTGTTGTTCATGACTACTGGAGTGGCGAAAGTCGTTGAAACTATTGTTATTTTTTAAAAAAGGAAAAAAAGAAAGAAAAAAAATTCTATCAGTGGTTTATGTTTTTATCTAATTGAAGACGTACGACTTTTTTAATATCTTTTTAAATTTTTTGTTTCCCTACCATTCCCTGTCTGCATTGTTCACTAGGTGTACAAATTTCATTTCATGTGACATATTCTTGTATTTGTTCGTTGTTTCTTTTGTTTTCTTAATCAGAATGGTCAGGTCATTGTTCCATTTTGTGGCTATCCACTGCAGCAAAGATTGTTTTGTTTTGTTTTCGTTTCCGACAGCTGGCGACGTGTGCCTGTGACTTATTAAGAAGTAGAGTAGTTGTTCCGAGTGTGTATCACGCCGTCCTCAGGTTTTCATGAATATTCACGATGACGAAAGCAGTCGCAGAAGTAGATTTTTAGCGAGGGCACTCACCCTGGATCGTCAGTTAACAGTTACTTCCCTTCGCAGAAGTCGTTGAAGCACGCCACTGCGCGTGCGCGTGTTTCAGCGTAATTCTGTGGAGCTAACTCAACTGTGGGAATGCCTGCGTGATTTTTTTTAATTTTTTTTAACGAATTCGTGCCGTAATATCAAACAGAAAATAACCTGACACCGGGTGAATGCCCCATTACGAAGTGTCGTGTTTTTGTTGTTGTTGATGTGTTGTTCTGCCCAAATGGTTCACTGTTGGTGATTGTTCGAAGAAACAGACAAATGATTTGGAGAGAGAAAGAAATTAGGTGGTATTAAACAAGTTTGTGTTACGATATATGTGTATCTCAGTATATGTTTACGTATATATTACGTGAGTTTATGAGGGCCCTCCCTGACAACCCCTACCTGGGTTTCCCATTGTATTTCACTCACGAGGAATATATATTCATGGCGAGACCTTATTCTGTTACCTTAAGGGCCCCTCACACGGGGAGCAGTGCCGGCGTGGCGGCTCTAAAGAACAGCAGCCCACGGGCGTCTGGCATCGTTTCATTCTTGCCATTGCCGGCGCTTCTGGTCTCAGGGGTTGAGGGCAAACATCGGAATGGCACTGAACTGTTGTCAGACCCATCCGCGGCGCTGCAGGAGTTGTCATTTTCGCGGCATTGCGCGCGTGTAGAGAGCCCTTCAGACTGTTAAATACAAACGACTACGGGTTGCGCACAACGTGTTTGACCTGTTCGATGTTCGTGCAAGTGCCTTCTTTTAGTGATGCCGCTTTGGTGATACAAAACAAACAAATGTGATGATTGTGGTGGCGATGGCGTTGATTGGCTGACCACTATGTGATGAAGACAGTGATTGGCTGAGCGTGCTTCTGTGTTCACTTCCGCTGTTGGACGTGAGCCGTGCCCACACACGTGTATTTGAAATCCTTTCAGACAAGTTAAAGCATAACCCTCCTTCGTTTTGATATCAAGTTGGAAGTCGCAGTACAACGTACAAAAAGCCCTGCTGTTGTTAATCTCTCTCTCTCTCTCTCTCTCTCTCTCTCTCTCTCTCTCTCTCTCTCTCTCTCTCTCTCTCTCTCTCTCTCTCTCGTCTTTTTGATTTGAGGGTCTTCAATAAGTTGAAGCACTTTTTTTCGTCGTAGTGAAAACAAAATTAAACGGCGTTGCGTGTTGTTTCACTGAATGGGAAACGTTGTAAGTCTGATAGAAAGTTAACATCTTTCTTCTCTACGCCCCTCTCTCCATCGCCCCATACCCCCATCTCCCCGTTGTCTTTGTTTTTGAAACTGCTTCAGTGATACTCAGTGCCTTAGGGACCTTTTATGTTGGTAGGAACTTAGCACGGCATGTGTGTGTGTGTGTCTCATGACTAGAAAAGAAAAAGGAAAAAAGAAAAAAGGAGACAGTTCATTCTACACTCGTAGAACTAGAGACTAGCAACAGACAACAGCAATGGGCGCGAGGCTTTGAATGGAAGCTGGGCTGTGAGACACAGGGCCGAAGGTAAAGATAATGGCAGACGAGAAAGACCCGGATGCTGGCTGGCGCGGGCGAGAGGAGAATTGACAGTTGCCAGTTGCTCTGACATTTCCAGCGTCTCTCGGGTCTACTGTGACATTTCACTCTCGCTCTAAACCTATTCAGTTGAACAGAGTTCCTTTGGCTGAGCCGCCAGTCTGCTGTCTCCGGCTTTCTCAAAAACCACTAAGGCGTGTTGAAACTATGATACTGCTATGGCCTGTCCAGGTCCACGTCGAAAGACGTGTTCAGTTACCGTGGCATGTCCGTGCTGTACAGTATACTGTGGCACGTTGAAATACTATGGCATGTCGAAGAAGTGTCCAGAGTATTGTGACGTGTCGATGTGGCTTGTACTTTGTCGTTATTTGTCGTATTGTTTCGGCTGTTGTAGACACAACGTTGAACGACGATTTTGCTGTGATAACTAACGTAAGCTTAGACAAAGTAATGTTGATGCTGTTGTACATAATGATCCCGTAAAGGTCGAGGCAGGGAAGACAATATCTCTTCGTCATCGTTGGCGATGAAGCTGGGATATGGGTGGCCGACTCGTTCAGTACGATTGTGGACACTATTCTTTTACGCCTCGTGTGTTTATAGTTAAGGAAGAAAAACGCAGGGGAAAATTGCAAGCAATCAAGGTCGGCGTTGTCGTCGACCGAAATAGACTGACATTTCTAGACTTACTACTGCAGAGACATTTTGTGAAAACTACCAGTGTTTAACAAATCGTTCAAGGTCTCTCTCTCCCCCCCCCCCCCCCCCCCCTTCCCCCCTCTGCATCTTTTATCTTATCTATTTTTGTGTGGAATAGTCACATGCTTCGACTTTTCACTTTAGCTTTTAAATTCTTGCCGTCTCATATTCTTTTTCTTTTTGTGGCAGTGAACTTATTTTAACAAAAGGTTTCATTTCTGCCAATATGCGTTTTTTTTTTGTTTTTTTTAAAAGAATGAAACATCTAAAAGGTTTTAGCCACTTTCATTTGTAGTCTTGACTGACAGAATTTATTTTAATCGAGGAAGAAGCATTTTAAGATTGAAGTCACCTGTGTGGGTTTTGATTTTCGCAGCTTGAGTGATTGTGCCAATGACAGTTGTACTACTGTCACACTACTACCCCCCCCCCCCCCCCCACCCCCGCCCCCCACCATACCCCAACCTTAGCCCCCACACCCCGCCTCCCAGCTTTTTCCAGCTTTGTCCTGTTCGAAGTCAGAAGCAGAGCTACTAATATTTCACGTTCATTCCACTTAAAATTTCATTGATTGCGATTTCAACCATAATTATTTTATCTGATAAACATTCCCTGTAGTTTTGTAGAAGACAGAGGAGTTTCCTCTCTCCCCCTCTCTCTCTCTCTCTTAAAAAAAGTTTTTACGTAGAACCGGAGGAGTTCCCTATTTTAGATGCGTTTTGTGTTAGCAGTGATTAATATATTATTATTTTTTATAGTATTACCTGGTGTGTGTGTGTGTGTGTGTGTGTGTAGCCAGTCTCCATTCTATGTCACCGTGCGGACATGCTTGTCACTGCTGCCCGCAGCGTCGGCTTGTTATCGTTGAGATTGTGCGTTCTGTGGTCCATAGTGCGTTCTGTGGTCCAGTAGTTGACAGCATCTGAAATGACCCCGTTCTCTGTCCTGTGACGTTTAAAAGGAGCTAAACTAAGGCAGTATTTCTTTCTTTTTCTTCTCACTTATGGAACTGTTGACCCCCACCCCACCTTTTTGTTTGTTTGTTTGTTTGTTTTTGTTTTGTTCTTTCCTCAGAGTGTGCAGCTACATCGGCTTCTCTTAAAATGTACTTCCTAATGTAGTTACCGGAAAGCCAGCCTCCGCTTCCTGAGGAGACCGCTTTTGTTGAAAGCGGCAGCTTATCTTATCTGTGCTATTTTCGTGAATATAACAGCCGTGGCATGGGTTAGTTCAAACCACGAACACGTGTGCATGTGCCTTGTCAGTAACAACTTAGGAATCGTGCTCGACGCATCCTCATATATATAGACATGCGTTGGACCCCCCTTTTTCCCGTCCGCCTCCTTCCCCACCCCCTTTCTCCACCCCCACCCCACCCCCCATTCTGTCTCCCCATGCAGCCACAAGTCTGTTGTTTATGGTAACAACATTCCAAAAAGATTATACTTTAAATCGTTTTCCATAACCAAAGGAAAAAAGAAGAAAAAAGAAAAGAAAAAAGACGGTTGCAGTATTACTTACCCGAGAGCATGGTGTTGCACTTTTTTTTTACAATTTCTGTTGACCCTCCGCACATAAATTCCTCGAATCAAAAGCCTTGGCCTTCTTTGACGTAGAGTAACGAAAATCCTGTCTGGGCCCACTTTGTGGTTTTGTAGGTTTTGTTGTTTTCCTGCGACCCCGACCCCGCCCCCCCCCCCCCCCCCCCCCCCCCCCCCCCAACTTTTTTCTGCCCTGCTCTCCCATCTGTAAGCACATGCTCATGATGTCATCTTTCCACTCTTTCCCATGCACGTCATGTGCGCTTGCAACATTTCTCGTCATATCAGTTCAGCGTCAGTCCGCAGTTTCCCTTATTTCTTTCCCATTTTTTTCCCCCTTCATATTCTCTCTCTGTCGTCGTCCCTCTCCCCCCCCCCTCCCCCCCCACCCCCCACCTCCGGTTTGTTGGCCTTGCTGTATAGTGTGATGCGGATTTGTCCTACATATTGCCATTCCCTTTACACTTCTAAAAACCAGCTGGTTCGTTCTTTTTTCTTCAATTTCTTTTTCTTCAGAAGTAAAATCAGAAACATTACCCCCCCCCCCCCCCCCTCTTTCCCGCCATCCCCCCAGGGAACAGAGAGATCGAGGGGAAAAAGTTGTTGAAGCCATTGGGTATATAGCCAGACGCCGTTTTAATGCTTTATCGCACTTGCAATCTTTTTGAGAAGCTGCGATCGATGTTAAGTTCGCCAGGCGTCTGCTGAGTGTTAAGGCTGACCCCCCGCCCACTCCTCTTCCTCCATGGTAAATTTAAGACCTGTAGTCTTTTCTTTTCTTTTTTAATTAATTTTTTTATATATATATGTTTTCGTTTTCTTTTCTTTTTTTAGCTGCTTTGTTCACTGATCAATTTACTGATAACCCATTTTGCCTTTCGTATCACTGGCGAATCGGTGCGTTGCAGGAAAGCAACAGGAAGTGAACACCAAGCCAACTTGTCACAGTGACTGTGTCCCAGGATTTCGCTTGATAACCCCCAGCTCCCAGTTCGTGCTATTAGTTGAAACTTGTCATTCAAACGTGATTTTTTTTTTTTACTGTCATTTGATGGATGTTTTTTTCATATTGAAAATGTGTGTGCACGTGCTTGTATGTGTGCGTGTATGTGTGTGTGGTTTTGTGTGTGTGTGTGTGTGTGTGTGTGTGTGTGTGTGTGTGTGTGTTGAAAGAAACAGGGGCAGCGTTGTAGTACCGTGGAATTGTTGATATACTGAGAGATCTCTCCTGTTGTACCCGTCTGCACAGTTTCCAGTGTGTTGTGTACAGTTTGTACAGTTTCAAGTTGTTGCTATGATGTACTATTGTGCCGTACACGTGCGCTCGGCCTGCTATTCACACAATACTGTGAAGTGTACTTGTGTACAGATCCTATACCCGTCTGGGTAACCCCCCTTCCTCCACCCTCCCAGTGGGCGAAGGCGGTGGTACTCGACAGTTGTTGAACCGATTCTGAAATAAAGTAGATATTTTTGATGTCATTTTTGGTTCTTGGAGGTGGTGTGTGTGTGTGTGTGTGTGTGTGTGTGTGTGTGTGTGTGTGTGTGTGTGTGTGTGTGAGTGTGTGAGTGAGTGTGTTGTGTGTGTGTGGTGAAGCATATTATTACCTGCCCAGCTACGTTGGTGCATAGCCAGGAGAGATTCAACAATTATACTTCAAACACACACACACACCACACCACACCACACACACACCAGGACATTTTTAAAGCAAACACAAAAGAACATTACTTCTGAAAACGATTCAAGATTCAAATGGTTTATTTGATTTGGGCGAGTGGTCATATCAGCATACAACAGGGTACCCAAAATGCAGTAAATCCCAGTCCCACAAAACCACTCGTCTGTGCATCCACGTAACACAGATCACAAAACTGCATCAGTTGTGGACTGAAGGGGGGGGGGGGGGGGGGGGGAGGGGAGTGTAGAAAAATAGGAGGAAAGAAAAGGAAAATCATATACACAAATGACGTAAGTATTATGGGATCGATGTGGCCACCAGCCCTTGCACTGCAGTAAAGCCCGAGGTAAATTATCAAGGTGCAGTACTACAACACGCATACACAAAGTCAAGAAGACCCAAACCCAGAAACAGTACTAAAGTATAATGACATTAAGTATACCTCTGAAAACGAGTTGTACAGAAACACACAAGTGTAAAGAAGCGTGCACGTGAAGTCAGCCTAAACAAATCACGTGATGGATCCGGAAGTTTTCTCCCCTCTCCACACAGCTCGTGACTGAGGTAGACGCACGTGAATCACGAGGGTTTTGCTCACACGGACGGCGCTGACCAAGTACAGAAGACCCTCTTCCCTCTCACTTTAACGGCAGCTCTGAGCGTGCCACTTTCACGAACATGGAGTCTGGTAGGAAAAGATGCACATTTTAACTGATGACGCCAAAGAGCACTCCGCTGACAGCAAGATGGGGAGAGTTTGTTGGGACAGATGCAAACTACTTCAGCAGTCCTCTCTCGCTGTAAGTAGATAACTCCGCCCACTTAGACAAGCGGAGCAAAGAATTAACGCAACGTGTGTTCCAACTCACACTTCAAACTGCACAGACTGAAGACGCTTGCTTTCGTGCACGATGATGTGCTTTGCAATTTACATTGCAGTGGTACTTGAACTGGTTGCGGGTAATGCCTAAGGAGGTGTGTTTGAACGTAGGCCCCGACTGGCTGTTTAAATCACACTTGTCAGTGCGGCAGAGCTCGGGAGCTGTGTGAAAGTCGAGGTGGCCGTCCAGGGCTCCCCGTCTCTAACAGTCCGTACGGTCTCTGTGGACGTAAACAGCATTGAAGAAGAAGAAGAAGAAGAAGAATGAGAGGGTTGCGAGAGATGAACTCTACGTCTTATTGAAGATACACAGCGCATGTCTGATAACGCGCAGCCAGCATCAGCAATACCGGGCTCCCTCACGGACAACCGAGCGCCGGCCACGACAGACGCACGACCCCACCGAACACGTCTTCAGCAACCCGGTTTACATCCGCTGCACGTGAAACACAGTAACTCCGACCTCCTCACACCCCGCAGCATGCGTCACGACAGGACTTCTTCTTC
Organism: Alviniconcha marisindica; assembly: GCA_018857735.1. NCBI lineage: Eukaryota > Metazoa > Mollusca > Gastropoda > Provannidae > Alviniconcha > Alviniconcha marisindica. Next base: position 288,188 of record JABMCL010003074.1, on the reverse strand, counting down.
ACGTTGCAATGGTACTTGGTCTACTCGCGGCCTTGCCTGAGGTGTGTTTGAACGCAGGCGCTGACCGGCATGGACGTCTTCTTCGGCGTTCCGGGACTGTCCTCATGCTCACTTCTAACGTGATGGCATTGATGAACTTGGACGCCCCAGAGATGTTCTTCAAGCGTGGCTGTATGGGGCCACTGGCTGTGTCCAGCTTTTGTATGGCAGGTGGCACGCACGGGGAGTGGATGGAGAGGGGACAGGTGGCACGCACGGAGTGTGGATGGAGAGGGGGCAGGTGGCACGCACGGAGTGTGGATGGAGAGGGGGCACGCACGGAGTGTGGATGGAGAGGGGACAGGGGGCACGCACGGAGTGTGGATGGAGAGGGTGCAGGGGGCACGCACGGAGAGTGGATGGAGAGGGGGTAGGTGGCATACACGGAGTGTGGATGGAGAGGGGGCACGCACGGAGTGTGGAGAGAGGGGACAGGGGCACGCACGGAGGTGGATGGAGAGGGAGGTGGCATCACGGAGTGTGGATGGAGAGGGGGCACGCACGGAGTGTGGAGAGAGGGGACAGGTGGCACGCACGGAGTGTGGATGGAGAGGGGGCAGGTGGCATGCACAGAGTGTGGATGGAGAGGGGGCACGCACGGAGTGTGGAGAGGGGGGACAGGTGGCACGCACGGAGTGTGGATGGAGAGGGGGCACGCACGAGTGTGGAGAGAGGGGACAGGTGGCATGCACGGAGTGTGGATGGAGAGGGGGCAGGTGGCACGCATGGAGTTTGAAGAGAGGAGCTAAAGCTGATGGCAACCTGCTGGGAAGAGGTCCGTATGCGAGGGTCCAGAGTCAGGCGGGAGTGGGGTGGGGGGTTGAGGGGGATATCAACGGAGATGGGATGTCACCTTTACCCTTGTGACCTAAAACGTACGGCAAGGCTGTGCATCTACTGTGGAGCCACTATGCTGCGGCCTTCCAGCCAGCCAGGGGTTGCAGTTCCCTCCCCTCCGTCTCCACTCCCCCCTCCCCCCCCCAAAAAACAACAACAATAACAAACCCATCCCCCCGTCTTCCCCAATAAGAACCTCCAACAAACTAAGCTAGTTAACAGCGCTCGACAGACGTCATACGCCTAACAAGGGATATCACAAGAGACTCGAAAACGCCTACGACAACTATCACCTTGTAAGCCGGTATGAAATATAGCAAGTAGATGAAACCATCCCTTGGCCACAGTGCTCTAAACACTAAACAATGAGATGTGTCGTCTGCGTCTGTGTTACGCAAGACCGTACACCTCTGACCTTTGTAACTAGTGAGACTTTCTAGAACAGATAATTATTTACCCTCGTGATCTACATGCCACTATGGGGACCGCGTCCAGTAAGTGTACTGGAGACAGTACGGCTGGTGGATTGTAACACCAGCAAGTGTACTGGGGACAGTATGGCTGGTGAATTGTGACACCAGTTAATGTGCTGGGACAGTATGACTGGCGAATTGTGACACCAGCAAATGTACTGGGGACATGATCCAAACGCATAAACGGTGCAAAAGAACACTATTAATTAGGACAAAACAAAACCAGCGAATTTTCGGGGTAATCCCCTTTCTCAAGTTACAAAACGACACTTAAAAAAATGTTCAATGTACTTGGGATAGTATGGTTGGTGAATTGCGACACAACTGGGACAGTATGGCTGGAGAATTGTGACACCAGTTTATGTAACTGGGACAGTATGGCTGGTGAACGGTGACATCAGTGAGAGTCAACGGAGCATTTGTGGCACCCCACCCTTGTCATCACTGAGACTTTGTAGAACAGAAATGAACACTTGCTGCCCACAAACCAGCATGGCGGACTGTGTGCGGTGCGGTACTGCCGGTCTCGGTCCAGCGGCGCACCTGTGAGACCTGAAACCAGAACGATGCAACTCACCCGACGAATCCCATCGCCCGTCGAAGCAAGCTCAAGGTACGTACAAATTAACGCTTTCTTTCCTATCCTATACAGTCAAATTCCGCATAACAACCAGCCCGGCCCAAAGGCCAATTCTCACTTTTTTCAGTCTCGATTTTCTCAATTTTATTTTATGCTTGTAAAAAACATTTTTTTAAATCCCGTTAACACGAGTGTATTGCGGTCAACTCGGCTTGCCCGTTTTTCAGTCTCCAACTGTCCGGTCCTAAACTCTTTACTGCGACCACCTGCGACCACGGAGGCTACTGCGTCTGTCTCTGTCTGCCTGCCTGTCTGTGTGTCTGTCTGTGTCTCTCACTGTCCCTGTCTTTCTCTGTCTCTGTCTGTGTCTCTCTCTGTCTCTGTCCCTCTCTGTCTCTGTTTGCTTGCCTGTCTGTGTTTCTCTCTGTCCTTGTCTCTCTCTGTCTCTGTCTGTTTGCCTGTCTGTGTCTCTCTCTGTCCCTGTCCCTCTCTGTCTCTTTCAGTCTCTGTCTCTGTCTGTTTGCCTGTCTGTGTCTTTCTCTGTCCCTGTCTCTCTCTATCTCTCTGTGTCTGTCTGTTTGCCTGTCTGTGTCTCTCTCTGGCAGTGTCTCTCTCTGTCCCTGTCTCTCAAGTCTGTCTGTCTGTCTGTCTCTCCCTGTGTCTGTCTGTCTCTCTGTCTCTTTCTCTATCTGTGTCTCTCTGTGTGTCCCTCTCTCTGTCTCTGTCTCTGTCTGTCTGTCTATGTGTGTCTCTCTGTCTCTGTCTGTCTGTCTGTCTGTGTCTGTCTGTCTGTCTGTCTGTCTGTCTGTCTGTCTGTCTGTCTCTCTCTCTCTCTCTCTCTCTCTCTCTCTCTCTCTCTCTCTCTCTCTCTCTCTCTCTCTCTCTCTCTCTTGTGGTTGGGGTGAATTGGCGTTCACGTGTTGTTCCACCAATAGCGCTGCGATTTCTGCTTCTCTGTCGAATCTTTGGACAGAGAGTGGACTGCTTCCATCTCACTCACACACACACACACACACACACACACACACACACACACACGCACACACGCACGCACGCACGAACTCACGCACGCACGCACGCACGCACAGCACGCACGCACGCACGCACGCACGCACGCACGCACGCACGCACCACACACACACACACACACACACACACACACACACACACACACACACATACATACACACACACGAAGCCTTCAGGTCAACCGTGTCCGTACGTGAAGTAGACCCCAGAGTTGGCACAACACACTAGCTGACACCCAGCCAGGCGTCCGACCCATTATGCCACCACCTTTCGCCAAGTCTCACAGCTGGTCACAGTCTCACAAGCGGGTCTCTACTCCATCATGCATAAAAACCTATAAACATGCATGCTTTATTCTCTTAATTCCTTATATAGCCAACCGTGTTTTTTTATCAACTTCAGATGTTTAAGACCTTCGTAAATCTTTCCCAAATAATTATGTCAGATGACATCCGAGGACATTAAACAACAAACCTGACCTGACCTTTATTCTTAACTAACGTCGTTTTCGAGCACTAATAACCAAACTCTGAAGACTGTGTCTGAACATTTTCCGCGGAACTAAACCGAGAGCGATGTATCATCTGCTCGTACAAATTGGGTCATATGTCGGACTGAACTTTCAGAAAGTATTATGGGGAATCTGTGGCTCGTGATTAGTAAACGCCTGGTGGTTGGTGACAACAGTAAGTGTCACGGGGAACGTATGGCTGGTGAATGGTGACACCAGTAAGTGTCATACGGACTGTATGACTGGTGAATGGTGACATCTGTAAGTAATGGGGACAGACAGAGAATTTAATTTTATCGCGAGGTAAACCATGATGATTATTTCAGGGCGAAGTGTGATGGGGACGGTATGGCTGTTGAATTGTGACATCAGTAAGTGTCACGGAGCCAGTATGGTTGGCGAATGGTAACATCGGTGAAGACAGTACGGCTGGGGCATGGTGACATCAGTAAGTGCCATGGGGACAGTATGGCCGATGAATGGTGACAACAGTAAAGACAATACAGCAGGTGAATGGTGACATCAGTAAGTGTCATTGAGACAGTATGACTGGTGAATTGTGACATCAGTAAAGACAGTATGGCTGGTTAATTGTGACATCAGTAAGTGTCGTGGAGACAATATGACTGGTGGATGGTGACATCAGTAAGTGTCGTGGAGACGGTATGACTGGTGAATGGTGACATCAGTAAGTGTCGTCGAGACAGTATGACTGGTGAATGGTGACATCAGTAAGTGTCGTCGAGACAGTATGACTGGTGAATGGTGACATCAGTAAGTGTCGTCGAGACGGTATGACTGGTGAATGGTGACATCAGTAAGTGTCGTCGAGACAGTATGACTGGTGAATGGTGACATCAGTAAGTGTCGTGGAGACAGTATGACTGGTGAATGGTGACATCAGTAAGTGTCGTCGAGACAGTATGACTGGCGAATGGAGACCTGAGTAAGTGCCATGGAGCCAGTATGGCTGGCGAATGGTGACATCAGTAAAAACAGTACGGCTGGGGAATGATGGCACCAGTAAGTCCCATGGAGACAGTATGGCTAATGAAATGATGACAACAGTAAGTGTAATGGGGACTTTACGGCAGCTGGTTGGTAACATAAGTAAGTGTAACGGGGACAGTATGGCTTGCGAATGGTGACATCAGTAAGCGTCATGCTGAGAGCATGGCTGGTGAATGGTGAAATGGGGACAGTACGTCTGTTGAATGGTGGCATCAGTAAGTGTAATGGAAACAGTATAGTTGTGGTTTGTGACAACAGTTAGTGTAATGGAAAAAAAGGTATGGCTGGTGGTTTGTCACAATAGTAGGTGTAATGGGAACACTACGTCTGTTGAATGATGACATCAGTAAGCGTAATGGAAAATTTATGGCTGGAGGTTTGTGACAACAGTAAGTGTAATGGTGCACATCAGTCAGTATGTCTAGTGAATGGCGCACATCAGTAAGTGTAATGGAAACAGTATGGCTGGAGGTGTGTGACAACAGTAAGTGTAATGGAGACAGTATGGCTGGAGGTGTGTGACAACAGTAAGTGTAACGGAGACAGTATGGCTGGAGGTGTGTGACAACAGTAAGTGTAATGGAGACAGTATGGCTGGAGGTGTATGACAACAGTAAGTGTAATGGAGACAGTATGGCTGGAGGTGGAGGTGTATGACAACAGTAAGTGTAATGGAGACAGTATGGCTGGAGGTGTGTGACAACAGTAAGTGTAATGGAGACAGTATGGCTGGAGGTGTGTGACAACAGTAAGTGTAACGGAGACAGTATGGCTGGAGGTGTGTGACAACAGTAAGTGTAACGGAGACAGTATGGCTGGAGGTGTGTGGCAACAGTAAGTGTAACGGAGACAGTATGGCTGGAGGTGTGTGACAACAGTAAGTGTAACGGAGACAGTATGGCTGGAGGTGTGTGACAACAGTAAGTGTAACGGAGACAGTATGGCTGGAGGTGTGTGACAACAGTAAGTGTAACGGAGACAGTATGGCTGGAGGTGTGTGACGACAGTAAGTGTAATGGAGACAGTATGGGTGGAGGTGCGTGGCAACAGCAAGTGTAACGGAGACAGTATGGCTGGAGGTGTGTGACAACAGTAAGTGTAATAGGGACGGGACAGCATGTCTGGTGACAGGGAAGCAGACGGTTCTGTGCACTTTGACAGCAACTTCAACCTCCGCCGGCGGAGATCGTCGTTTTTTCTTTTCTTTTCTGTTCTTCTTAACAGGAAGCTACTTTTGTCTCTAAACTTTACATAGGTTGTATGCTTCTTCTTTTTTCCTTCATCTTTTTTTCTTTTCTTTTCTTTTTCTGAGAATGGAAGAATCGTTCTGGGGTTCTGAATCCCCGTTCAGCAACAGAAAACAAAATCAACATGAACGTCAGAGACTAGAGAAGAAGAAGAAGAAGAAGAAGAAAACCTGCGGCATACACCCGAGCTATAGATTCTATACAGCACGTGAGGCTCGTTCGACAGCTAACAGATGTGTAGAGGAAAGAACAGGCTTCCACGTCTTGGCTCTTGGTGCCAACTCTTACCTGTGGCAACGGCTTGCATGCGCGCTAGACACCCCGACTCTGGGCTATCCCCGCATGGAACTTGGCGGGAGTTGCCGCCAGGGAGGAGAAGGGGTGGGGGTGGGGGTAAGGGGTGGGGGGTGGGGTGGAGGGGCGGGTGGATATAGCGACATATCTCCTCCACCGGCGCGTCGTCCTGCTTCTCCGTCCGCCAGGTATGCGCACCGTTGCCTCCGTTCCCACGGTTTGGAGTAAGTGGGGAGTTTTCTTTTTATACGTGTATTTTTTTCTTCTTTCTCCCCGGCTGCTTCTCTTCCTGCGAGGTATGACGCAAGAGGCAGACACAGGAACGCGAAGGGCTGTAGGGGTGTACGGGGTGAGATAGATGAAAATAGCTGGTCTTGGAGAGAGAGAGAGAGAGAGAGAGAGAGAGAGAGAGAGGAGAGAGAGAGAGAGAGAGAGAACTCGGAACTTTACGAGACAAGGATTAACATTTTAGGCAGTTGCCTATTCTTACAATCTGTCCCTGCTAATCTACATGCCAAAAGACTACAATAAAACAAATAGTAACAACATTGACTACCGCAGTAATGATGAAAAAGCTAATAATGTTGGGGGGGGGGGGGGGGGGGGGGGGGGGGGGGGGGGGGGGGGGGGGGGGGAGAGAGAGAGAGAGACAGACAGACAGACAGACAGACAGGCAGACAGACAGACGGAGACAGAGGTAGGGAGGCAGAGGGAACGAAAGAAAGAGAGAAAGATGAGGAGGGGAGAAAGAAAGAGAGATACAAAAGATTGAAGGGGTGGGGGTGGAAGAGAGAGACTTGGAGGAGGAAGGGGGCAGATGAGGTGGGGGCTGAGGGGGTGGGGGTGGAAGAGAGAGACTTGGAGGAGGAAGGGGGCAGATGAGGCTGGGGGGTGGAGGTGGAGGAGAGAGACTTGGAGGAGGAAGGGGGCAGATGAGGGTGGGGGCTGGGGGGAAAGAGAGCAAGAGAGAGGTTGAGAGAACAGAGAGGCGTGGAGTGGGGGAAGAGAGGGGGGAGGCAGAGAGAGGAAGGGTGGGGGGTGGAGGTGGAGGAGAGAGACTGGAGGAGGAAGGGACAGAGAGGGGGGAGCTGAGGAGAATTATGAGCATTGATGAGAGTTTAGAAACAAAGATCAATTGAGGAAAACGGGGAGGCGCGGAGGGGTGTGTGTGGTGTGTGGTGGGTGGTGAGTGTGGTGGAGTGAGAGTGTTACTGTGTTGATGTCTGTGTGGTATGTGTGTGTGTGTGTGTGTGTGTGTGTGTGTGTGTGTGGTGTGTGTGTGTGTGTGTGTGTTGTGTGTGTGTGTGTGTGTGTGTGTGTGTGGTGTGTGTGTGTGTTAGTGTGTGTGGTGTGTGTGTGTGTGTGTGTGATGTGTGGTGTGTGTGTGTGTGTGTGTGTGTGTGTGTGTGTGTGTTGTGTGTGTGTGTTGTGTGGTGTGGTTATGTGTGTGTGTGTGTGTGTGTGTGTGTGTGTGTGTGTGTATGTGTGTGTGTGTGTGTGTGTTCATGTGTGTGTGTGTGTGTGTTGTGTGTGTGTGTGTGTGTGTGTGTGTGTGTATGTTTGTGTGTCTGTTCATGCGTGCATGTGTGGCTGTGTGGCGTGCCATAAACCGCATAGGGTCACCTCGGGACATGTGAAGGACAGAGATAGAGAAATAGAGGGAGGTGGATTGATTCTGGACTGATATAATCGTAACACCCTCCAACCAACCGCAAAGATCGTATCAGAGGGAAACACAGTAATCATCCCTGAAATCACCACTAGAGAATGAAAAAGTCTGGCTATTACAGCAGAGAGAGACGCAAAGACGCAAAAGTTTATTTGATTGGCCTGTGGCCTTCACAAAGGTTAAACTAATGGTTTCAAACTGTACTTTAGCAAAGTGTTCAGAGGAGCATGAAAGTCGTATGAAATAACAAACGTATATCCAGAATTGTCACAGTATGTAGATGAATATATACGAACTAACTTGAGTGTAGCAGAGAGAGAGAGAGAGAGAGAGAGAGAGAGAGAGAGAGAGAGGAAATTAGACGCAAAGACGCAAAAGTTTATTTGACTGGCCTGTGGCCTTCACAAAGGTTAAACAAATGGTTACAAACTGTACTTTAGCAAAGTGTTCAGAGATCTAGGAGCAAGTGAATCATTTGAAATTGCAGTTACACATATA
>JABMCL010003074.1:267500-272500 GCA_018857735.1 Alviniconcha marisindica | reverse complement strand
TTCCTGCCTCCGTTATTGCCTAGGGCGATTTCCTGCCTCCGTTATTGCCTAGGGCGGTTTCCTGCCTCGTTATTGCCTAGGGGGGTTTCCTGCCTCCGTTAATGGCTAGGGCGGTTTCCTGCCTCCGTTATTGCCTAGGGCGATTTCCTGCCTCCGTTATTGCTTAGGGCGGTTTCCTGCCTCCGTTATTGCCTAGGGCGGTTTCCTGCCTCCGTTATTGCCTAGGGCGGTTTCCTGCGTTATTGCCTAGGGCGGTTTCCTGCGTTATTGCCTAGGGCGGTTTCCTGCCTCCGTTATTGCCCAGGGGCCGTATGCGTGGGTCTAAGGTAGGTGCGCTACCGCCAAGGTGACGGCTACCTCCGGGGGTAGACTGACAAATCGTTATGCGTGGGTGACAGGTAGGCTTACCCGCCGCGCCTGCCTCGGGGTTAATTTACCGCTGCGAGTTCCTCCCTGTAGACACCACCCGGAGGAGGCAACGGAATTAAAAATGGCCGCTCTTATTCTGCTACATTACCGCCAGAGACGACTTCTTCGAAGAAATGGGATTTTTCGGGACAGGACAAACCCTTTAGGCAAATTTAATGATTTGCAACTGTTTCGGAAGTTCAGATTCCGACGAGCGGATATTCTCCAAATGACAGACGAACTGAAAGAGGAACTCGAACATTTGAATCGGAAGGGCGCGCTACCTCCCGTTTTCACAGGCCGGAGAACAGCACTGAATCCTTGCCAACAATGAACATCAATAGCTCGGCAAACGGTTTGTCCTGGACCGCCTCCAGTTCCCCGTTTGTTTTTGTTTTTGTTTTTGGTGTGTGTGTGTGTGTGTGTGTGTGTGTGTGTGTGTGTGTGTGTGCGTGCAACATCCCTAGGTGGCTGTGGTGTGTGTGTGGGTGTTTGAGGGGGATGGGGGTGTTGTTGTTGTTTTTGTTTTGTTTTTTGTTTATTTGTTTTCCTCTCTGACGAAGAAGTCTTTCTTCATGCCACTCAGCTTTTCACGAACTTGGTCTGGTGTTCGAACGCACACACCGCAGTTGCTTCCTTTTCTTGCGGTATCCTGCCACAGCTGGCCCTTTTGTTGGCTGGTCACCTCGCTATTTAAGGTGCTCTGAATGATCACCTTATTCGTAGCCACTTCTTCGATGAGCACAGTGATCTCTCTTCGTGAGTATAACTGGGTTTCCTGACCTGTTTTGTCTTCCCATTTGCAATCGGCGCGTCCACTATTTTTTTTGCCATGCGGGCAGAAGAGACTGAATCAGCTGACGCGCATGCGCAGAGGCTCTAATAACAAGGAAACCCCAAAGGAGTTCCGTCATCGGAAAATAACCGACGGTTAGCTACCTCCGGGCTCTTCCGTGACTCAAGCATTCGAAGCGAACTCAATTCTTACCACCAGGGTACCTGCCTACTGGGTAGCGTTTACCCACAGGGTAGCAAAACCCTTTACCATGCATACGGAACCCAGGACATTTTATGGCCTCCGTTATTGCCTAGGGCGGTTTCCTGCCTCCGTTGTTGCCTAGGGCGGTTAATTTCCTGCCTCCGTTATTGCCTAGGGCGGTTAATTTCCTGCCTCCGTTATTGCCTAGGCGGTTTCCTGCCTCCGTTATTGCCTAGGGCGGTTTCCTGCCTCCGTTATTGCCTAGGGCGGTTTCCTGCCTCCGTTATTGCCTAGGGCGGTTTCATGCCTCCGTTATTGCCTAGGGCGGTTTCCTCCTCCGTTATTGTCTAGGGCGGTTTCGACCTCGTTATTGCCTAGGCGGTTTCCTGCTCCGTATTGCCTAGGGCGGTTCCGCCACCGTTATTGCCAGGGCGTTTCTGCCTCCGTATTGCCTAGGGCGGTTTCGCCTCCGTTATTGCCTAGAGCGGTTTCCGGCCTCCTTTATTGCCTAGGACGGTTTCCTGCCTCTGTTATTGGCTAGGGCGGTTTCCTGCCTCCGTTATTACCTAGGGCGGTTTCCTGCCTCTGTTATTGGCTAGGGCGGTTTCCTGCCTCTGTTATTGCCTAGGCGGTTTCCTGCCCCGTTATTGCCTAGGGCGGTTTCCTGCCTCTGTTATTGGTTGGGCGGTTTCCTGCCTCCGTTATTGCCTAGGGCGGTTTCCTGCCTCCTTCATTGTCTAGGGCGGTTTCCTGCCTCCTTCATTGCCTAGGGCGGTTTCCTGCCTCCGTTGTTGCCTAGGACGGTTTCCTGCCTCCGTTGTTGCCTAGGTCGGTTTCGATCTAAGCCCTCGACTTCAGATGGTCCACATAGGACAATGGGCCGATTTGGCCTGGCGGTAAGGCTTTATAGGCTGGTAAGCAGAAGGGCCTCAGTTCTGTTCCGGTTCGGTCTCCTAGGACCCAGGACGTTTTATGGCCTCCGTTATTGCCCAGGGCGGTTTCCTGCCTCCGTTATTGCCTAGGGCGGTTAATTTCCTGCCTCTGTTATTGCCTAGGGCGGTTTCCTGCCTCCGTTATTGCCTAGGGCGGTTCCTGCCTCGTTATTGCCTAGGGTTTCTACCCGTTAAAAAAAAAAAAAAAAAAAAAAAAAAAAAAAAAAAATTTCCTGCCTCCGTTATTGCCTAGGGCGGTTTCCTGCCTCCGTTATTGCCTAAGGCGGTTTCCTGCCTCCCGTTATTGCCTAGGGCGGTTTCCTGCCTCCGTTATTGCCTAGGGCGGTTTCCTGCCTCCGTTATTGCCTAGGGCGGTTTCCTGCCTCCGTTATTGTCTAGGGCGGTTTCCTGCCTCCGTTATTGCCTAGGGCGGTTTCTGCCTCCGTTATTGCCTAGGGCGGTTTCCTGCCTCCGTTATTGCTAGGGCGGTTTCCTGCCTCCGTTATTGCTAGGGCGGTTTCGTACCTCCGTTATTGCCTAGGGCGGTTTCCTGCCTCCGTTATTGTCTAGGGCGGTTTCGTACCTCCGTTTTGCCTAGGGCGGTTTCCTGCCTCCGTTGTTGCCTAGGGCGGTTTCCTAGCCCCGATTCAGATGGTCCACATAGGACGATGGGCCGGTTTGGCCTGACAGTAAGGCTTTATAGGCTGGTAAGCAGAAGGGCCTCAGTTCTGTTCCGGTTCGGTCTCCTCCATCTTCGAAAGTTGTGGTCTGCGGTTTTGTTCTAGCACAGCTGATAAGCATTAATATGGCTCTCGTCGTTGCCCATCTTAATGCAGGAGTCATTGTGGTAGTGACAGTATAGCATTAGGTATAGTCTCCCTCTTCTCCCGCCTCCTGGGATCTTCGGTCGACGCCAGTGCCTGATCGGAGACAACTCGGCGTAAACAAGTTTAACCAACCAGCCGCGTAGGGGGATTGATGGAGGGACGTTGTGGCGGTGTGAGAGGTGACGCTTACTCGGCCTGCCTCCTCAGCATGCCAACACTGTCGTCAGCAAGGAACATGGTAGTTTGGGGTATGTTTAGGCATCACTGAACTCTGTGTCGATCCAGAATAGGCATCACTGAACTCCAGCAGTTGTGCGGTGCATCCTTCGGAGGGTAGCCTACCAGTGACAGTGATCTGACGTCTCTTTTTGTGGATCTCTGTGAGTTGTGCGGCGTCTCCTCTGGAGGGTAGCCGACCAACGATCTGACGTCTCCTTTTGTGGATCTCTGTGAGTTGTGCGGTGTCTCCTTCGAAGGGTAGCCTGCCAGCGATCTCACCTCTCTTTCTGTGAACCTCTCTGTCAGTAGTTGCGCGGTGTGTCCTTCGGATGGTAGCCTGCCAGGATCTGACGTCTCTTTCTGTGGACCTCAGTCAGTAGTTATGCGGCGGTATCTCCTTCGGAGGGTAGGTAGCCTGCCAACGATCTGACCCATCCGTCTGTAGACCTCTGGCGGCATGGCGGCAACACAGGATGGACAGTGCGGACCTCTGTCAGTTGCGCCGTGTCCCCTTCGAAGGGTAGCCTACCGACGATCCGCGGACCTTCGGCGGCACGGCCCCTACGCAGGGTGCACCTTGTGTGTGGCTGGGGGCCGACAGGAACGTTCAGACGAGCGGCGCGGGGCCGGGCAACGCCCCTGAAGTGGGCACGGATGATGGGACAGGCTACAACTACAACAACAACAACAACAACAACAACAGAGGACACGACCCGACGCTGTACGTGTGTGGCATCGGAAGGAGCCCAACGCTGGGTCTACGTGTTCGGCACGACACCACCACGTTAACGAGTCCTCCCACGTCTGGGGTCGCTGACAAACGTTGCGTCAGTGAACAGCGTGGCCGGGTGAAGACCGCAACAACGGCGGGAAATGTGAAGCACCGTAACACACGCGCAGGCGCGCGCGCGCGCACGCACGCACGCACGCACACACGCGCATACTCACACGCACGCACGCACACGCACACACACTAACACGCACGTATGCACGCACGCACACACGCACACAAACACAGACAGAATCATCTTTCACACACACACCACACACACACACACACACACACACACACACACACACACACACACACGCACGCACGCACGCACGCACGCACGCACGCACACAGACCCATTTTTACACACACACACACACACACAAACACCACACACACACACACACACAAACACACAACACACACACAAACACACACACACACACACACCACACACACACACACACACACACACACACACACACACACACACAACACACACACACACACACACACACACACACACACACCACATCATCACACACACACACCACACACACACACACACACACACACACACACACACACACACACACACACACACACACAACACACACACACACACACACACACACACACACACACACACACACACACACACACACACACACACACACACACACACACACACACACCACAACACCCACCCCACACACACACACACACACAACAACACACACACACACACACACACACTGGCCTCATGGTCTACCAGGTCGTCAGAGAAGTGAGTGAAGTGGTCTGTAACGGACTATACCCGTGAAATGGACAATAGTATGAGAGATGAGCGTGCTACTTATTAT
>JABMCL010003074.1:235000-245000 GCA_018857735.1 Alviniconcha marisindica | reverse complement strand
TCAACACAGTCAATACAGTCAGTACTTGAAGTCAATAGGTCAGTACTTGTGGTCAATACAGTCAACACATGAGGTCAATACAGTCAACACTGGAGGTCAATACAGTCAGTACTTGAAGTCGATACGGTCAACACTTGTGGTCAATACAGTCAGCGCTTAAGGTCAATACAGTCAATACTTGAGGTCAATACAGTCAATACTTGCGGTCAATACAGTCAATACTTGAGGTCAAAGCGGTCAATACGTGAGGTAAGTAGGTCAATACCTGAAGCCAATATGGTCAATACGCGAGGTCAGTGGGTCAATACTTTAGGTCAGTAGGTCAGTACTTGAGGCCAATACGGTCAATACGTGAAGTCAGTAGGTCTATACCTGAGGCCAATACGGACAATACTTGAGGTCAATACGGTCAGTTCGTGAGGTCAATACGGTCAATACTTGAGGCCAATACGGTCAGTACTTGAGGTCAATACGTGAGGTCAATTCAGACAGTACTTGAGGTCAATACGGTCGATACTTGAGGTCAATACGGTCAATACGTGAGGTCAGTACGGTCAGTACGTGTTACATCTTGCCTAACGGTTTCAAGCTTCCTTGATCTTGTTCCTTGGGCGACGTGAACACGCGACCATGGCTGTGCCCGATGTTAAGGGGGCGGTGCGTGCCACACGGACGAGCATGGACACTGTTCCGATAATCGTTACTCGGGACACCCAGAATTTAACCCCTTCACTGCCAGGATGTTACTTGAAAACGACCAATGAAAGAGCAAAATTCGGCACCTTCAGTCTTTTTGTCTTCTCTTTCGTATTGGCACGTGAAAAACCAAGGAGTTTTATCAAAACGCATGGCACTGAAAGTAGATGTGTTATAGGAGCGAAAAACACACTGTTTGCAGGCGCCTCCGTGCATCATTGAGCCCGAAAATTGTACAGGCTGGGGCAGTGAAGGTGTTAATGTCAACTTAAAAGCAATAGAGCACTTCGAAACAAACTCCTTTATTTTAGCATTTCATTTTTCATGTGTGTGTGTGTGTGTGTGTGTGTGTGTGTGTGTGTGTGTGTGTGTGTGTGTGTGTGTGTGTGTGTGTGTGTGTGTGTGTGTATGTGTGTGTGTGTGTGTGTGTGTGTGTGTGTGTGTGTGTGTGTGTGGTGATGTGTGTGTGTGTGTGTGTGCGTGCGTGCGTGCGTGCGTGCGTGCGTGCGTGTGAGTGTGTGTGTGTGTGTGTGTGTGTGTGTGTGTGTGTGTGTGTGTGTCTGTTGTTAGTGTTATTGTAAAGCGCCCTGTGCTCCCACCCTGTGTGATAGATGGGCGCTCTAGAAATCCTCTTTATTATTATTATTATTATTATTATTATTATTACTCATCGACTTGTTGACCAAAAACGTGTTTAGCGTTAGTTGGCTAATTCTCGGATTTTAACATCCTGTCAACCACACAGGGTCACCTCAGGACAAAACGTGTTCAGAGAAGGCTTGTAAATTGTAGTTCCTGTAACGCTTCTCCGGAAACATCGACAAGGTTACGCAGCAGGAGGGGGAATGGGGGGAAAGTGGAGCGATGGTTGGGGGGTGGGGTGGGGGGGGGGGGGGGGGGAAGGAAGGTGGGCGGGGAAGGAGAGAAGGCGAAACAAATCACATACAGAAGAAAAATTCATCACGAGTTGCTGTGTTATGAGTGTAGTTTCCTGACAGGGAAAGTCCGGATTGCAAAAAGAAAAGAAAAAGGACATCAAGCCCCGGATTCACCCAGTTCAGCGTAAAATAATAAAGTCAACACATCCAAGGACCTTTGTGACAAGTAGTGTTACAGTTATCAACGCGAACCCAGTGGATGACACGGGTCTTAAGCAGACACTAGGGAAGGTTGGAGACTTGGCCCATAAATTTCCAGAAACATGAGATGCTGGACAGACAGTAGCCCACATCTCGTGCTCACCCTTAATTTATGTACGGGTTTGAGGTCAGGGGGTGATGAAATGCATCCATTTTGCCTGCTGTTTCGTGGTGCGGTATGTTTTAGGTGCAAGGGTCAAAGACAGAGACAGAGGAAGACTTCCAGGAGGAAGCAATTGTTTCGGGTGAAGGGGAATGTTTGGGGTGCAAGGGTCAGAAACAGAGGCATAGGAGGACTGTTCCGGGTTGAAGGAAAAGAGATGGAGACAGAAACAGAGGAAGACTGTTCCAGGTTGAAGGAAAGGAGACAGAGACAGAGAAGGATGAAGACTGTTCCAGCTTGAAGGAAAAGACTCAGAAAAAGAGGAAGACTTCCAGTTGAAGGAAAAGAGACAGAGGAAGACTGTTTTAGGTTGAAGGAAAAGAGACAGAAACAGAGAAGGAAGACTGTTCCAGGTTGAAGGAAAGGAGACAGAGACAGAGAAGGATGAAGACTGTTCCAGCTTGAAGGAAAAGACTCAGAAAAAGAGGAAGACTTCCAGTTGAAGGAAAAGAGACAGAGGAAGACTGTTTTAGGTTGAAGGAAAAGAGACAGAAACAGAGAAGGAAGACTGTTCCAGGTTGAAGGAAAGGAGACAGAGACAGAGGAAGACTGTTCCAGGTTGAAGGAAAGGAGACAGAGACAGAGAAGGATGAAGACTGTTCCAGCTTGAAGGAAAAGACTCAGAAAAAGAGGAAGACTTCCAGTTGAAGGAAAAGAGACAGAGACAGAGGAAGACTGTTTTAGGTTGAAGGAAAAGAGACAGAGACAGAGAAGGAAGACTGTTCCAGTTGAAGGAAAGGAGACAGAGACAGAGGAAGACTGTTCCAGGTTGAAGGAAAGGAGACAGGGACAGAGAAGGACGAAGACTGCTCCAGCTTGAAGGAAAAGAGACAGAGGAGGAGGAAGACTTCCAGTTGAAGGAAGAGAGACAGAGACAGAAACAGAGGAAGACTGTTCCAGGCTGAAAGAAAACGATCAAAACACAAAAAGGTTCAAACGAACGCTTATTTATTTGTGTCCGTGCTAAAATAAATAAGCGTTCGTTTGAACCTTTTTCGTGTTTGGATCTTTAGAAAAAGAAAAAAGAAAAACAAAAAGAAAGAGGAAGAAGAAGAAGAGAGAGATGATAATTTTAAAATCAGAGCCAAAACCCGACGACAGGGAACATTTTTTAATGATGATGAAAAATATGGTTCAGATACACGATGAACAACGAAGTATTCAAATGACAATATTGCATAGAGATACACACAAAAACACTGTTCAGACAAGCACTGTGATTATAAATAATGGAAGCAGGAGCAGTAAGTGTAGGCCTAAATCAGACACACAATAAGTGAAAAGAGGCAGCAACAATGCGAACCGTTCAAATAACAATAGCGTGTACAAAAAAGGAGAGAGAGAGAGAGAGAGAGAGAGAGAGAGAGAGAGAGAGAGAGAGAGAGAGAGAAGTTGGGCACACAAGTATTAATACTACGACAATTGAAAGGAGATCTTCAAAATAGACAATATATACTATATATATATATATATATATATATATATATAATTATATATATTATATATATATATATATATACGTATGATAAAAGTGAACCATTCAAATAACAGAAAACGCAACCAAACAAAAAAAAAAAAAGCATTACATTTTTTTCCTTTTACCAATAATGAAAACAAAACAGTAAATATACGGCACAAAAGTTTAACAAACATAGTTATACCAAAGATTCCCCTGAACACGATTTCATTTGTCAGTCAGGATCTTACGAAGGCCTACTTTGAAGCCACGCACAGACTTGTACGTTTTCATTTTCGGAGGAAGAGAGTTTAGACATGTGACCCAGAGAACGCCAAACTCATCTTATATAGGTCAACGCGAGTGCGCGGTAAGACATAGTTTTTTGACTCATATCGAGCAGGCGCTCTGTTAAGAAGGTCGCATACATATTGAGGCGCCCAATCCATATGGACTTTAAACTTAAGCACAGCTGTGTTGTACACAAATTGTCCCTGCAGTGGAAGAAAGTTTTGCCGTCGTTGACAGGGAGCGATCAGGTAATATACGTTTTGCTGCTCGTCCGTGGAGGGAGTTGATTTTTTTTTTTTTTTAAAGTGAACCTCACTGGCATTGCTCCACACAGTAGATGCGTAATTTATGTGCGCCATTAAGTGGGCGTTAAAGAACAACTTGCGACAATCAATATCAACATACTTCCTAAGCTGGCCCAGCAAAAATACATTTCGAGCTACCTGAGATAGAGGAAGGCTGTTCCAGGCTGAGGAGAAGAGACAGAGGCAGAAAAGCAGGAAAACCGTTCCAGGTTGAAGTAAAAAGACAGAGACAGAGATGGAGGAAGACTTCCAGGTCTAAAAAAACGAGACAGAGACAGAGGCAGAAGAGGTAGGACGGTTCCAGGTTGAAGGAAAGGAGACAGAGACAGAGGAAGGCTGTTCCAAGTTGAGAAAAAGAGACAGAGACACAGGAAGCAGGAAAACCGTTCCAGGTTGAAGTAAAAGAGACAGAGACAGAGATGGAGGAAGACTTCCAGGTCTAAAAAAAAACGAGACAGAGACAGAGGCAGAAGAGGTAGGACAGTTCCAGGTTGAAGGAAAGGAGACGGAGACAGAGGAAGGCTGTGCCAGGTTGAAGGTAAGGAGACAGAGACAGAGGAAGGTTGTTCCAAGCTGAGGAAAAGAGACAGCGACGGAGGAAGGCTGTTCCAGGTTGAAGGAAAGGAGACAGAGACAGAGGAAGGCTGTTCCAAGTTGAGAAAAAGAGACAGAGACAGAGGAAGCAGGAAAACCGTTCAAGGCTGAAGGAAAAGAGACAGAGATAGAGACGGAGGAAGACTTCCAGGTTGAAAGAAACGAGACAGAGACAGACGAGGTTGGACTGTTCCAGGTTGAAGGAAAAGAGACAGAGACAGAGATAGAGGAAGGCTGTTCCAGGTTGAAGAAAAAGAGACAGAAACAGAGGAAGGTTGTTCCACGTTGAAGAAAAAGAGACAGAACCCGAACTCGAACTCGAACTCGAAAACTTCAATACTCAAGGATAGCAGCGTTAGGTCCATTTGGACCTATCTAACAGCCATTATTTGTGTTTATAGTATAGCAACGACTGCTATACTACAAACACAAATAAGCACGACTATGCCACAAACAGATATTATAAGTACGAATAAGCAGAGGAAGGCTGTTCCAAGTTGAGGAAAAGAGACAGAGACAGAGGAAGGAGGAAGACTGTTCCAAGTTGAAGGAAAAGAGACAGAGACAGAGGAAGGAGGAAGACTGTTCCAAGTTGAAGGAAAAGAGACAGAGACAGAGGAAGGAGGAAGACTGTTCCAAGTTGAAGGAAAAGAGACAGAGACAGAGGAAGGAGGAAGACTGTTCCAGGTTGAAGGAAAAGAGACAGAGACAGAGACAGAAGTAGGAGGACTGTTCCAGGTTGAAGGAAAAGAGACAGAGACAGAGGAAGGAGGAAGACTGTTCCAAGTTGAAGGAAAAGAGACAGAGACGGAGGAAGACGTCAGATTCAAAGAAACGAGACAGTGACGGAGACAGAAGAAGTAGGACTGTTCCAGGTTGAAGGAAAAGAGACAGCTTCAAGAAAAAGAGACAGAGCAGGAGGAAGGCTGTTCCAGGTTGAAAGAAAAAGAGACGGAGACAGAAGAAGTAGGACTGTTCCAGGTTGAAAGAAAAGAGACAGAGGAAAACTGTTCCACCTTCCAGAAAAAGAGACAGAGAAGGAGGAAGACCGTCCCAGGTTGAAGGAAAAGAGACAGGAGAAGAGGAAGGCTGTTCCGGGTGGAAGAGCCAGACACAGAGAAGGGGGAACGCTATTCCGGGTGGAAAGGTCGGAGACAATTTAAGAGGAAGACATCCAGGTGATAGGGACTATTTGGGGTAGTAGGTGCTGTCTCAGGTGGAAGGGTCAAAATCACAAAAAAAGTGGACGACTCCTCCAGGTGGGGTCAAAGACTGAAAACATAAAGACTGCTCCAGTTTGAAGAACCAGAGACGGAGAAAAGAGGATGTTTCTGGTGGCAGGGCCAGGTTCAGACCGAAGAAAAAAAAGTGTAGAGAGAGAGAGGGAGAGGACTCGAATTCGAACTCGAAAACTATTTTACAAGGATTGTAGTTTAGGTTCAGTCAAAAACCTGTCTAACAACTAGTCCTTACTAAGCTACTGATGAGTAAATATAAAATTACAGGCATCATTTATATACATACAGGCATGAGGAAGTGAGCGAAATTTTACACATGAGAATTTCCACACAAAACAGCGAGAGAGAGAGAGAGAGAGAGGGGGAGGGGAGAGAGAGAGAGAGAGAGAGAGAGAGAGAGAGAGAGAGAGAGAGAGGAAGGGACAAGACACTTCTAAACTGAAAGGTGACAAAGATAACGTCCTGTCGACAAAGAAAGGAGAAAGCTGTTGGAGCTGGAAGGTTCAAAGTCAGAAGATTTTAATTATGAACGTAAGACGTATTTGAGCTGGCGGTGGGAGACCGATTGCTGTACGCGGGCGCCCATGTGTGTGTGTGTGTGTGTGTGTGTGTGTGTGTGTGTGTGTGTGTGTGTGTGTGTGTGTGTGTGTGTGTGTGTGTGTGTGTGTGTGTGTGTGTGTGTGTAGATGGTGTGTGTGTGTAGTAGTGCAGTGTAGGTGTGCGTGTGTGTGTGCCGCTGTGTGTGTGTGTGTGTGGTGTGTGCGGTGTGCTGTGTGTGCGTGTGGTGTGTGTGTGTGTTGTGTGTGTGTGTGTGTGTGTGCGTGTGCGTGCGGGGTGTGTGTGGGGTGTGTGTGTGCGTGGTGCGTGCGTGTGCGTGCGTGCGTGTGTGTGCGTGCGTGTGGTGTGCTGTGCGTGCGTGCGTGCGTGGGTGCGTGCGTGCGGATGTGTGTGTACGTTTTACGCGTGCGTCTTTTGTGTGTGTGTGTGTGCGCGCATGCGTGCGTGTGTGTGTGTGTGTGTGGCTGTGTGTCTATGTGTGTATATGTGCTCTCGCTTCGACGTGTACCGGTGTTTGTAGGAAGGACATTGTTTCTCTTGTTATTAACGCATAATAACTATTATTTTCATACTGTTTTTTCTTCTTCTTCTTTTTTTGGTGGGGGGGTCAGGCGACAGCTTCGTATAATGCTGACGTATTTCCTCTGGCTGGCTCGAGTTTGTTGCTGCATACTAATGTGTGGGTCATTAGCTGGGGCACAGTGTAGCGAGTTTAACTCCGGGTAGAGACTAGCACTTTATGAGAATGGCATTGTCACGTTTATTATGTGAAAGGACTAAACACACAAACAGCGAGAGAACCTACGGTTTAAAGGGGACTCCAAGCAAAGCGCATCGAATTTAACCCCTTCACTGCCCTAGTCTGTGAAAACATTCCGGGCCAGAAAGTGAACACATACACGCCTGCAAACAGTATGCTTGATGGTCCTATAACAAATACACTTTGAATACAGTGCATTTTGATAGAAATCTTCTCATGTGCTCATGCACTAGGGGGGGAAAAGCCTTAATAATTTCAAATTCGCCACTTTATCGGTCATTTTCAGAGTGATGGCGCCTCAAGCATGGCAGTGAAAGGGTTAATTCTGGGTAGAGAGACTAGCACTTTATGGGAAGGGCATTGTTACATTTATTATGTGAAAGGACTAAACACACAAACAGCGAGCGAACCTACAGTTTAAAGGGGTCTCCAAGCGGAACCGCACTATAGACCCCGATGATAGGAATGGAATTCTAAAAAGAAAGACTTTGTAGATACCATTGTTTGGACACGAGCAAAACATTTTAGACACTGACAGGAAATGGTAGCGCTGCTCTTGCGGCTGCTGTGCCTTGCCCAGGTAGAGCGACACGAATTCCCAGCAATGGACAATGAAATAACCCCCACCCCCACCGCCCAAGAGAGAGAGAGAGAGAGAGAGAGAGAGAGAGAGAGAGAGAGAGAGAGAGAGAGAGCATGCGAAAGCTGCTTTGCTTGGTGTCCCCTTTAAACTCTGGTCTGCTGCTCAGTTCCTGCGTTATGCAGCAGGCGGGTAACAAATGAGGTGTGGGCACCGGCCGGTAAGCACTGGAGTGGAAAAAGGTACGTCGTGTTGACTTCACGTCACCTGCAAACTGTGAGACACACACAGGGGCAACAACCGGGACACGTATGTGTCCCAGTGATGGCCCCTTGTGACAGACGTTGACACAGAAATTCAAATCAGGGGAAAAACAGGGAAGGTCGAGACAACGAGAAAGATACAAGCGGGGAAACCTGAAATGAACCAGTGAAATAATTATTATTATAATAAATAATAAACATTAATAATAGATAACTTTTGTATAGCGCTGTTCTCTGGTGTACCCAAACTCACTGCGCTTTACAACATTCTCCAACATTTTCTAAGTTTCACAAACGTAATACATATAATTAGACAATAAAAATGTATAATATACAAGTACATGTGCCATATGAGAAGCAGCAATATATAAAGAAAATGAAGAAAAACCCAAACCCCCGAGACAACACCACAACAACAACACCACAGAAAAAGACAGAAGAGAGAGAGAAAAGGAAAAAGACAGAACAGAAACAAAAAACAGAGATTTCGAGGCGGAATGCCATCGGGCAAGGTTCTCCTAACTGGGACGAAACAAGAAAAAAAAAAAAAAAGGGGAAAAGCGGGGAACCTCCTTTTTCTACGTATTCCTTTTGTGTGTGTGTGTGTGTGGGTGTGTGTGTGTGTGTGTGTGTGTGTGTGTGTGTGTGTTTACACACGACCCGCCTCCTTCCCATTGCCCGAATTCCCATTTCCAGCCCTAGTTTCACATCCACCGTCCCATTGTTCTGGAAAACACACACACACACAAAACAACACACACACAACACAACGAAGAAGAAGAAGCTGTGACACTTACACGTTGATTGTAAGCGTCTTGCTTACGCAAAGCAGGACGCATAATATGATCACACCGGAAGTGACTTCCCGCAGACACAGTGACACTGCTTGGGGCAAGCGCGCGTGCGGCGGCGGCGTGTGTGTGTGTGTGTGTGTGTGTGTGTGTGGGGTGGAGTGAGTGTGTGTGTGTGTGTGTGTGTGTTGTGTGTGTGTTGTGTGGGTGTTGGGGTTGTGTGTGTGTGTGTGTGTGTGTGTGTGTGTGTGTGTGTGTGTGTGTGTGTGTGTAGGTGTCCCGGGGGGGGTGGTGGGCGTGCTGTGGGTGGGGTGTGTGGTGTGTGTGTGGGGGAGAGAGAGAGAGAGAGAGAGAGAAAGAGAGAGAGAGAGAGAGAGAGAGAAAGAAGAAGAAGAAGAAGAAGAAGAAGAAGAAGAAGAAGAAGAGGATACTGGTTACCAGATCTGTTGCCCTCTCGTGAGTGAGAAGTCGTGTAGGTATCGACACACAATGTGTCACCCCGAGACAAATCGTGTGGGAGTGACAAGTCGTGAAGTGACAAATCATGTCGCAACACCGCGTG
Source organism: Alviniconcha marisindica (assembly GCA_018857735.1). Lineage (NCBI taxonomy): Eukaryota > Metazoa > Mollusca > Gastropoda > Provannidae > Alviniconcha > Alviniconcha marisindica. Next base: position 235,604 of record JABMCL010003074.1, on the reverse strand, counting down.
CTATTGGATAAATCTAACGTGGGCCAGTCCGCAGACTAAGAGTGTGTACGTGTGTGTGTGCTTCATGGCTTTGAATTATTGACATAAGTGAAATTCAGTTTTTAGTAGTGCGGTAATGTAAATTAAGATCGAGCGACAGCTTTAATTTCCCGCTGGGATGAATAAAGTATATTGTTATTGTTAAAAGTCTTTGAATCCTACCCGTTTTTTTCGTTTTTTTTTTTTTTAAATATAGTTTTTGTTGTTTTTTGATTTGTGCTTTTACACTGTTACGCCGTTTCGATTTAATTTCACAGGAAAACAGGGTCGTTGTTTTGCTGGGGAAAGTCAACAGCAAAAGAATTTCGACATCGCTGCATTTCTACAACATTAATGATCAGTTGCCATCATCATTCTTTCTGCATGTTAATACAGATACCCCCGATAATCAATGAACTGATCTGCCCAGACCTTTTCACGTACACCATTTATTTTACATACCCAAGAAACACTCTTGTAGAACGACATACCGGTAGGTAAGGAAGTAACTTGCTTTTGAGGAATGAGGACCCTCGGGGAGAGATCCTTTCAATACATCGGAACTGTGATCTGGAACTCTCTTTCT
>JABMCL010003074.1:212500-227500 GCA_018857735.1 Alviniconcha marisindica | reverse complement strand
TGTGTCTTGTTAGAGAGAGAGAGAGAGAGACAGACAGACAGACAAAAGACAGAAAAAAAGACAGGGGAGACAGGGGCAGAGAGAAATAGAGGAGGAGGAATAGAAAGAAAGCGAGAAAGAGGGGGGTAAAAAGAAAGCGAGAGAGAGAGAGAGGGGGTAGAAAGAAAGGGAGAGGAGAGAGAGGAGAGAGAGAGAGAGAGGGGAGAGAGAGAGAGAGAGAGAGAGAGAGTGATAGAAAGAAAGCGAGGAGAGAGAGAGAGAGGGGTAAAAGAAAGCGAGAGAGGGGGTAGAAAAAAACAAAGAAAGGGGGTTGAACAAGAAAGCGAGGAGAGAGAGGGGTTGAAAGAAAAGAGAGAGGAGTTTCAAACAAAAAAGCTGAGAGAGAGAGAGAGAGGTAAAAGAGAGAGAGAGAGAGAGAGTGGGGTAAAAGAGAAAGCGAGAGAGAGAGACAGACTTGAAGACAGACGAGAGAGACAGAGGAGAGAAACAGAAAAGACAGAGGAGAGAGAGAAGAGCGAGAGCATGAGGGAGAAAGGAGGGGTAGAAAGAAGAAAGAGAAAGAGAGAGAGAGAGAGAGAGAGAGACGAGAGAGAGAGAGAGGAGAGAGGAGAGGGGAGAGAGAGAGAAGGAGAGGGTGGAAGAAAGAGAGGAGAGGAGGTGGTGGGGTGGGGGTGGGGTGGGGGGGGGGGAGAGAAGAAAAGGGGGGAGAGAAGGGGGTAGAAAGGAAAGCGAGAAAGGGAGGGGAAAAGAAAGAAAGAGAGAGAGGGGGAGGGGGGGGGTAGAAAGGAAAGGAGAGAGAGAGAGAGAGGGCGGAGGGGGGGGGGGGGAAGGAGAAGCGAGAGAGAGGAGAGAGAGAGAGAGTGAGAGAGAGAGGGAGCGATGGGGAAGAAGCGAGAAGAGGGGGGGGGAGAAGTGGGGGGGGGGGGGAAAAGAAAGACAGAGAGAGGAAGGCAGAAGAAAGAAACGAGGGGGGTGGGGAAAGGTAGAAAGAACGACGCGAGAGGTGGGGAAAAAAATAAATTAAAAAAAGCGAGCAAATAGGAAGAAAGCAGAAGAAAGCAGGAAGGCGGGAGGGGGGGGGGGGGGGGTGGGGCGTAGAAAGACAGCGAAAGAGAGAGGGGTGAGTAGGAAGAAAGAGAGAGAAGGGTAGAAAGAAGAGAGAGAAGGGAGAAAGAGAGAGAGAGAGAGAGAGAGAGAGAGAGAGAGTTTGACAAGTTTGACGAATTAGACAGGTTTTATTTTATTTTGTAAGATGAGTAGCGGAGCGGGTTAAGAAGCTACGGTAGAAAAGAAAGGGGGTAGGGGGAGAGTTTTAGAAGTTTGAATTAGACCAGTTTTATTTTGTGCTGAGAGGGGGGTTGAGAAGCCGGGTAGAAAAGAGGGAAGGGTAAGAGAGAGTTTTAGAAGTTTCAATTAGACAAGTTTTAGTGTGTGTGTGTGTGTGTGTGTGTGTGTGTGTGTGTGTGTGTGTGTGTGTGTGTGTGTGTGTGTGTGTGTGTGTGTGTGTGTGTTTGTTAGAGAGAGAGAGAGAGAGAGAGAGAGAGAGAGAGAGAGAGAGAGAAGGTGTGTGTGTGGTGGGGGTGGGTTGGGTCCGGCGGGTGGTGTGTTTTTGTGTGTGTGTGTGTGTGGGTGTGTGTGGGGTTTTTGTGTGGTGTGTGGGGGTGTGTTGTGTTAGAGAGAGAGAGAGAGAAAGACAGACAGACAGACAGACAGAAGACAAAAGAAGGGGGGAGAAAAGAGAAAGGGGGGAAAAGGGAGAAGGGAAAAAGAAAAAGCAAAAAAAAAAAACAGAGAAAGAGGGGGAGAAAAAAAGGAAAAAAAGGAGGGGGGAGAGAGAGAGGAGAGAGAGAGAGAGAGAGAGAGGAGAGAGAGAGGAAGAAAGAAAAGGGGGAGGGGGGGGGGGTTGGGGGGGGGGGGGAGAGGGGGGAGAGGGGGGGGGGGGGAAAGAAAGCGGAGAGAAAGGGTTTAAAAAAAGAAAGGGAGGGAAAAAAAAAGGAAGAGAGGGGGGGGGAGAAAGGGGGGGGGGAGAAAGAAAGGAAAGAGAGAGAGGGGGCTGGGGGGGGGGGAAAAAAGAAAGGAGGGGGAAAAAAGGGGGGGGGGGGGGGGAAAAAAGAAAAAAAGGGAGGGAAAGGGAGAGGAGAGAAGAAAGAAAGGGAGAGAGAGAGGAGAGGAGAAACGGAGGGTGGGGGGAGAGGGGGGGGGTTGGGGGGGGGGGGGGAAAAAAAGGGGGGGGGGGAGAAGGGGGGAAGGGGGAAAAAAAAAAAGAAAAGAGGGGGGGGGGGGGGAAAAAAGAAAGAAAAAAGAAAAAAAAGGGGGGGAGGGGGGGAAAAAAAGGGGAGGAGGGAAAAATAAAAAAAAAGGAAAAAAAGGGGGGAGGGAAGAAGAAGGGGGGGGGGGGGGGGGGGGGGGGGGGGGGGGGGGGAAAAAGGGGGGGAAAAAACGGAAGGGGAATAAAAAGGGAAAAAAGGGAAAGGGGGGGGGTGATGGGGAAGGGAAAGAAGAAAGGGTAAAAAAAGGAAGGAGGGGAGAGAGAGAGAGAGAGTTTGACAAGTTTGACGAATTAGACAGGTTTTATTTTATTTTGTAAGATGAGTAGCGGAGCGGGTTAAGAAGCTACGGTAGAAAAGAAAGGGGGTAGGGGGAGAGTTTTAGAAGTTTGAATTAGACCAGTTTTATTTTGTGCTGGGGGGGGGTTGAGAAGCCGGGGAGAAAAGAGGAAGGGTAAAAGAGAGTTTTTGAAGTTTTAATTGGTTTTTGTGTGGTGTGTGTGTGTGTGTGTGTGTGTGGTGTGTTTTGTGTGTGTGTGTTGTGTGTTGTGGTGTGGGGTGTGTTTGTTAGAGAGAGAGAGAAGGGGGGGAAGAAAAGAGAGGGAGAGGAGGAGAGAGAGGAGAAATGGGTGTGCGTGAGAGAAAAGAGAGAGAGAGAGAGAGAGAGAGAGGGGGTGTGTGGGGTTTTGTGTGTGTGGGTTTTGTGTGTGGTGTGTGTGTTTTGTGTGTGGTGTGGGTTTTTGTGTGTGTGTGTGTGGTGTGTTTTAGAGAGAGAGAAAAGAAAGAGAGAGAGAGAGAGAGTGGGGCGGATTAACATTTATGACGTTGTCGTTTTGTTGTTGTTTTTACATATGACATTGTCACATGTTTTCTCCAACCTGATTATTCAGACTCTTGTCTTGGCTTACTCTTGCAGACACTTGTCCTTTCTTTTGTGATTACGACTTGTTCCTTTAGGCCATTTAGGCGTGAAATACGGTTTCTGGGCTTGTGATTTCTTTTCTCTCCCTGTACTCAGTTTTGCTCCCTATTCGTTCATCATAGGCTACACAGAGGCCCCGAACCCCGGGGCCTTAAGAGGGCCTTTGCCAATGATCAATAAAAATTTTTTAAAGCATTCCCCCGTCCGACACACACATACAGAAGAAATAGCAAAACAAAAACAAAACAACAAAAACAACAACAACAACAACTAAAACAAACACCCCACCAACACATAGACACATACAACAACAACTACATCACATCATCATCATCATCATCATCATCATCATCATCAACAACAACAACAATAACAACAACAGCAAACACCTGCACCACCACCCACTGCAACAACAACAACAACAACAACATCAACAACAACATCAAGACGAAGAATTTTTAAAAAAGGCCGCACATGCAATCCACTCACCCAGTGGAATGCATATTTGTCAGTGCACAATTGCATATAATACCGGAGTCCGTCGAGTCGGTGAGCCTTTACGCTGATCTGGCATGTTTGCACTTAAAGCATGAAAAGGAGCAGTAGTGACATGCGATACGTTTGAAACGGCTATTTCAGATTTCTAGAAACGACGCATATATTGCGCAACTCTTTCGGGAAGAACAAAGCCCGTTTGCACTCGAGAAGTTTCTGAACTATGGGATGTAATTGCTCGTGTGACCCAGGTAGCTGAAGATGTTCACCTAGATCTTTGGAAATAACGTGAAGCAAAAGAGAACAGTGAAAACGGAAGAGAGAGAAGAGAGAGAGAGAGGAGAAGGGAGAGGAGAGAGAAGAGAGAGAGAGGAGAGAAAAATAGAAAGGGAGGGAGGGAGGGGAGAGGAGAGGAGAGAGAGAGAGAGGGGAGGGAGGGAGGGGAGAGAGAGAGAGAGAGAGGGGCAGGGGGGGAGAGGAGAGAGAGAGAGAGAGAGAGAGAGAGAGAGAGGGGGGGGGGGGAGAGAGAGAGAGAGAGAGGGGGAGGAGGGAGGGGGAGGGAGGGAGGGAGAGAGAGGGGGGAAAAAAAAAAGAGGAGAGGAGGAGGGAAAAGAGAGAGAGAGAGAGAGAAGAAAAGCAAGAACAGATAGACACATGGAGGAACAAATTATCACTCATCCTGTTTTCCTTGTTTAAAAAATAAATAATTAAACTAACAGTTATGCGCGAACAAAATACCACTGGCCTAAATACCCCCCCCCCCCCCCCTCCCAAACTAACAGTAATAGATGGATTTAAAAATAAATGACGCCCAGTCAACAATGACGGTATATATTAGTAATAACAACAATACTACTGCTTTACTGCTGTTGTTCGTGTCGTTGTTGTTGCTGCTGCTGCCCCTACTACTACTACTACTACTACTACTACTACTACTACTACTACTACTACTACTACTGTACAGCAGGAGACCGCACAAAGCTGTGTCGTGATAATTATGACAGCCATAGACAAGCTTTATAACCTGTGTCATCATCAGAAGACCACGAACACTGTGACACGATATGCTGCTGCTGCTGCTGCTGCTGCTGCTGCTGCTGCTGCTGCTACTACTGCTGCTGCTACAACTACTACTACTACTACTACTACTACTGTACAGCAGGAGACCGCACAAAGCAGTGTCGTGATAATTATGACAGCCACAGACAAGCTTTATAACCTGTGTCATCATCAGAAGACCACGAACACTGTGACACGATATGAGAAAATAGGTAAACTTTCGTCAGCGGGTAAAGTGTCGTCAGCAGGTCACACAAAGCTGTGGCAAGATAACAACAAAACAAAAACGTAAGCTTTCGTCACCTGTGTTGTCAGCAGTCACATAACGCTGTGGCAAGGTAAAAACGAAGCAAAAACGTCAACTTTCGTCAACTGTGTTGTCAGCAGTCACATAACGCTGTGACAAGATAAAAACAAAACAGAAAACGTAAGCTTTCGTCACCTGTGTTGTCAGCAGTCACACAACGCTGTGACAAGATAAAACAAAACAAAAAATGTAAGCTTTCATCACCTGTGTTGTCAGCAGGTCACACAGGGGTGTGTTCTTTCTCCCCTCCTCTACATTCTGTATACAGATGACTGCCACAGTAACAAAGAGAACTTGGTTAAGTTTGCTGATGACAGTGTGTTATGTTCTCTCATTCAGGGAACACAAAATGATCACGGTGCGGCCCTCGATGACTTTACAGAATGGTGTGATGAGTCGTACTTTGACATGTGGCCCTTGGCTCTACATTATGCATACAGATGACTGCCACAGTAACAAAGAGAACTTGGTTAAGTTTGCTGATAACAGTGTGTTATGTTCTCTCATTCGGGGAAGACAAAATGGTCACAGTGCGGCCCTCGATGACTTTACAGAATGGTGTGATGAGTCGTACTTTGACATGTGGCCCTTGGCTCTACATTATGCATACAGATGACTGCCACAGTAACAAAGAGAACTTGGTTAAGTTTGCTGATGACAGTGCGCTACGTTCTCTCATTCAGGGAAGACAAAATGGTCACGATGCGGCCCTCGATGTGAGGAGTCGTACCTTGACCTGAATGTGAACAATAAAACTAGAGACCGAGGCACTCTCACAGGGCGATCCAGAAAAATGACCAAAAGGTGGAAATAGTCCATTCGTGTGAATTCCTCGGAACGGTCTTTGAGGACACCCTGAAATGGGATCTTAACACCGAGGCCATCACTAAGAAAGGGCACCAGGGACTCCTTCTGCTGCAGAAGCTCAGATCTTTTAACGTTGATCCAGCTGTTCGTAAGCTGTTTCAATTCATAACTCTTTTACTGAGAACGGTTTGACCTTCTCTTTTCTTTGATTTGCTGGTTTTGTAATCTTAACACTAAGCAAAGACATTCACTGTAGGGAATTGTGAATTTTAGCTCCAAAATAATCTGTGATCAATCTAGGACTTTATCCTTGTTTTGCGAGCAACAGATGTTACAGAGAGTGGAATCTGTTCTAAGGGACCCTGGGCACATGCCCTGTAGGATATGGGGAGTTCGAACGCTTGCCCCATGGGCTCCGGTTCAGATCGCTGGCACACAAAATCAGAAGAGGAGGAAACTCTTATTCCCACTGCAGTTCGACTGCTCAACAGGGCATGATCAGCCCTCTGGACTGTCTTAGCCATTCTGTATGGTTTTACTAGGTTAGCTGTCTGATGTGTTTTGAGTGGTGGTGTGTGCTGCGTGAGGAGTATGTGTGTGTGTGGGGGTGTATGTGTGTGGGTCAAGTCAAGTCAAGTCGAAAAACTGTAATCATCCCTGACAGGACAATTCAACTTAACTAATATAAGGCTCATTAATTTAAGAACATGTAAAGGAATGCCAAAACATTTGCGTTTACAAGAACGTAGACAAGTTATGCTGCACAAAAATCCATAATATAAATAAAAAATCACATAAATTATATAAACGGGTGTCCTTGGAGTGGGTTAGAGGAATACGTTTTGGGCTCTGACAATTTGTACTTTGGATTAAAAAAATATCTGGTATGTCTGTTTATTATTATCAATTTAAATGCTTTTGGCGTTGCCCTGATTTTCTTTTTACATGAAATTAATTAATCCTTAGGGTTAGCTGAATTGCCCTGTGAGGGATGATTAAAGTACATTGACTTGGCTAAACGGTGCGACATAATATGGAAAATTGCGTAAACTTTCGTCACCTGTGTGTGTGTGTGTCGTCAGAAGACGCTCCACATTACGCTGTGACACAATGTCGAAAACACGTAATCTTTCATTTTTTCCGTGACGTCAGCACGAGGTCGCGAAAACTGAGTCACCACGTGGAAGGGCCCACGTAAAAAAATGATGGGTGAGGACTTAAGGAGTTGTTGTCCTCAGCATGATCGCGTAACACTGTGACACGGTGGGAAAAGATTTGTAAGGCTTTGCTATGTGTGTCGACAGAAACGAGGCCATGCATCACAGCGATATGTGGAACGAAGAGCGAGGATTTTCTTACTATCCTCTGCTGAGCGTGGCTGTTTCCCAAAAGGCAGAGTAGCTGAGGTCCAAAACCTCAGAGAGAGAGGGCTAGAGAGAGAGAGAGAGGAGAGAGAGAGAGAGAGAGAGAGAGAGAGAGAGAGAGAGAGAGAGAGAGAGAACACACACACACACACACACACACACAGAGACACACACACACACACACACACAGAGACACACAGACAGACAGACACAGACACACAGACAGACAAAGGGAAGGGGGCGAGGGGAGGGAGGGTTGAGCCACAGCTCTATTTACTACGTAATTAAAAGAAATATCGCGCGAGGCACGGGTGCTGCAAGTCAGTGCTGGCATCGTACCCCACACTGTGCCACAGTTCCGAGCTGCCTCTTCCCGATCGCGGTCAGACCATACAGAACTCACCCGAGTCAGTGATGGCCGACTGTGAACAGCGCTGAGGTCACATGGGCGAACCCGCGAGTTGTCTGCGCGGGCCGCCACAGACTCATCAGAGAGAGTCCATGATAATATGGCGTAGGCCGAGCCGGGACTCATCAGAGAGAGTCCATGATAATATGGCGTAGGCCGAGCGTCGGACTCATCAGAGAGAGTCCATGATAATATGGCGTAGGCCGAGCGTCGGACTCATCAGAGAGAGTCCATGATAATATGGCGTAGGCCGAGCGTCGGACTCATCAGAGAGAGTCCATGATAATATGGCGTAGGCCGAGCGTCGGACTCATCAGAGAGAGTCCATGATAATATGGCGTAGGCTGAGCCAGGGAGTCATCAGAGAGAGTCCATGATAATATGGCGTAGGCCGAGCGTCGGACTCATCAGAGAGAGTCCATGATAATATGGCGTAGGCTGAGCCAGGGAGTCACCAGAGAGAGTCCATGATAATATGGCGTAGGCTGAGCCAGGGAGTCACCAGAGAGAGTCCATGATAATATGGCGTAGGCCGAGCCACAGACTCATCAGAGAGAGTCCATGAAATAATTTTGGCGTAGGCCGAGCGTCGGACTCATCAGAGAGAGTCCATAATAACATGGCGTAGGCTGAGCCAGGGAGTCATCAGAGAGAGTCCATGAATAATATGGCGTCGGCCGAGCACAGGGCTCATCAGAGAGAGTCCATGATAATATGGCGTAGGCTGAGCCAGGGAGTCACCAGAGAGAGTCCATGATAATATGGCGTAGGCTGAGCCAGGGAGTCACCAGAGAGAGTCCATGATAATATGGCGTAGGCCGAGCCACAGACTCATCAGAGAGAGTCCATGATAATAATTATGGCGTAGGCCGAGCGTCGGACTCATCAGAGAGAGTCCATAATAACATGGCGTAGGCTGAGCCAGGGAGTCATCAGAGAGAGTCCATGATAATAATTATGGCGTCGGCCGAGTCACAGACTCATCAGAGAGAGTCCATGATAATATGGCGTAGGCCGAACCACAGACTCATCAGAGAGAGTCCATGATAATATGGCGTAGGCCGAACCACAGACTCATCAGAGAGAGTCCATGATAATATGGCGTAGGCCGAACCACAGACTCATCAGAGAAAGTCCATGATAATATGGCGTAGGTCGAGCCACAGATGCATCAGAGAGAGTCCATGATAATATGGCGTAGGCCGAACCACAGACTCATCAGAGAAAGTCCATGATAATATGGCGTAGGTCGAGCCACAGACGCATCAGAGAAAGTCCATGATAATATGGCGTAGGCCGAGCCACGGACTCACCACAGAGTCCATGATAACATGGCTTGGGCTGAGCCACCTGACCTCAGTCAGTCTAGACGCTCCAAGGGTTCAACACCCTGAGCTCTGACTCATCAGAGAGTCCGTGATAATATGGCGTGGGCCGAACCACGGACTCGTCACAAAGACTCCATGATAATATGGCGTGGGCCGAACCACGGACTCGTCACAAAGAGTCCATGATAATATGGCGTGAGCCGAGCCACCCGACCGCAGTCAGTCTAGACACTCCAAGGGTTCAACGCCCTGGGCTCCGGCCATGACTGACTGGATCGTCACCATGGCACTGACTGACACCGCCTGTCGCCATGCACTCGCATTACATAATCGCTGACCGGACGCGCTCATGTAGGCCACGCTGTCATACGTGACGCACGTGCAGCCTGTACTAAGCCGGGTCGACCAGAAACGGCACAGTAGACTAGTAAGTAAAAATGTACCGTTTTTGCTGTTGTTGTTGTTTTGAGGGGGGGAGGGGGAGGGGGGCGTGAGAAGGGGGGAGGGGGGGGGAGAGTTGCGTGCGAAGAGGACACAAGGCCGAGACAAGGGAAGGGCAGGAACGGATCAGTAAAGGTCAGGGTGCTGTACCGGCGGTTTAATCTTGGCGCGGCGGCTGTCCCACCACCCGCACGGTATCGGGCCGGGCCGGGCCGGGGCCGGGGCCGGGGCCAGGCCGTGACGAGGATGGGCCGGAAACAACCTTGGCCCACTGGCCTACACAAAATCCCGTCCCGGCGACGGGGGCCACCAAGTTTGGACTGCGCCGCTGAATTTGGATCTCCGCGACACCCGATTTAGCAACAGAGCAGATTAAAACTAATCACCCAATATCCCAGAGAAGAAAAAAGAAAGGGAGGGGAGGGAGCCGGGGGGGAGGGAGGGAGGAGGTGGGAAATGGGGAAAGTCTGTGTTGCAGACCCCGTCACGTCAGCCCGCTGCTTTCGGCGTAGCTGCAGCAGAAGCAGCTGCCCCAGCGACGATGACGGCAGCATTTCCTGAAAGTTTCACCAGCGGGAGAAATCGAGACGCGGTAACGATTTTGCGTCCTGAAATAGTCGCGCGCTGCGTATTCGCGGAGACGATTTCTCTCCCCTCCCTCCGTCCCCCTCGCTCCCTCCCTCCAAACCTCCCCAAACGGCAGCGGACCTTGGAGGGAGGGAGGGATGGAGGGAAGGAGGGAAGGCAGGAGGAAGCGTGGCCGCCGCAGGACGGGCGGAGTGCCAGAGATCGATGTCGTTTGTAGGCCAGCAGTATAGCGTAGAGCCCGGTCGTGAGTACGCGGCGGCGCCTGCCACGACATCTGCTCCATTCAGGCGTTATTTCTGGCACCCACTCCGCCGATGCGGGGATGAAAATAACCGCTTTGATTTCCTGCCGCCCGGAGTCGCCGCGCTGAGACCGCCCCGAGCGCGTGGCCTGGACTAGTCCAGATTCACATTAATACTTTCTCGCCCTCCACTTCGGCTTCTGTTGTTGTTGTGTGTTTTTTTCTCTCTCTTTTTTTCTTCTTCTTCTTCTTTCTTCTTCTCCCCTCCTTCTGCTTTTTCTTTCTCTCTTTCTTTCTTTTTGCGCCTAAAATGGAAAGAGTGTGGTCCTGCTAGTGAAAGAAATGTTAAAAGGTCGTCGTCGTCATCAAGAGAGAGAAGGAGGGAAAGAAGAAGGGAAAAAAAGTGATTGGATGTTACGGCTTTGGCTAACCGGAGATGCTAATTTTGATTCAAATCATCTCGCGGCCTCAAACTGACCTTTTCACGTTGTCTAAGTTCCGGAACAGTGAGGGCATTGGACAAGAATAAACCCCCACAGGGACGGTTTCTGTCTTGTTACCAATGTGACCGGAGAGAGACGGCAGAGAGAGAGAGAGGGGGGGAGGGAGAAAGAGAGAGAGGGAAAGAGATAGAGACATATAATGAGGCGAGGAGGGAGTGGGAGGGGGGGGGGAGTATGAGAGAGAGAAGAAGAGGGAGGGACAGAGATGGAGATAGAAAGGGAAAGATGGAGAGGAAGAGAAGAGAGGACAGAGGTGGAGATGAAAGTTGGGGAGGGGGAAGAGATGGAGAAGAAGAGAAGAGAGAGGACAGAGATGGGGATAGATGGGGGGGGGTGGAGAGAAAGAGAGATGGGGAGATGGAGAGGAAGAGAAAGAAGAGGATAGAGAGGAGAGAGTAGGGAGGTGGTAAGTAAGTAACTTGGTGTTCGTTACGCCCAGTCAACCAGTACAGTATATCAGGGCGAAGGTGGAGAGAGGGGACATCGATGGTAGGGGTGGGGAGAAGAGAGAGAGGGACAGATGGATATAGAGAGTGAGGAGGGGGGAGAGTGAGAGAAAGAGAGAGAATCGATGGAGATGAGACGTGAGGAGGGGAGAGAGAGATGGAAGAATGAGAAGTAGGGGAGAAGAGATGGAGACAGAGAGTGAGGAGGGGGGAGAGATGGAGAGAAAGAGAGAGGGACAGAGATGGAGACCATTATCACTCAGACTTGCACTCCCGCCTTTATCACTCAGACTTGCACTCCCGCTTTATTAGTCGGACTTGGATTCCCGCCATTAGCGCATGGACTTGGTCTTTTTTCATTCAGACTTGGACTCCCGCCTTTATCAATCAGACTTGGACTCCCGCCTTTAATAATCAGACTTGGACTCCCGCCTTTATTAATCAGACTTGGACTCCCGCCTTTATTAATCAGACTTGGACTCCCGCCTTTATTAATCAGACTTGGACTCCCGCCTTTATTAATCAGACTTGGACTCCGCCTTTATCAATCAGACTTGGACTCCGCCTTTATTAATCAGACTTGGACTCCCGCCTTTATTAATCAGACTTGGACTCCCGCCTTTATTAATCAGACTTGGACTCCCGCCTTTATTAATCAGACTTGGACTCCCGCCTTTATTAATCAGACTTGGACTCCCGCCTTTATTAATCAGACTTGGACTGCCGCCTTTATTAATCAGACTTGGACTCCGCCTTTATTAATCAGACTTGGACTCCCGCCTTTATTAACCAGACTTGGACTCCAGTCTTTTTTTCATTCAGACATTTCACTCCCGTCTTTTTTCACTCAGACTTGGACTGACTCCCGCCATTATTACTCAGACCGGGATTCTCGTCTTTTTTCACTGACTCAGACTTGTCCTCCCAGTCTTTTTCGGTATGGCTTGTAGCCGCCCTGCCTGTGTCACTCCGCGGTTCAGTTCAATGTTGCTTTACGTCCACAGAAACCATGAGGCTTATTAGGGTTCCGCCTTTGTCAGTCAGACTTGCGCTCTTGCCTTTGTCAGTCAGACTTGCGCTCTTGCCTTTGTCAGTCAGGCTTCTGCCTTTGTCAGTCAGACGTGGACTCTTGCCTTTGTCAGTCCGAGTTGGACTTCTGCCTTTATCAGTCAGACTTGGGCTCTTGCCTTTGTCAGTCAGACTTGGGCTCTTGTCTTTGTCAGTCAGACTTGGGTTCTTGCCTTTGTCAGTCGGAGCTTGGTTCCCGCCTTTGTCAGTCAGACTTGCGCTCTTGCCTTTGTCAGTCAGACTTGGGCTCTTTGCCTTTGTCAGTCAGGCTTCTGCCTTTGTCAGTCAGACTTGGGCTCTTGGCTTTGTCAGTCAGACTTGGACTCTTGCCTTTGTCAGTCCGAGTTGGACTTCTGCCTTTGTCAGTCAGACTTGGGCTCTTGCCTTTGTCAGTCAGACTTGGGCTATTGTCTTTGTCAGTCAGACTTGGGTTCTTGCCTTTGTCAGTCAGACTTGGGCTCTTGCATTTGTCAATCAGATTTGGGCTCTTGTCTTTGTCAGTCAGAGTTGGACTTCTGCCTTTGTCAGTCAGACTTGGGCTCTTTTTGTCAGTCAGACTTGGGCTCTTACCTTTGTCAGTCAGACTTGGACTTCCACCTTTGTCAGTCAGATATGGGCTCTTGCCTTTTTCAGTCAGACTTAGACTTCACGCCTTTGTCAGTCAGACTTGGACTTCAGCCTTTGTCAGTCAGACTTGGGCTCTTGCTTTTGTCAGTCAGACTTGGGCTCTTACCTTTGTCAGTCAGATTTGGGCTCTTACCTTTGTCAGTTAGACTTGGGCTCTTGCCTTTGTCAGTCAGACTTGGGCTCTTACCTTTGTCAGTTAGACTTGGGCTCTTGCATTTGTTAGTCAGACTTGGACTTCCTGCCTTTGTCAGTTAGACTTGGGCTCTTGCCTTTGTCAGTCAGACTTAGGCTCTTACCGTTGTCAGTTAGACTTGGGCTCTTGCCTTTGTCAGTCAGACTTGGGCTCTTACCTTTGTCAGTTAGACTTGGGCTCTTGCCTTTGTCAGTCAGACTTGGGCTCTTGCTTTTATCAGACTCGGGCTCTTGCCTGTGTCAGACTTGGGCTCTTGCTTTTGTCAGACTTGGGCTCTTGCTTTTGTCAGTCAGATCTTGGCTCCCGCCTGTATCACTTAGTATGCCGTCTTGTCTTGACTGAATCTGATCACTAAAACAAGTGTGCTTAATCAAACGGACGAACCGCTACTTTTCAGACAAACCCCAATGCACAGGCAAAACCCCAAGTTACATGCGTGACCAGCGTCAAATGTAAAACAGCCAGTCTTCGGAACGACGAGATCGATCATTTAATGGCAGAAGAATCCGCGATGCAGACACAACCCGCCATCAGAGACAGACTGTTTCCGGAAATGGCAGCAGAAAAGACAAGACTCGGTGACCTGTCGCTAGTTTGGTTTGCTGCCAGCGTCTTGTAGTGGGACGTGGAATCCTAGCCAATGCCCATCCTGGGGTCAGGACCACTGGGTGGTGGTTGGGGGGCGGGCGGGGGGTGGGGGGGCGTAACTAAGGGGGCCCGGGGGTGGTGGGGGGGGGGGGGGGGGGGGGGGGGGGGGGGGGCCTAAAGGTTCGTTTCCGGTGCTGAATGAAGCCCGGCACCTCGTTAATGTAGATACGTATCGATTTTTGTCTGGCTGAAGGCGCCATCAGCACTTTCAGTCCAACTGTCTGGCTGTTCTCCACGTTGGTCTTTTCATCCCTTTCTGTCTCCTTTTTGTTGCTGTCGTGGACGTTGCTTTCAGTGAAAAGGCGCCGAGTGACTGGATGATTTACGGTTCTTAACATTGCACCGTAGCCATAGCTCCCTCCGTCCTCTAACACGCGCAGACGGCAGTGTCCGGTCGGGCTGGAATAATAAGAATAAGAATAATACAACAACAAATGGGCATTTCTGCAGCGCGCTAGCTACCCGTGCATGAGCAGACGCTCAGCGCTTTACAAGGACATTTAAAACTGAAAACATAGCACACCACACATTTAAAGTGTAAAGGAGAGGGGGAAGAGGGGGTTCAGTGGTCTTGTGGGGCAGGGAGTGTTGTCCTTCTGGGACAGGGAGAGTTGTCGTCCTGTGGGACAGGGGGACTGGTCCTGTGGGGCAGGGGGACTGGTCCTGTGGGACAGGGAGACTGGTCCTGTGGGACAGGGAGACTGGTCCTGTGGGGCAGGGAGACTGGTCCTGTGGGGCATGGAGAGTTTTCGTCCTGTAGGGCAGGGAGAGTTGTCATCGTGTGGGGCAGGGAGTGTTGTCCTATGGGACAAGGAGACTGGTGCTGTAGAGCAAGGAGACTGGTCCTGTAGGGCAGGGAGAGTTGTCCTGGAGGGCAGGGAAAGTTGTCGTCCTGTGGGGCAGGGCGAGTTGTTGTCCTGTAGGGCAGGGAGAGTTGTCCTGTAGGGCAAGGAGAGTTGTCCTGTGGGGCAGGGAGAGTTGTCGTCCTGTGGGGCAGGGAGTGTTGTCATCCTGTGGGACAGGGAGACTGGCCCTGTGGGGCAGGGAGAGTTGTCGTCCTGTGGGGCAGGGAGTGTTGTCATCCTGTGGGACAGGGAGACCGGCCCTGTTGGACAGGGAGAGTTGTCATCCTGTAGGGCAGGGAGAGTTGTCCTGTGGGGCAGGGAGAGTTGTCGTCCTGTGGGGCAGGGAGTGTTGTCATCCTGTCGGACAGGGAGACTGGCCCTGTGGGACAGGGAGAGTTGTCATCCTGTAGGGCAGAGAGAGTTGTCGTCCTGTGGGGCAGGG
>JABMCL010003074.1:200000-207500 GCA_018857735.1 Alviniconcha marisindica | reverse complement strand
GGGGGGGGAAGAGAGGGGAATGAAGAGGGTATGAGCAGTGTGGAGGTGTGTGGATGATAAAAGAAGCTTTAATGAGGTTTGGGAAGTATTGTTGGAAGAGACACACTGACATTTGAAGACGGACTTTGAGACTGCGCAGCCGGTGTTAGGCAAAGATCAGCGTGAGCCTAATGCAGGTCGATCAGAACCCATGATGCCGACAGAGACGGGAACCTAATGCAGGTCGATCAGAACCCATGATGCCGACAGAGACGGGAGCCTAATGCAGGTCGATCAGAACCCATGATGCCGACAGAGACGGGAGCCTAAGCAGGTCGATCAGAACCCATGATGCCGACAGAGACGGGAGCCTAAGCAGGTCGATCAGAACCCATGATGCCGACAGAGACGGGAGCCTAATGCAGGTCGATCAGAACCCATGATGCCGACAGAGACGGGAACCTAATGCAGGTCGATCAGAACCCATGATGCCGACAGAGACGGGAACCTAATGCAGGTCGATCAGAACCCATGATGCCGACAAAGACGGGAGCCTAATGCAGGTCGATCAGAACCCATGATGCCGACAGAGACGGGAACCTAATGCAGGTCGATCAGAACCCATGATGCCGACAAAGACGGGAGCCGAAATCCCAGGAGATGTGAGGGATATAGGTGGGGTAGGTTGGTTGGGGGTGAGGTGTGTGTGTGTGTGTGTGTGTGTGTGTGTGTGTGTGTGTGTGTGTGTGTGTGTGTGTGTGTGTGTGTGTGTGTGTGTGTTGTGTGTGTGTGTATGTATGTGTATGTATGTGTGTGTGTGTGTGTGCACGCGCTCCCCCCTCCCCTCGCGTTGCCCTTTTTCAACTCCCTACTCCGTCTGTAATGTGATGAAGACTAGGTTGTCTGAACTCACCGAAAATAGAACGACAACAGAGGCGGACAGTTTGGGTACAAAGCGCTTTTCATAGCCCAAGTGGACATCATCACGGAAATGTCAAAACATATATACAAGTCGCTATTTTGTTAACGGATCAAGGAGCACGAAGCAGAAAAAGAAAAAGAAAGAAAGAAAGAAAAAGGAAGAAAGAAAGAAGAGGGGGAAAAGGGAACAAAGACGGGCCAAAAAAAAAAAATGAAAAAAAGAAAAAAAAAAAGGGGGGGGGGGGGCGAAAAAAAGAAGGGAAAAAAGGGGAAAGAAATAAAGCCCGGAAAGGAAAAAAATGAAAAAAAAAATTGGGTTGGGGGGAAAAAAAAGAAAGAAACACACCCCGCACACACCCCACACACACAAACCCCCCAAAAAACCCCAACCCGATTAACACACACACACCCCCACACACACACAAAAAAAACAACACAAAATTTTAACCCAAAAACCCACACACACAAACAAAAAAAAAACCAAAAAAACACAAAAAAACCCAACACACCAAAAAAACCCACACACACAAAAACGCCCCAACCCCCAACACAAAAAAAACACACACACCACACACCCCCCCCTCAAACCCCCGCCCCCCCCAAAAAAAAAAAATCGCCCCCGCCCCCGCCCCCCCCCCCCGCACGCCCCCCGCACGACGCAAACCAACCCAAACCCCCCCGGGGAAAAAACCCCCCAACCCCCCCCCAAAAAAAAGGTTTCCCTTTTGGATCACATCCCAAAAAAAAAAATAAAAACTATAAAAATAAAAAAAAATTTTTTTTTCTAACTAAACCCAGCGGGGGGGGGGGGAATAAAATGACGAAAATGTAGGTCGCTGGTTACTGCATTTTGTCCCAACGGTTAAGCATCTTTGCCGATCGATCAGTGTGTCAATGTGGGGTTTCTTTCTTTCTTTCTTTTTTTTTGAAAACCCCCCCCGTTTTTTCCCCCCCTGTGTTTAAATCAGTGCATGGGGGTGTTTTGTGTGTGTGTGTGTGTGTGTGTGTGTGTGTGTGTTGTGTTTTGGTGTGGGGTTGTGTGTGTGTGTGTGTGGGGTTTGTGTGTGTGTGTGTGTGTGGGGTGTGTGCGTGTGTGTTTTGTGTTTTGTGTGTGTGTTTTGTTTGGAAGTGGGGTTGGGGTGGTGTGTGTGTTTTGTGTTTTGTGTGGGGTTGTGTGTGTGTGGGGGTGGGGGGTGTGTGTGTTGTGTGTGGTGTGTGTGTTTTGTGTGGGGTGTGTTTTGTTTTGTTTTGTGTAAAAAGGTTTTTTTTTTTGGGGGCCTTTTTTTATTTTTTTTAATTTATGAAAAAATCCCCATCTCTCTACGATACCCCAAAAAAACCTCACATCACCTTTTTTCCATTTGTTAAAATTAATCACACGCAGTACATTTATTAAACCTTTTGTACAGTTCGTTAATACAACCGAGTAGACTGAATATTCCTTTTGTCTATTCCGCAAGTGGAAAATTTGTTACAAATGCATACGCCGCAGTACCTACGCAGGGCCCAACCCCCTGTGCCCAAATGAAACGGCAGGGGGTGCCACGTAGAAGGGGAAGTCGGGTTTTAAACATTCTTAGGAATAAAAATGCCCCCACCCCCCCCCAAAAATTTAAACCCCTTTCCTTCACAGCTGCAGGCCCCCCAACCCCCCCCCCAACCCCCCCCCCCCCCCCCGGCCCGCCCCCAAAACAAAGAAAGAAGAAGAAAAAGAAAGAAAGGGAGGAGGAGGAGGAGAGAGAGAAAAGAGAGAGAAAAAGAGAAGAGAAAGAAAAAAAGAAGAAGAAGAAGGAAAGGGGGGGGGGGGGGGGGGGAGAGGGGAGAGAGAGAGAGAAAAGAGAAAAGAGAGGAAAATGGGGGGTTATTGATTGATTTAAAATTTATTTTTCAAGGGGAAAAATATTTAGCACAAAGGGCCCACTACATATCTGCGTTTTTACAGTACTACTTTAAAAACCAAGACATTCAAGTTAAATTTTTGATAGAAGGGGTTAAAAAAAGAACATCAATAATAATAATAATAAATTAAAAATAATAATTTAAAAAAAAAAAACGGGCAGCGGAAAAAAAAGATTTAAAAAAAAAAAAAAAAAAACAGTGAAAAAAAACTGGGGGAAAATTTTTTTTTTAAAAAGTCAAAAAGGGTAAAACAGAAGAGGGGAAGGGGTTGGGGGAAAAAAGCTTAAAAAAAAGAAAAACAAAGAAAAGGAATCGGAAAAATAAAAATTTAAAAAAAAAAAAAATAAAAATAAAAACCCCAACCCCAAAAAAGAAAAAAAATTAAAAAGGTAAAAGATATAAAGGGTATACAAAACACACATATACACCCACAGTATGCACATATTACATACACCCACACACTCACACCGGGCAAAAAAGGGGTGGGGGGGGGGGGGCAAAAAAAAAAGGGGAAAAAGAGAAGGGGAGAGAGAGAGAGAGAGAGAGAAAAAGAAGGGGAAAAAGAAAAAGAAAAAGAAAAAAAAAAGAAGGGGGAGGGGGAGGGGGAGGGGGCAAAAAAAAAAAAGTCAAAAACAAAAAAAATTTTGGGGGGGGGGGAAAAAAGGCCCCCCCCCCCAAAAAAAAAGCCCAAGAAACAAAACAAAAAAATGCTTTTTTAAGAGATCAG
The DNA here is from genome assembly GCA_018857735.1 of Alviniconcha marisindica. Lineage (NCBI taxonomy): Eukaryota > Metazoa > Mollusca > Gastropoda > Provannidae > Alviniconcha > Alviniconcha marisindica. The sequence continues at coordinate 203,974 of JABMCL010003074.1, read as the reverse complement.
AGAAGATTAAACTGACGTGTCGATCGCGCACCGTAGTCAACTGTCGGAAACTAAGGACAGACGACAATGCCTGAAGGAAAGCAGAGACATTTCCGGTGTCGGGTGGCACTTCCTGTCTGGCTTTGCACTGAGCAGCGATTACGAAGAGTCACTGCACCTTTTGTATGTGCATACAATGCACGTCGGCGGTGTCGTTACTGAAGCAGGAAGCACACTAGCGTACAGCTACTGAAACACATTCAGAGGACGGTGGTGTCAAAGAAGTAGGTTTATTTGCTCGTCACCGTCACCATTATCACGCTCATCATCGTCACCATTATCACGTTCACCATCGTCACCATTATCACACTTATCGCCACCATTTTCACGCTCATGATCGTCACCATTATCACACTCATCATCGTCACCATTTTCACGCTCAACATCGTCACCGTTATCACACTTATCGCCACCATTTTCACGCTCATGATCGTCACCATTATCACACTTATCATTGTCATCATTATCACACTCATCATCGTCACCATTATCACGCTCACCATCATCACAATTATCACACTCATCATTGTCATCATTATCACGCTCAACATCGTCATCGTTATCACGCTCATCATTGTCACCATTATCACACTCATCATCGTCATCATTATGATATTCATCTTTGTCACCATTATCACGCTCATCTTCGTACCATTATCACACTCATCATCGTCACCATTATCATCACACTGATCATCCTCTCCATTATCATACTCATCATCGTCTCCATTATCACACTCATCATCGGACCATTATCACACTCATCATCGTCACCATTATCACACTCAACATTGTCACCATTATTACATTCATCATTGTAACCATTATCACACTCATCATTGTCACCATTATCACACTCATCATCGTACCATTATCACACTCATCATCGTACCATTATCACACCCCTCATTGTCACCGTTATCACACTCATCATTGTCACCATTATCACACTCATCACCGTCACCATTATCACGCTCATCATCGTACCATTATCTTGCTCATCATTCACCATTATCACGTCCGTCATCGTCACCATTATCACGCTGATCATTGTCATCATTATCACACTGGCCTTTGTCACCCATTTTTCACGCTCATCATCGTTCCCCATTTTAATTCATTTTTTTCATCTTTTGTCCCCCCTTATCACGCTCACACGTCCCAAATTACCTTTTGGTTCATCTTTGGTCACCGGGATCAAAAATAATCATTGTCACCTTATCACACCCCTCATTTTCACCTTTATCACACTCATCATTGTCACCTTATCACACCCAAAAACTGTCACCATTATCACACTTATCATTGTACCATTTTCACACTCATCATTGTCATCTTTAAATTCACGCTCATCACGTCACCATTTTTAAAGCAGCAACCCCAAGAAGGGGGGTGGGGGGGAAAAAAAAGAGAGGGAGAGGGGAGGAGAGAAAAAGAGACAGGGGACGGGAAAACAGAGACAGAGAGACAGACGGGAGAAAAACCCAGGGGAGACAGAGAGAAAAAACAAAAAATCATTAGAAATGTGTTACGAGGCAGTCTTTCCCCCCTTTAATCCCCCCTTTTCCCCCAAACCCCCAATTTCCCCCCCAAAAATTTTCTCCTCGACATGTGCTTTAACGGTCGCCCCCCACCCACCCCCTCACCCCTACCCCCACCTCGCCCCCCCACACCCACACCCCCCACACACCCATCAGCGGCACGTACAAAAAACAGAAGAAACGTATAGGCATAAAAAAGTATACCCTACACGTCCCAAGCATCAGTGTCATCATTTTCCCACTTTAGTTTTAGTCTTGGGGGCTTGGTGGTTTGGGGGAAAAAAGGAGGGGGTTTGGGTTTTTTTGGGGTTGGGGGGGGGTGGGGGGGGGGCGGGGGGGGGTGGGGGATGGGGGGGGGGGGGACAAAGGGTTTGGGGTTTTGGGAGGGGGGGGTTTGGAAGGGGGGGGGGGGGGGGGGGGGGCCGGGGGGGGGGGGGGGGGGGGCCAAAAAAGGGGGGGAAAGGGGAGAGGGGGAAAGGGGGGGAAAAGGAGGGGGGAAATAATAACAAAACCTTTTGTTCTAGGGAAAAAAAGTGGAAAAAAAAAATGGGGGGGGGGTCCCATTTGGGGGGGAAAAAAAGGGGGGGGGGAGGGGGGGGGGGGGGGGGGGGGGGGGTTTGGCGGATGCCGGAAAAAAAGGGGACGGACTTGGGGGATAGGGGAGCGGTAAAAGGAGGTGTGTTTGGGGGGGGGGGGGGGGGGGGGGGGGGGGGGGGGGGGGGGGGGGGGGGGGGGGGGTGGGAAAGAAAGAAAAGGGAGAGGTAAAAAGGGGGGAAAAGAAAAAAGGGGGGGAGGGTTTTAGGGGGAAGAGGGAGGTTTGAACGAAAGAAAAATAGAGCGGACGAAGGGGGGGAGGGTGGTGGTGGGGGGGAAAGGGGACTAAAGGGTTTAGGAAAAAAGTGTGTTTTTGTTAGGTGGGGTTAGGGGGGGGGGGGGGGTTTGGGGGGGGGGGGGCGGGGGGGGGGGGGGGGGGGGGGGGGGAGGGTGGAAAATTTTCAAAACAACACAACACACCCACACTTAAAGGGGAAACACACAAAAACCACACAACACGCCACCCACACACACACACGCAAGGGAAACACACACACACAAAAACACCAACAAAACACACAAAAATTTAACCACCCCCAAAACACACACACACACACAAAACCACACACACACACACACACACACACACCCCCTCACCCACCAAAAAAACCCCACACAAAAACACACACAACACCACAAAAACACACACACACACACCCCACACACACACAACCAAAACACACCCTCCCCCAACCACACACACACACAAGGGGGTTTTGGGGGATGGGGTGGGTGAGGAAGGGGGGGGAGGAAGGGGAGGGAAGGGGGGGGCTGGCTGTGGGGGACGCGGTTTTTAAAAAAAAACTGGGTGCTGAAACTCCCTGCCTGCGAGAATGCATGGTAGGGGGGAAGTAGGTCAAGGCCTTTTCATCAAAGGAGGACGCTGGCAGACGATGACGTGGGCGGTAACGGCATTGAGAGAGACTCCATGTCCTTGACAATTCGATCGCGGCGGAACTGTGGGTGGGGGGGATTTTCTTCGGCTTTTTCATCTTTCGCCCCTTTGTTTTTTCCCGTCGTAATTTTCTCCCCCTGTGAAAGAAAGGGCGGAAAGTAAGTATATATATATATATAATAATGATACATGCGTGCATCCTATCTGGGCGGAAAAAAACGATAAACCTTTTTCAGTGATGCAGGATATACATAAGCGCCTACAAAAAAGGTGTGTGTGTGGTGTGTGTGGGTGTGGTGTGTGTGTGTGTGGTGTGTGTGTGTGTTTTGTGTTTGGGGAAAAACCCCACTCTCTTCTCTCTCTCTCTCTCTCTTTTCTCTCCTTCTCTCTCTCTCTCTCTCTCCTCTCTCTCTCTTCTCTCTCTCTCCCACACACACACACACACCACACACACACAAACACACACACCACACACACACAACACACACCACACCACACAACACCCCCACACACACAAACCCCCCCCCCAACACACCACAGCTAAAACTGGGAAAAAAGGGCAACGAAAGATGAAGAAGAGCAATAACTAGGTAAAAACCTCCAACCTTTGCGTATGAATCAAATGTCTCATCATTGCATGGGTGGACTGATGCCGAACGCAGACATCCGCTGTCTCGTGCCTAAGCAGCGCTTTCTCCTTCGGATGACACCACGAAATACGAAAGGTGAAGAATCACCTGTGTCACGCCACGAAACACCCTGGTCACATACCTGGCTGGTGAGACACCACGAGTTGACGACGGTAAAGAACACACAGCAGTGCGGCACAAAACATCCTGCTCACCCTCCTTGCTGTGTGCACGAAATATGGAAGGTAAAGAATTCCCGGTGTCGCGCCACTAAAC
>JABMCL010003074.1:190000-192500 GCA_018857735.1 Alviniconcha marisindica | reverse complement strand
AAGAGGAGATTATCCTATGGGGGAAGAGGAAGACTATACCTATTTAGGGGAAGAGGGAGACTATACCTATGGGGAAGAGGAAGACTATACCTATTTAGGGGGAAGAGGGAGACTATACCTATTTAGGGGGAAGAGAGGAGACTATACCTATGGGGGAAGAGAAGACACACTGTTGGGGGAAGAGGGAGACTAATATTTAGGGGGGAGATGGAGACTATACCTATTTAGGGGAAGAGGGAGACTATACCTATTTACGGGGAAAGAGGAAGACTATACCTATTTAGGGGGAAGAGGACGACTATACCTATTTAGTGGGGAAGAGGGAGACTATACTTTAGGGGGAAGAGGAGGACTATACCTATTTGGGGGGAAGATGGAGACTATACATATGGGGAAAGAGGGAGACTATACCATGGGGAAGAGGAAGACTACACCTATTTAGGGGGGAAGAGGGAGACTATACCTAATAGGGGGTAAGATGGAGACTATACCTATTTAGGGGGGAAGAGGGAGACTATACATATGGGGTAAGAGAGAGACTATACCTACGGGGGGAAGAGGGAGAATATACATATGGGGGAAGAGGAAGACTATACCTATTTAGGGGGGAAGAGGAGACTATACCTATGGGGGAAGAGTGAGACTATACATATGGGGTAAGAGGGAGACTATACCTATGGGGGAAGAGAAAGACTATATCTATAGGGGAAGAGGGAGATTATACCTATGGGGGAAGAGGGAGACTATACCTATGGGGGAGGAGGAAGACTATACCTATGGGGGAAGAGGGAGACTATACCTATGGGGGAAGAGGGAGACTAGACTTAGAGTTCATGGTGGTCAGATGGAGCGCTTGTGAGGAAAGGGGGCGGGGCTTAGAGCTCATGGTGGTCAGATGGAGCGCTTGTGAGGAAAGGGGAGGGGCTTAGAGCTCATGGTGGTCAGATGGAGCGCTTGTGAGAAAAGGGGCGGGGCTTGGAGCTTATGGTGGTCAGATGGAGCGCTTGTGAGGAAAGGGGTGGGGCTTAGAGCTATGGTGGTCAGATTGCTTATGAGAAAGGGCGGGCTTGTTATGGGTCAGATGAAGCTTGATGAAAGGGAGGGGCTTAGAGCTCATGGTGGTCAGATGGAAAGCTTGTGAGGAAGGGGGCGGGGCTTAGAGCTCATGGTGGCCAGATGGAAAGCTTGTGAGAAAAGAGGCAGGGTTTCCAACAGTCAACACTGTGCCACAGACAGGACAGCTAGCGTGGTACACAATAAGCTGGGACGTCCACCTTACACACACACACACACACACACACACACACACACACACACACACACACACACACACACACACACACACACACACACACACACACACACACACACGGAGGTCAGATGGAAAACTTGTGAGGACAGGGGCGGGGCTTAGAGCTCAGTGAGGAACACTCTATTCCAGCAGTCAACACAGTATCACGTGGAGGTCAGATGGAAAACTTGTGAGGAAAGGGGCGGGGCTTAGAGCTCAGTGAGGAACACTCTATTCCAGCAGTCAACACAGTATCACGTGGAGGTCAGATGGAAAACTTGTGAGGACAGGGGCGAGGCTCCAAGCTCGGACCCTGTGTGTTTTAAGCAGAAGGTTCTGTCCTTGTAAGGAACACTCAGTGTTCATCTCTGATGTGTGATACCGCTAAGTCTGATTACTGTGATTCGAGAAAGGTGTACTTCTGTCAGGTAGCGTGAGTAGCGTGACTTCTGTGAACGTGAGAGGGGCGGTTATTGCTCTATCAAAGGATGTGTACATTTACTGATTTAGATCAGTAATAACACAAGGGTACACTACCGTATGGACACACTCGGGGTAGTTATTTTCATATCAGCATAAGGGTACATTCGGGTACCAGTTCTCTCTATAACTATAGATCTATCTATCATCTATTATCTATCTATCTATCTATCTACTATCTATCTATCTATATATATATAAATATATATATATATATATATATATGCATTATAATATAACAACTATATATATATATAATTATTGCTATATATTGATATTCACATAAGGTTAATAACATAACATACATAATTATTTGTACACCTGCATGAGCACACTCAGTTGTCAATCGTTTCTATAAAAGCGTAGATGTACACTCGTGATACTTTATATATACATAGCGCAGAGACAGGTGATTGCAAGAATTGCTGTAACGGCATAGAGGTACACTTGTGGTACACACTAGTGTCTGTACCAACATCTTTGGCATAGAAGTACACTTGTGGTACACACTAGTGTCTGTACCAACATCTTTGGCACGGAGGTACATTTGTGGTACACACTAGTGTCTGTACCAACATCTTTGGCATAGAGGTACACTTGTGGTACACACAACATCTTTGGCACAGAGGTACACTTGTGGTACACACTAGTGTCTGTACCAACATCTTTGGCATAGAGGTACACTTGTAGTACACTTGTGGTACACACTAGTGTCTGTACCAACATCTT
>JABMCL010003074.1:150000-182500 GCA_018857735.1 Alviniconcha marisindica | reverse complement strand
GACTGAAAAACGTCTTCTTCAGTCCCACTGCCTTGAGATACGTGTGTGTGTGTGTGTGTGTGTGTGTGTGTGTGTGTGTGTGTGTGTGCGTGCGTGCGTGCGTGCGTGCGTGCGTGCGTGCGTGCGTGCGTGCGTGCGTGCGTGTGTGTGTGTGCACGCGCGCGTTCGTGCGTGCGTTCGAAATACAGAACACCTTGGATTGCTCTGGCTTCTCTGGAGAGTGGAGGGCGTGGTAGATGTGGCTTCTCAGGAGGGTGGAGGGCGGGGTGGATGTGGCTTTTCTGGAGAGTGGAGGGCGGGATAGATGTGGCTTCTCTGGAGAGAGGAGAGAGGAGTGGATGTGGCTTCTCTGGAGAGTGGAAGGCGGGGTGGATGTGGCTTTTTTGGAGAGTGGAGGGCGGGATAGATGTGGCTTCTCTGGAGAGGGGAGGTCGGAGTGGATGTGGCTTCTCTGGAGAGTGGAGGGGGGGGTAAATGTGGCTTTTCTGGAAAATGGAGGGCGTGGTAGATGTGGCTTCTCTGGAAAATGGAGGGCGTGGTAGATGTGGCTTCTCTGGAGAGTGGAGGTCGGAGTGGATGTGGCTTCTCTGGAGAGTGGAGGGCGGGGTGGAGTGGCTTTTTGGAGAGTGGAGGGCGGGAAGATTGGCTTCTCTGGAGAGGGGAGGTCGGAGTGGATTGGCTTCTCTGGAGAGTGGAGGGCGGGTTAAATGTGGCTTTTCTGGAGAATGGAGGGCGTGGTAGATGTGGCTTCTCTGGAGAGTGGAGGGCGTGGTAGATGTGGCTTCTCTGGAGAGTGGAGGTCGGAGTGGATGTGGCTTCTCTGGAGAGTGGAGGGCGGGGTGGATGTGGCTTTTCTGGAGAGTGGAGGGCGTGGTAGATGTGGCTTCTCTGGAGAGGGGAGGTGGGAAATGAATGTGGCTTTTCTGGAGAGGGAGGCGGGTGGATGTGGCTTTCTGGAGAGGGAGGGCGGGGTGGATGTAGCTTCTCTGGAGATAGGAGGGTAGGATAGCTCTGGTTCTCAGGAAGAAAGGGAGGTAGGGCGTAGCTCTGGTTCTCGGGAGGGGGGAAAGCGGGACAGCTGTGGCTTCTCGGGAGAGGGGAAAGCGAGACAGCTGTGGCTTCTCGGGAGAGGGGAAAGCGAAACAGCTGTGGCTTCTCGGGAGAGGGGAAAGCGAGACAGCTGTGGCTTCTCAGGAGAGGGGATAGCGGGACAGCTGTGGCTTCTCGGGAGAGGGGAAAGCGGGACAGCTGTGGCTTCTGGGAGAGGGGAAAGCGGGACAGCTGGGCTTCTCGGGAGAGGGGAAAGCGGACAGCTGGGCTTCTCGGGAGAGGGGAAAGCGGACAGCTGGGGCTTCTCGGGAGAGGGGAAAGCGGACAGCTGGGCTTCTCGGAGAGGGGAAGCGGGACAGCTGTGGCTTCTCGGGAGAGGGGATAGCGGGACAGCTGTGGCTTCTCGGGAGAGGGGAAAGCGGGACAGCTGGGGCTTCTCGGGAGAGGGGAAAGCGGGACAGCTGGGGCTTCTCGGGAGAGGGGAAAGCGGGACAGCTGTGGCTTCTCGGGAGAGGGGAAAGCGGGACAGCTGGGGCTTCTCGGGAGAGGGGAAAGCGGGACAGCCCTGGCTTCTCGGGAGAGGGAAGAGCAGGAACGGCTGGACAGCTGTGATTTTCATGAGGGGTGGGGTAGGCGCTGTCATTGCTGCGTAGCGGTACGCACCGCCGGACTGTACGTAGAAAGCACATCAACTGCCGGCCCGCACCCACGCAGCTGGCCAAAGGAAAAAAACGTTATCCGTTCTTTATCCCCCACCCGCCCACCCCCTACCCACCCCCAACCCCACCCCCCACCCCTACCCCTACCCCTCCCCAGCATCAATCTTGATCTGGCGGGTTGGGGTAAGACAGGCCAACAAGCTAGCCATGTGACGAACATGACAGTGGGAAGAAGAGGCTGACAGCCATACAAGCGTTCCTGGCGCATAAATCTGCTCGTCATCGCCCGCCATGTTCAGGGCGGGGTCACGATGGAATGTCACACGCCTCCCCAAAACACCGTCTGGGACTGACACCCGACAAATCGCCGCTGACACGAAGACAGTGCAAAGAAGCCGGGGTCCAAATGCCTGCATGAGTGCGTGTCAGGTTGCGTGGCAGCGACTGCCGGATAGATTGAGTGCGTGCTTAGTTGGTTAGATATATTATTATACATATGAGGGTGTGTGTGTGTGTGTGTGTGTGTGTGTGTGTGTGTGTGTGTGTGTGTGTGTGTGTGTGTGTGTGTGTGTGTGTGTGTGTGTGTGTGTGTGTGTGTGTGGTGTGTGTGTGTGTGTGTGTGTGTGTGTGTGGTGTGTGTGTGTGTGTGTGTGTGGTGTGTGTGTGTGTGTGTGTGTGTGTGCATGCGTCGTGGTGTGTGCGTGTGTGTGTGTGTGTGTGTGTGTGCATGGTGGTGTGTGTGTGTGTGTGTGTGTGGTGTGGTAGTGTGTTGGTGTGGTGTGTTGTGTGATGCAGTGTGTGTGCGTCGTGCGTGCGTGTGGTGCGCTCACGTGTGTGTGTGTGTGTGAGGTGTCGACTGTATGTGTGTGTGTGTGTGATGTGTGTGTTGTGTGTGTGTGTGTGTGTGTGTGTGTGGTGTGTGTGTGTGTGTGTGTGTGGTGTGCATGCTGCGTGTGTGTTGCTGCGTGGTGCGTGTGTGCTGTGTGTGTGGTGTGGTGTGTGTGTGTGTGTGTGTGTGTGTGTGTGTGTGTGTGTGTGTGTGTGTGTGTAATGCGTGTGTGGTGTGCGTACGTGCGTGCGTGCATGGTGCGCCTACACGCGTGTGCCTGTGTTTGTGCGTGTGTGTGCGTGTGTGTCAGTGTGTGTGTGCGTGTGCATACGTGTGTGCAGGCGTGTGGTGCGTGTGGTGTGTGTGTGTGTGTGTGTGTGTGTGTGTGTGTGTGTGTGTGTGTGTGTGTGTGTGTGTGTGTGTGTGTGTGTGTGTGTGTGTGTGTGTGTGTGTGTGTGTGTGATTTAATATATATTGCTTAGGGGCTCTTTTCGCTAACTTTGTCCTTGATGAGTGCTGGCAGTGTTTTGGTTTGTAATTGCTGTGTACAGTGACCTCCGTTCTGTGCCACAGGGCTTTAGGTTAGGCGCACTTTTCTTCTTCGAGAGACTTTGTTGCACGGAGTCGAGTAGGCCTACTTTTTTCTTCTTCCCCTTCCTATCTCAGTCCGGCATAAGACCCCTTTCGTTTATCTCACAGCGACATCCAATCAGAATCGGCTACAAAGTTCTACCGAACTCCTTCAAAGCGGATGTAGGGGGGAACGTGCTGACACCGACTTAGAGCATACAACAACCGGGCTGAATCATTTTAAATGCCCACAGACTTCGTAAAATTTCCAGTTAATTGAATCCGTTGACTGACAAAGAAGCTCCGGCACCTTGCTGGCCGTTGTTGTTATTATTATTTTAATTTTTTTCCCCTTCGGGGTGAGCCGGTAGGGTGGTTTAGTGTACGCCAGCACAAGTGCGCACGATCCGCCTAGTGTGTGTGTGGGGGTTGGTGTACGTGCGTATATGTGTGTGTGGGCGCGTGCACGGAAACCTGGCCTCGTGTGTGTGTGTGTGTGTGTGTGTGTGTGTGTGTGTGTGTGTGTGTGTGTGTGTGTGTGTGTGTGTGTGTGTGTGTGCATGTGTGTGTGTGTGCGCTCGTACAGGCAACTCTATGAGTGAGGGGTGTTTGTGTCTCAGTGTGCATCAGTTTCACTTTGTTTTCTATGACTAAGTATGGGTAGTGATGTATTATTATAGCTATTGCTTTTGTGTGTGAGTATTTATGCATTCCATACTTTAATTAAATGACAAAGCTCTTTGAGTCGCTCAACTCGCACCCATTATTTATTTGCTGCAGGCTATAGTCTTTTGACTGTTGTGGTTTGGTGGTGTGTTTACCATTAGGTTTGTCAGTAGTCCGCTGTTTCTATTAATTTTGTCAGGTCAAGATAAGTACTTCTTTATTCCATTTAAAGGAACAAGCAAACCGCCAAACCAAACAAAATAACAACAAAACAAGAACATATTAAAAAATGTTTTTTTTTTAAATGACCATGTATAAATGATTCAAAATTTAAGAGAGCGCAGCGACAGACAAACAATACTGATATCATAAACATTATAAGATAGAATAATACTGGTTACAGAAATGCGCTGTAAATCACACATTCAAATATGATTAATAGGCTATATACGAGGCACATGTATAATCACTATTCTCATCCTGTCCGCCTTCACTCCCACACCCATACACCATATCACCGCCTCCCACACATCCACCCATCTCTCTCCTACTCTCTCCTCTCTTCTCTCTCTCTCTCTCTCTCTCTCTCTCTCTCTCTCTCTCTTTTTTTTTATTTTTATTTTTTAAACTTTACTCCACAGTGTACATAATTTAGGTTTCACTATTTCTTTTTCTTTGTTACTATGCCTATAACTATAAACACCTGGCCATCTAAGGATGGACTAAGAATAGGGTACTTAAACATTAATCATGCCATTAACAAACTTACTGATATCTCCTCAATTCTGTTCAATTCTGGAAGAAACTTTCATGTATTTTGTTTTGCAGAATCCCGATTATCAAATCATGTATCTGATTCTGACGTATCAATGCCTGGTTACAACGTTATGCGCCTAGACCCCAAAACCCATAAAGACACAGGTCTGTTGTTATACTTTTCCCACTCAGTTAACCTAAAGCGTGCCTCGCATCTAGAACAACACAATACTGAATCTATCTGGATAGAAGTATGTCTAAAGCGAAGTAAACCAATTCTCGTGGGATTCACATACAGGAACCCTTCCGAACGTACTGACTGGTTTGATAGATTCACTTTAATGATGGATGCCGTTTGTCTAGAAGCAAAAGAAATAATATTACTAGGAGACTTTAACATCAATCTTTTAAAGCCACATATTAAATGGAAACAACTGTATGAAAACTTTAACTTACATCAGCTAATAGATAAACCAACTCGAATTACTACGAATTCTGAAACTTTGATAGATCATATTTATGTTACTACCAAACAAAATATTGCCGAAGTATATTCCCCTGTGTGTGGTTGTAGTGACCATTTACCTATTTGCATTACATGGTTTAAAAAAGGTGTAAAAATTCCTAAAGCTGCAAATAAAGAAATACAGTACCGATGTTTTACTCATTTTGACAAAGATGCTTTTTTGCTTGACTTGGTTCACTCTCAACTCTCACAAGTATACCAGTATACAGACCCCGATGAAGCTCTTGAGTTTTGGTACAAAACATTTAGTTCTGTTTATAATAAGCATGCGCCTTTTATGACCAAGCGTGTTAAGTACACAAGGAAACCTCCATGGTTGTCAAAGGAGATAGAAGAGGCCATGCATCAAAGAGATAGGCTACTGAAAGCAAGGAAACACGAAGAATTCAAAAAGCAGAGGAACAAAGTGACATCTTTAATACGTGCTTCCAAAAAAACATACTTTCAAAATTTAGTCGCCTCAAAAAATTATTCTCGCTCTATTTGGAAGGCCATTAACACTCTAACAAATAAAGATGCATCAAAACCTCAAGTCACTGTCAAAGAATTACCCCCCGATAAGCTAAACAGTCATTTTGCAAATGTATCTGACACAGTCATTACCAACGATCAATCAAAACTAAATGATTTAAGTTTTTTAAACGCTTTTGCGAATCAAAAATATCAAATTCTACTTTAACGATTCCACCAATTGCAATATATGAAGTGTTCAATGCCTATTACAACTGAAACAGACAGGAACCCGAGGCCTGGATGACCTAGACGGCAAAATTATTAAAATGTCTGCACACGTCATAACTGAGACTGTTACCTACATATATAATCTTTGCATAGACAAAAACTATTTTCCAAAAGTATTCAAACAAGCTAAGGTTATACCCATTTACAAATCAGGAGATAACAAAGACCCTTCAAACTATAGACCTATCTCAATTCTGTCTGTTCTTTCAAAACCTCTAGAAAAACATATTAACAAACACCTTTTATCCTATCTTAAAACAAATGAACTTATACACCCCAACCAATCTGGATTTAGGGAACACCACTCATGCCATACCGCACTTACAACATTAGTAGATACTTTTATAAGAACATAAACAACAAATGAATTTACAGGAGTACTTTTTGTGGATTTTGCAAAGGCATTTGATGTCATTGATCATGATCTACTTTTGAGGAAATTAGCTCTTTATGGATTATCCAATGACACCCTGCACTTAATTTCTTCATTTCTGTCAAATCGAGAACAGCTTGTTTGTATAAACACAAATTAAATCCGATTTTCTTCCCGTAAAATACGGTATTCCACAAGGTTCAGTGTTAGGCCCACTTCTTTTTCTCTCTACATAAACGACTTGCCCTTATTCATAAAAGCTTTATGTGAACTATTTGCTGATGACACCACTATCCATTCTAGTCACTCAAACCTAAATAATCTTTTGCTTAGCTTACAAGAAAGTATAAATAATCTTCTTGAATGGACTGAACTAAATCATATGTCGCTAAACTCGTACAAAACCAAATACATGACCATAACAACAAGACAAAAACGCCAGAACATATTTTCTCGCATGCCACTTTATATTGGAAATGAGAAAATTGTCGAAGTAGCAACACATAAAGTTTTAGGAGTAACTATTGATAATAATTTGTCTTGGACAAATCATGTAAATGAACTAACCAAACGTGTTTCTCAAAAGCTATATCAACTCGCAAAAATTAAACATTTTCTAAATGCTCATGCTCGAAAATATTTTTTCATGCACATATCCAACCAATCATTGACTATGCTTCAACACTCTGGGACTCTGCTAGTACAAACACATTAAAACCTCTTGTTAGTATTCACAAGCGAGCCCTTACATTAACCCTTCTAAAATCCACATCTTTGACAGCTCACGACTATAAACTTTTAAATGTTCTTCCGCCAAAATTAAAATTAGAATTTAATAAAGGCATTATTATGCATAAAATAGTATCTGGTTATGCACCATCAAATCTAAAATTAAACTTTCATTCAAATCAGAACAGACATTCACACAAACTTGTAGTACCCCGTCCTAGATTAGATTTATTTAAATGTAGCTTGATGTATTCCGGGGGAAACCTATGGAACAATTTACCATTATCAATTAAAATTTTGTCAGATCACAAAGCATTTAAAAAAACATTTAAACAGTACTTAATGGAAAAAATCACAACAAACATTGATTAAGGATATGTGCACTATTTCTTTGATTTTGAACATGATTTGAACATTTATATTGTCAGTATTTGTGAGTATGATGTGTTAGATATGTATATTATGCATACATGCATGCTCTTCATTTTACTCTCTGTCTGTCTGTCTGTCTGTCTGTCTGTCTGTTTCTGTCTGTCTGTCCTGTCTGTCTGTCTGTCTGTCTGTCTGTCTGTCTGTCTGTCTGTCTGTCTGTCTGTCTGTCTGTCTTTCTCTCTCTCCCTCTCGTCTCTCTCTCTCTCTCTTCTCTATTTTGGAGTTATAGATTAGTTATTGTTTTTTTGTTGTTGTTTTTTGTTTTTGCCCGAGGGCTGGATGAAAAAAAGTATATTGTACTTATTCCTTTACCCTCGTTAATAAAAAAAACGTTCGTCGTTGTCTTCTTCTCTCTCTCTCTCTCTCTTCTTCTCTCTCTCTTTTCTCTTTTCTCTCTCTCTCTCTCTCTCTCTCTCCCGCGCACGCACACAAATAACGGACCAAACCTCATAAATTATTCCTAAAACAGGATGAAAGTCATGAAATTAATGAAAGCTGTTGCAGAGAGAGAGAGAGAGAGAGAGAGAGAGAGAGAGAGAGAGAGAGAGAGAGAGACAGACAGACAGACAGACAGACAGACAGACAGACAGACAGACAGACATAGAGAGAATTAGCCTAAACGATTGTAAATAATTATAGTTAAATTTAAGGTAAGAGATCAGAAATTAATGCCGCAGTTACTCCCCCCGCCTTCCTCACGCTCACACACACATTCTCTCGTTCTAACAACAGTGATATATACTGTAGTAATTAAGTGAACAGCCGGTACACTTGAATAAGATGGAGAAAAAATAAACGTAAAAAAACAAAAACTTTATTCTCAACAGACTGGGCCGGGGATCATTCTCGACTGAGCCAGCGGCCGCGGAATACGATACTTTGCCTTTTTACTGAAACTAAATGACAGACCTTTCGCGGGATTCCTGGCTTTTGATTCGACCAGTGGTGCAGTGGATTATACGGCAGTGATCTTTTGCGCCCATCTTGTCGCCGTGAAATGCGAGGTTTTCACTACTACTAGTACTAGGGAAATACAGCTATGCGCTCGGCCAGCAACCCAGCTGACGTGATCCCCCCTACTTCCGGCAGATTTCACACGCCAGTCCATTGCGCATGCGGGAAAATCTAAGTGAAAGGGGTCTATTTACCAGGACGAGATCAAATTCATCGTACACACACACACACACACACACACACACACACACACACACACATATATATATATATATATATATATATATATATATATATATATATATATATATATATATATACAAGACCGGCCATCCCGAGGTCACGACACACATCACTGAATCAGTCAGCGACTGTTCTTACTCGGGACTAAAACTATACCCTCGTTGACTGAAAGTGTTCGGGGCGGCTGGTAGGCTATGGGAAGAAAATACTACTACTACTACTACTACTAATAATAATAATAATAACAATTTCTAGAGCGCCCATCTACCGCACAAGGTGGGAGCACAGGGCGCTTTACAATAATAATAAAATGAGCTTGAATGAAACACTAACGGAGAAATTAACAATTAGGCACAGTTCTAGTCCCGGCAGCAAGCAAAAACTGACGTCAAAGCTGCTCATTGGCTTGTCCAGTCTGATCTGCTGCGGTTATGCAGGGCGGCATCTTTTTAAAGCCGCTCTGGATTCTCAGCAGACGGGACCTTGGGTTAGCGTACAAGTATAATGCTGCTTTACGTCCACAGAGACCATAAGGACTATGAGGGGCGAGGAGCCCAGGACGGCCACCTCCCTTTCACACAGCTCCTGAGCCCTGAGTTCAGCTTGCAAAAGTAAACATGGTGCTTAACGTCCACTGAAACCATGAGGCTTATTAGGGACGGGGGGAAGAGGGGGGGGGTATGGGGGGGGGAGGAAAGGGAGATTATACTACGTCCACAGAAACCATGAGGCTTATTAGGGACGGGGGGAAGGGGGGTGGGGGGGGGGGTAAGGAGGGGGGAGGAGAGGGAGATTATATACCTGTCACTACACTGTCACCATCAGAATGACTCATGTATTAAGGTGGGCAGCGATGAGGGCCATTTTAATGTTTCATAAATTGCGAGGGACAAAGTCACAAGACAGTGTCCACAGACAACAAATTCTGAAGAGAAAGGAGAGCCGAAGCGGATTCGAACCGAGGCCCCTCCGCTTACCAGCCTAACGCCTTACCGCCAGGCCAAACCGGTACAGTGTGGATGGATACAAGGTTTTTTTATTTATTGGCGGCCACTGACATTACGCGGTACCTCACAGTGGGTAGAGTGCAGGACCCCACATCAAGGCTATTGTGTACCAAAATACCCCAGATGTTAGGATGAGCTGCACGGAGAGTTAACGCCCTTCGTAACGGCTTGAGTGGCTTCACTGCGGCAAAGATTCAGTCTTGGCTAAATTACGGTTGATGATTGTGAAGAAAGAGTGCAGATACAGGCCCATAATTATGTGTGCGGAGCAAATAAAGTTAAAGGCAGATAGCCCCGTATCCCGATTTGCTGAAGAATCCATAAGTGTGCCTCTCCTTCCACATGCACTAGTCATGAAAAAGCTCCAAAACAGCTGTTTGTTTTGTGTTAAAAAATAAAATAAAATAAAAACGAATTTGAAACAAGAATGACTGCTAGCGTTCTAAAACAAGATCCAAACATATAAAAGGTTCAGAAGATATATATATATATAACTGATAAAAATCAAAGAAAAACAACAAGTTTGGCATACAAGTTCTCCAATTTTCGGCTGCTGCCTTCCTCGGGGGTTTATTCTTAACAACTGAACGTGGGTAAAAACACAGTTCACACAACGATTCTAAAACAGATGACTAAAACTCGAATGAATAAAAAAACAACGACTAAGACGAACTAACTGTTCACAAAGAGTAAGCTGAAACTAATATATTATATAAATAGTCCAACTCGGCTTGTATATATATATAAAGAATTTGAACCTTTTATGGGTTTCGATCTTGTTTTGAGTTTGGCTTTTAGATTCGGGACAGACCCTTGTTTTACCGACAAAGCAATGCGCGTGACGTCGAAAACTCGAAACTGATTGGACACGGCATGACAACAGCTTTGTCAGCTTCAAGTTCAAAGGTCAATGAAAGTTCACTTCCATAACAGACATCAGTGACCCAATGACCCCTTCCCATTCGACATGTTCCTGCCTCCTCTTCTCCGTCTGTGTTGATAATGATGTGTCTGGATGCGTGCATCTAAATTTTCTTGAATACTGTGTGGTCTTCAGTGGTACGTAGGACGACGTCGGTCCGTAGCCTACAAGTGCTCGTTTCCTCCACAATAATAGCCTTTGTCGGCAATGGCAGCAACATAGCCGCTATTTTTACATGGCGTTTAGGCTGCTTAAAGGAACTAGCCTGCTCAGATTTGGCGGGGAAAACAAAAACAAAAACAAACAAAAACAGAAGAAAAAAAGAAAGAAAGAAAAAAAAAAGTAGAAAAAAAGAAGAAGAAGAAAACACATAAACAACACCAACACTAACAACAACGATTTTTTTATATGTATTTTTGTTATCTCAGTCATGATTCGTCTGTTGCATTTTTTCTTCTTCTTTTTTTCTTATCTGCCGGCTAACTTTATCAAAAATCTGAAACAAGAATGACTGCTAGCGTTCTAAAATAAGATCCAAACACGTTCCTCCGGCAAGCACTGAACACAACAACAACAAAAGATAAGTTACTTCACCTCTCATATCATTTTTCATTGTTTTGAACTGTTTCACTGTTGTTTAAGTGTCGTTTTGTGGCCTGTAGAAGGGGATTTCCCTGAAGATTTGAATCGTGTTGTCTATGTCATAATAAATAAGCGTTCTTTTGAATCTTTAATGTTTGGCTCTAATTTTATCAAAACATTACCAATCATTATGAGTTAAAAAATAGATTGGGGTCAGGCCAATAGACCCCACCTTTTCTCGTGGACTTTATTTCTTCTGGAGCGCTGCAACACGCCATGAACAGTTCACTCCGCAGGGATAAAAACAAACAGCGACAAAAATGAGTGCAATATACGTGCAATTTCTTCCGTGATTCGTACACAAAGAAGGAGAGCTTCCCGGCGTTCATTAACACGTGAAGATGTTCTGAAAATGACCGCCATTTAGAAACTGATGAATATAGCTTCTCTTTATCTTCGCGTGTGACACAAGGGCGACATCACAAGCCTTTGTTTGACCAGGGTTTTCATTGTCAGCCAAACGTTCCGCTTCATAATAAAGTGGAAGTAATGAATCTAAACCGCTGGATTTGTTGCCTGTTTGTTGTCGTTGTTGTTTTTGTCATGGCTTGGAAGGAAAATGTCATGGCCATTGTTTTTGTGTTCTAGGGAAAGATTTGCGCTATAAAAGAGACATCCAGTCATTGGTGTTATTACTTTGTCAACTGGTAAGTGCTTGCCTTGCAATACGCCTATCTTGATCCTCCATTACAGCACTGCTTTTGTTATCGTTCATCATCGGTCTGTTTACTTTTGCTGTTGTTGTTGTTGTTTATTGTTGCTGTTTATTCCCCTGCTGTGTTACTAATAAAATAATTCACAAAAACTACAACAGAAGTCTCACAAGACGAAAACAAAAAATAAAGAAAACACAACAACAACAAAAAACACAAAAACAAAACAAAACAAAACCAAAAACACCAGGGGGACAATACATAGGTATACAAAAGGATCTTGCATATGTGATACCTCTTCAGTGTTATAGACGCATTTGTCTAGTAGTACTTACGTATTTGTGTATACTCACAGTACCGAAAAGAAAAAAAAGAAAGAAAAAAATTGGAGAGGGAAAGAAAAAGAGACAGAGAGGGAAGTACAGGGGTGTAGAGGGGGTGGTGGTGGAAGTCTTACTCGGTCTATTTACTAGTTTTCCATCTCCCAACATAGTTAGTGCACAGTGACAATAAATTCTGTCTGTCTGTCTGTCTGTCTGTCTGTCTGTCTGTCTGTCTGTCTGTCTGTCTGTCTGTCTGTCTGTCTGTCTGTCTCTCTCTCTCTCTCTCTCTCTCTCTCTCTCTCTCTCTCTCTATATATATATATATCCTTTACCATAGTATATATATATATATATATATATATATTATATATATATATATATATATATAGTATTATATAATATATATATATATAATATTATGGGAAAGGATTTGAGATAGTAGCTGCATATATAATTATGGAAAGTAAACCGAACAGAATCCAAGGGGGGCAACCCTGAATGACCCCGTAGAGAAGATTTGTTTTTTCCTCTTCTTTTTTTTCTCCTCCAGGTCAAGCTGTACGAAGAGAAACCGACCGTTTACACTGACGGACTAAATTAGAAGAATTTAATTAAAGCATTGCAGAGTCTTGTCAGATATACATTTTGGCAAGCCTGCTGTTGAGACGTGCAATGACAATGCTGTGGTACGGCGGTGTATAATCAAACGCGGCTCACTGGCAAATCCAAGCAAGGCGGCTCGGACACTCGTCTCTCATCATCTCTTGCTGGCCACACTGCCTCCAACGCGAGTACGCAGGCTGTTTGTTATGCAGCCTAACTTCTTCAGAAGCTGTTGCCGGGTGAACAAATGGTTCTACAGTTGACAGTGTACACGTTTCTCTCCAACTCTTTTGTGGTAGGGAATGGTAAGTTTGATAGTGTGTGTGACAGTGTGTGTGTGTGTGTGTGTGTGTGTGTGTGTGTGTGTGTGTGTGTGTGTGTGTGTGTGTGTGTGTGTATGTGTGTGTATCATAGTGTGTGTGTGTGTGTGTGTGTGTGTGTGTGTGTGTGTGTGTGTGTGTGTGTGTGTGTGTGTGTGTGTGCGGTGTGTGTGTGTGTGTGTGCCGCCTGCGTGTGTGTGTGTGCCGCGTGCGTGTGCGTGCGTGCGTGCGTGCGTGCGTGCGTGCGTGCGTGCGTGCGTGCGTGCGTGTGTGTGTGTGTGTGTGTGTGTGTGTGTGTGTGTGTTGTTTCGGTGGAGCGTTCATGACTAAGCCCGTCGCATTAATGTTTTCCAGAAATACCCTTTGCTTCGTAACTGATATGTTTATTTGACAGATACACACTGACAAATTCTCTAGGTCTATCTCGTCAAAAGTTTATATTGAAATATATACGATAATGAAGGGAAATGTCAAAAGTTCAGTTACACAGAATTTTAACAGCTGTACTTTGCCTGGGAGGAGGAATGAAGAAGAAGAAGAAGAAAAAGAAAGAAAGAAAAAAATCGGACAGAAAAAACAAACAAACAAACAACAACAACGACGCAGTTTTAGCCGTTTGAAATCATTATTGCCAATCAGTCAACACAAGACATGACGTCAGTTATAGCTTGACGGCGCATTTTCGTCTATTCTCCGGTCCGTCTCTTTCTTTTTCTCTCATTACACGAGTCGCCACCACGCACACTACAGTATGGCGGCGAATCGGGTTTCCCATGTCTCGAAAACATAGTCCTAAAGATCAAAAGAATTAAACAGAGTTTCGATCGGGAGCGGGAAGGGGAAAAAAAAAAAATCCGAGAGGAAGTAGATCTCATTACAAGTGCGGACGCTGGCTAAATCAATTTTAACCTTTTCCTTCCCGACGTGCTGTGGGAATCGCCCGGCTGTCTCTCAGGCGAGGGTGAGCGAGGGCTTCTTTTAGAAGCGGAGCGGTTAATATTGATCGAAGGAAGTGTCTATGTCTGAACTGATTTTTCTCCCCCTTGGCGAAGTATCTTAAAATGTCAAGCCGTTGCCATGACAGCAGGTGGAAGTAAGGATATGCAGGGTCAGCTTACAGCGGCTATTTCCAGTCAGCAGCGACGTGGAAAAGGTTAGAAGGCTTCGCGTCCTCCTTTTTTACCCCCGCTCTCCTGGTATGGTGAAGCCTTGCTTAACTGTGGAAGGGGAAAGTGGTGGCAGGAAGATATGTGTCCGTTGTCGCGGGCTTGACCGACACTTAACCCTCGGGCGAAAACAACAATGCCGGCTTGATCAGTGAGTCCTTTTTCGTCAGGCAACGTCCTTGACTGAGCACGGGGCGGCCGTGCGGGGGCTCTTTAATCGTTTTGTTTTCAACGAGTTCTGCAATCTTCTTGGAGGGGAGGGGAGGGGTTAAGGGGTGGGAGGAGGTAGGGGTAGGGGAGGGGGGTTGTTGACGCTCAGATGGCATTTTCGATCTGTACCATAGAGCTCCATATGCCAGAAGCTCGGCTGGTTGACTGATTTGAACGTCGATCAGATGAAGCGAACTTTGTCACCAATATCACTGTTAAGTTAAAGTCGAGTTTCCGTGGCTCCACTTCGGCCTTGCTGCTACCCCCTCGTAGTTCTTACAGCTGCTTCAGTCAGTTCTGCAGCTCCCGCGTCATTAATCAGTTAGTGCGTCTCAGTCCCGGCCGACCGGCGCCTGGCCCTGGGGCCGAGTCAGTACACGGCCCAAGTTCATTCAAGTTACTGCAGCTCCTTTCCGACTTTTTACTGCAGCTCCCTCGTTCTTACTGCAGCCGGCTCCCTCGGTCTTACCGTCTGCAGCTTCTTTGTTCTTATTTGCAGCTCCTTCGTTCTTACTGCAGCTCCCTCGCGGCTCTTACTGTAGCTCTCTCACTCTTACTGCAACTCCTTTCTTTTGACTGCAGAGCTGCCCTCGCGGCTCTTACTGCATCTCCGGCCTTGCACTTACTGCAGCTTTCTCACTCTTATTGCAACTCCTTTCTTTTTACTTCAGAGCTGCCCTCGCTCTTACTGCAGCACCGGCCTCGCACTTACTGCAACTCTCTCACTCTTACTGCAACTCCTTTCTTTTTACTGCAGCTCACTTACTCTTACTGCAGTTCCCTCGTTCTTTACTGCAGCTTCTTCGTTCTTACTGAAGCTTCCTCGTTCTTACTGCAGCTCGGTCCTTCATTCTCACTGCAGCCCCTTCGTTCTTACTGAAGCTCCTTCGTTCTTACTGCAGCTCCCTCGTTCTTACTGAAGCTCCTTCTTCTTACTGTAGCTCCCTTTTTCTTACTGCAGCTCCTTCGTTCTTACTGCAGCTCCCTCGTTCTTACTGCTGCTCCCTCACTCTTACTGTAGCTCTCTCGTTCTTACTGCATCTCCCTCGTTCTTACTGCAGCTCCGCTCGTTCTTACTGCAGCCGGCTCCCTTGTCGGTTGTTGTTGCAACAGTCCTCATTCTTACCGCACCTTCCTCATTCTTACTGGGCAGCTATTGGGCNCCGCTAGGCCCACTGCCCGACTTCATTTACTGTGAGAACTACTTCGGACCAGGGAAAACGAGCTCACACGCAACTCGTCAGGGAACTCTCGTCCACACTGAGTCGCCTCAGCCGGCTGTCTGAGCCACTCCGCGTGGAGTGATTCTGGGCGGCCTGAAAGAGTGGAATCGGTGCACGCGAATTGATCTCCGCCTACAAGTTTGAAGGATTTTTTAAATATTTTTTTGTTAGTAAACATGATGCTTAACTGACGTCCACGGAGAGAGAGAGAGAGAGAGAGAGAGAGAGAGAGAGAGAGAGAGAGAGAGAGAGAGAGAGAGGTGCACGCGAGATTCGTTGAACTGACCTTTCAAATAATCTTGAGTTGCCAAAGTGAGGAAAGGCCTCCGCTATTTGCGGCTAATGACTTTATTCGTCTACCTCTAACAGCTGTCTCTTCCGAGAATAGGTCTTTCCATGCGTAATTATGTAAAGTGTGCTAACAACAAACAACAAAATTATGTTTATCCTATAATTATATTTGTGGGTTAGTGAGAAACACCACCCGCAGCGCAAGGGAAACAATCCACGCCATACACAGTGCAAGGGAAACAATCCACACCGAGCACAGTTTTATGCTAAAGTGAACAGCAAGGGAAGGAATCGTAGGATTGTTCGTATCTGACGGTGAACACACACCGACAGTCTTCTTCTTCTTCCGTATAGTGGCCTTCATCATACTGAAGATGATGTCGCTGTTAGAGATTTCATAGCAGTGAAAAATACACACACACACCAAAACACTGAAAGCCAACAACAGCAACAACTTGATACAACCACCACACAAAAACCTCTTACAAACAAACATGGAGTTTTGAGTGTCCCATCGGCATTTCACATCTCAGACTAGGCCAATCCAGCTACTGTGGCTGTCACCCGGGACGAACCCCGACCTGCACAGCCCTAGCCATCGTCAACATTACTTACCGATGGGGCGGGGCCTACTCCGATGGTAGTAGTTTTGGGAGACTTGATCGGAAAGACTCAAATGTGGGTGTTGCGTTAGAAAAAAAGAACTTTCTGCAGTCACTGTATGGCAGGAGGGCTCTGGGTATTAGAATGGGAATGACAGGCTCTTCTGACACTGGGATAATGGACTGGTCTCTTCTTGGTGTCGTTGGCTATGGAGCTGTGGTGGAACTTACAGAAGTTCACCAGTCTTGTTTTCCAGTGCCTGTGTTGAAGAGGTTTAGCGTTGTCAGAATGTCATTAACACTGGGTCTTGTGGTACCTGCGCTGTAAGTAAATAAACATGATGCTTAACGTCCGCAGAAACCATAAGGCTTATTAGGGCCGGGGAGATGGGGGTATGGAGGTGGGGGGGAGAGGGAGAGGGAGATGATGTGGGTTTTGCAGCCACTCAGTAAATAAATCAAAAATAAAATTTTTAAAGGAACAAAAAGGAGGGAGAAATGTTTTTGGTTCTGGCCACCAAGGACAGAATTTGCATCAGTTGTAACTGCTGGCATGAGAGTCCAGAGTACTAACCATTAGATCATGGAGCCATAAGAGAAACAAGGCTGCAGTTAACTTTCAACTTGTTTGCTTCAACAGTCCTTAGCATTATTGCATTAATTAGTGAAAGATATTTTTGATTCAGATCTGAGAAGGCTACTTCCAATTCCATTACAAAGGGAAAAAATGCAAATTTTCAATGTTTTAAGACCAATTTGCATCTTCACTATATGTAATCCCCTTTAAATCTAGTAATAAAAAACTTTGCAGAAGGATCTTTTCCCATACTCTGTGACACCACTCATATACGTAACTGAGTGTGGTGTTGCCACACGGAACTTTTGGCATCATAATGCTAACATGGTGTTTGAAACTCATGTTAGCAGTAGTTTTCTGAAAATTTCAGTTTGCGCACCTACTGTATATTAATAGTATAATAAGTATGGTCACACCAGTGGTGGTTTGGTGGGTGTGAGAAAATTGTGTCAGAATGAATTTTTTTCATAACATAGTCATGTGTATCACTAAAATCAGTAAGACAATGAGAGCTAATGAAGAATACTGTGAGAAAAAGTGCATTTGTTTTACCAGAATGAGTACAAAGTCATTTGTTCTCAAACATAAAGCAACACACGCTCGCACACAGGCATGCATGCACACAGGCACGCACACACTTGTGAACACAAATGATTTATTTGATGCCAATAGCTGATCTTTTTAGGACAATATGAAACAAACAATACACATAAAAAATATGACTACACAAGAGACTACTGCAAACTGTCCTGGCCAATGTCTATAGAATTCCCAGTCGTTTTTCCATCAAGATATGAGGCTGACCTACAACCTCTGCAGTGGAAGGATCTGAAAAGAAATGAAACAAATGAAATTTACTGACAAGGAACATGAAAATGTATGGTTGTCATCTCACAAATCTTTGGCCAGAGCTGAAAGAGAGAGAGAGCGAGTGAGAATGACAGAGACAGATCAACAGCAGAGCACAGAGCCAAACATCATATGATTATGTGATTTGGCAAAGACGCTACTCCATTCAAATTTGTATTATGAGTATGAAAACTCTAAGTGCATGTGCGTGCGTGAGTGCATGTGTCTGTATGTGTGTGCATGCATACATGCATGCATGCCTGTGTGTGTGTGTTCGCCCTGATGTAACCGTACCAGTTGACTGGGCGTAAAACACCAACTTACTTACTTACTGTGTGTGTGTGTGATATAGGTGTGCATGTGCATGTGTAAGTGCGAGCCAGTGCACAAGTAACATTCTTATGTCTTTATACATCCCTTGCAGATCTTATCATGGTTAAAAAAGAAAAAGAAAAAAGAAAAAAAGAGAACATCACTGCAGCCATGAGCACAGCTCTAATCTGCCTGCCCTACTAATGTATGTAGTGGTTTACTGTTTGTTTGCCTACTGTGCATACTTGTGTGTGTGTGTGTGTGTGTGTGTGTGTGTGTGTGTGTGTGTGTGTGTGCGTGTGTGCGTGTGTGTGTGCATGCGCCTATGTGCATGTGTGTACAGTCTTGGTCTCACCATTCAGAACATCCTCAAAGCCAATCATCTCATCTCGACCAGTCAGTGTGTCCAGGAGAATGTTGGAGCTGGGCAAGCAAGGTAGCCTCTGCATCTGTAAGTAGTTTAATACAACACACACTGATAAGATATAATACAACACACACCGATAAGATATAACAACAACATGCACTGATAAGATATAATACAACAACACACATTGATACAATATGACACGACAACACACACTGATAAGATATAACGCAACAACACACACTGATAAGATGGTAGCCTAGTATCCCCAACACCACACACTGGTGACTGCCTCTGACAATTTCTGTAATAACGGTACTTCTAAGGCGCTAAATCTCACTAACATAAAATTCCACGAGGAAGTGTGCAGAAGTATACATATTATATGAACATAAAACAGAACAGAGATAAGTTGCCTTGTAGCCTCGGAATGTGCTGCAACAAATCCCACACTGACAAACTGTGATATCATAATTTATACCTGACAGTGCCCATTCCAGTTATTACATCACACATGATACCAGTGACCAAAATAAGCTGCTAGGCACTTTGGTAACCTGTGAATTTGCTGCAATAAGTCTCACACTGACAAGTTGCAAGACTATACCTAAATTACACATGAAGATACCCAATGTGGTGATCACATTATTATGCATATCACCAGCAACCAAAACAAGTTGCTAGGTATTTTGATAGCCTGTGACTACGCTGCAATAAGTCCCACAATGTAAGCTGTGAACTTGAACCTGAATTACATGTGAAGATACGCCTTCTTGTTATCACGTGACACATATCACCAGTGACCAAAATGAAGTAGCTAAAGTACATTGAGAATTTGAATTTGCCAGAAAAATGACACATTGATAAATAAGCTGTAGGACTAAGCTTCAGTACTAGTTACCGCCAATAAATAACCTAGTATCTGTCTGTAAAAACACTGAACACATGACACTTTCACTCGTGAGCAACCTGAAAGACTGAAATGCTGTCAGAACATAACCACACATAAGGGCAGTAACTACGTACACAATAAGGACATGATAACTCACTTGCCGGTTGTCTCCCTTATATTTAGCCAGGCGGTGATCACAACCTTGCTTGCCTAGGATGTCTCAGCTTTATTGCCTGAGCTATTTAATGTCCAAAGACAGTGTATAGATTTCTAAAATACTGATCATTGCCCAGCATGATCCACATGCAAGTGAAGGCTAAGTGCGAATTCTTGTCTGAAATAGCATCCAGAAAAGAAATAGCTGAAAACAAAGATAAATGGGGTAATAATCTCCCAGTGCACCAAAACAGAATAATCTTCTGGTCTGCACACACTCTCATTAACTCTGTTCCACTTGCACATACAAATCTTTGGTCACATAGAGATTTGTTTTTTATTTTGAATTTTTATGGTCTTTTAAAAGCTAAAAAACACTGAACTACCATCACCCACAAAGTCACTTCATGCAAAGCCACATATATATAAGGTGCATGTGTGTTTAGCTGTGACTAGTGAGCCGGTTTGGCCTAGTGGTAAGGCGTTAGGCTGGTAAGTGGAAGGACCTCAGTTCGATACCAGTTCAGCTCTCCTTTCTCTTCAAAAAGGTTGTGGTCTGTGGACACTGTCTTGTGACTTTGTCCATCACTTCCTACTGAAACATTAAAATGGCTCTCATCGCTGCCCATCTTAATGCAGGAATCATTCTGGTGGTGTCAGTGTAGCGATAGGTATAATTATAATCTCCTTCTTCCCCTACCTCCATACCCCCTTCTCCCCATCCCTAATAAACCTTACGGTTTCTGTGGATGTTAAGCACCATGTTTACTTAGCTGTGACATGCCACCTGCACTTTTGGCAGAATGACTGGGACTGCGTTAACACAGGGGTGGAACAGATACTGAAATAAGAGCCAGCACTGAAAGTTGACCCTGGAGAAGAAACTCTCCTGCCGTTCCTGCAGGGACTCGAACCCGCAACCTTTTAATCACGAGTCCAACACTCTAACCACTGAGCTATCCCCGCTCCCCCACACTACTAGCATCCAGTGAACTGTACCTGCTTCAGCTCACTTCCACTGAGTTGGATCATTTGTGCTGCTCAGCATCACAAACATGCAGGACATTAAAAAAAAAAAAATCATTGACATTTTGAGGATAGGTGACTGGTGTAAAATGTACCTGCTTCAGCTCGCTTCCACCATTTAGATCATTTGTACCGCTCAGCATCACAAACATTCAAAGACATCATTTTTTTTTTTTTATCGATATTTTGGGGACAGATAAAAAGCAGTGAGTCTGTGTGTCAGAGGAAATTCTTCCGCAATCACCTGACAAATAACTAACCAAGACCAAGGAAATCCCCAGCTGATCCAGTAATCCACAAGCCAATTCAGTAAATCAAAAAACAATCCATCAATTCACAAAATGATTCAGTAATTGACCCAATAATCCAGTAATTCACAAGATGATTCAATTATTCACAAAATGGTGTTTTTTTTTATCACCATTGTGACTTGCCTTCTGGGCGAAGTGCTGCTCCATCTGCAGACGCATGGGAGCATGGATTCCTTGGGTGTTCCTCAGCATCACCATGTCCATCTTCTGCTGGTGGGCCAGCCACTGCAACAACAAAGTAAACCACAACTTTCACACCTGTGTGGTGGGTCAGACACTGGGACAACACAGTGCTGCTTTCACACCTGTACAGTGGGCCAGCCACTGCAACAACTCAGTAAACCACAATGTCCGCACCTGTATGGTGGGCCAGCCACTGCAACAACTCAATAAACCACAATGTCCACACCTGTATGGTGGGCCAGCCACTGCAACAACTCAGTAAACCACAATGTCCACACCTGTACGGTGGGCCAGCCACTGCAACAACTCGGTAAACCATAATGTCCACACCTGTACGGTGGGCCAGCCATTGCAGCAACTCGGTAAACCACAATGTCCACACCTGTATGGTGGGCCAGCCACTACAACAATACAGTGAACCACAACTTTCACACCTGTATGGCAGGACAGCCACTGCAGCAACACAATGAACCATAACCTTCACACCTGTATGGTGAGACAGCCACTGCAACAACACAGTGCAACTTTCCCACCATTATGGTAGGACAGCCACTGCAACAACACAGTAAAACAACAACTTTCACACCTATATGGTGGGACAGCCACTGCAACAACACAGTAAATCACAACTTTCACACCTGTATGGTGGGACAGCTGCTACAATACTGTAAAGCACAACTTTCATAGCTATATGATGGGACAGCCACTGCAACAACACAGTCACAGTAAACCACAACTTTCACACCTGTATGGCGGGACAGCTGCTACAACAATACTGTAACCCTGACAGTAACAGACAACATTTCAACCGGGTGGAATAGCCACTGCAACAACACAAGAGCAGACACAGTCAAATTCTCCAAAAAACTGCCTTCCTGTGTCAGATATCCCTGGGGACACCTAAGTTAGGCTGGTTTACAAGTGCTACCCAGCACACTGACTCCTCTTGTTGGTATCCAAGGAATGAGTGAACAACTCCTGGTGAAGTTGACAAAATAGAACAGCTCTAGAGAAATGTACTCACCTAACCTATACGACGACACATAAAGAACAATTAAAAACACAAGCGCTTTCGACACCTGGTCTTTGTCTGGTGTAGAACTAGAAGGGGAGATAGAAAATGATAAAAGAAGAAGGAAGTAAAGAAGCAGACAAGAAGTTGAAGTAAAACAATGTTTTAGGTGCATACATTTCTCTAGAGTTGTTTTGTCCTCTTGTTGGTTTCAATCCTACACTAATACAGAGTTGCCAGACAGTTACTTCTTTCAACTGCCATTGGATTTGCAACATGTTCAAACATTAACACCAAATTTTGGACTTTCCATCTTAAGAAAGGTGAACACTAACAGAATCAGCTGGTGCTCTTGCAGTGTACATTTTCAGCTACAAGGCAGCAGATATGTATACAATGGCTGGCTTGCCCAATGTAGGTAGAACAGCTACTGGATTTTCATCTTCACTAATAATAATATAAGTTTAGTAGACAAACTTCAGCTTCTGCAAGCCTGAACTAGAACAGGAAGAGCCTGACAGTGACACTGACAGCAGTTGTCTTTACTCACGTTTTTCTCAGAAAACTCCAGAGGATGTGCCGACACCAGACCCTGTGCAGCATGTGTTTTGTTCCACCTGATACACAAACAGACACATGAATAAATATATAAATAACAAGCTTTACAAACTGATGCCGCAGCATAAATTATAGCAAGAAATTGCTTCAAACCATTAGGGCCATTTAAATTAAGATACTGTGTCTCCAAACAATGAGTAGGAAAATATCAGAGTTTAAAGTCTGATTTCAGTTTCTTTCATTTTCTCAAACTTTTGAACATGACATTGACAGAGTTGAGTTACACCACTCAGTTTATGAATCCATGGAAAGTGCTAACATCAGGGGCGGGAAGTGCCACACACACAGACACACATAATAATAAAGGACAATGTATGAGTAGCAAAGACACCAGTGCATGTCCAGCTGGATGGAGGAGGCCAAGGGTAGGGGTGGGTCTCCCCTTCCCTTCTATGCGAAGCACTGGGAAATAAGATTAAATCTAACAAAACTGGTGCTGAATCAGGGAATGTCTGTGCAATTACAAACTACCAAAAACAACAACAGCAAAAGCACAACTTCAGAATTTTGATTCCTGCTGAGATTCAAACCCAAGACCTCCCAATCACTGATGAGTCTGGTGCTCTACCACTGAGCTACATCTGCTCCCAGTCCCATACAGTATTGGAACTATTTTAGTTTCATTATGACTATTAAATAATTATTATTAAAGTGCATTATCTTTTACTGTGTCTGGCCCATATAGTAATGGTATAGTATGCACATTCCTCTAGTACAGACAGCACCACATACACAACAAAGAGAATAAGGATCAAGAAGCTCCTTACCCATGCAGCATGACATCTGGGACTCCATAGGGGCCTTCTGGCACCTTAAGAGTCTTGGTGCCTTCTGGCTGAGGACGCAGAGATGGATAGCCGAAACTCTGAAACACCAACAACCAAATAATTCCATCATCATTTTCTGAACAGTAGAACAGCTGGCGGATTGTTTAGCACAAGTTTACCTACTTTCTTCTTCTTTTTTAAATAAAGAAAATTTACCTTCTTTCTTCTTTTTTAATTTTTTAAAATAAAGAATCTCTCTATGTCTCTATCTCTTTTACTAGTTTTAGGACTGTTACCTAAGACAACCAAGATCTGACTCGCAACTTCTCTGAGTTCGCTCCAGTAGTGTCAGGTGCGACAGACCGTGTTCCTGAATGTTCCGGTAACTGTCACCCGGTAACTGTTAAGACATATTCGCGGGGAGGTGATTCAAAGAATATTTGTAAGCTTTTGTTCGAATCTCAAAACAGAAGTAGAACTAGAAAGCAGAATAAGAAACGAAGTGAATGACAGGCAAAATTGAATGGGAGGGCCTAATGAAACTAGTTTCAGCCAGAAACAGAAACTGTTACAATGTTAGTCATTAGAACAAAATATTACTAAGAGTAAAATTGACACTTTTCTCTCATTCTACAAAACAGCACTTGCATTTAAACGATTTCAACATAATATACAAGAGATCTAGCCAATATTTAGAAGTTTCTAAGAGCAGAAAGCCTTCCCCACTCACCATGTTGGAATTCTTACTTCCGCTTTTGCGCAGTCAGACAGCATTGGACGCTACATGACGTCAAAGAGGAATTCCATTTCCCTTTGCTGTTTTGTTTTCCTCCCTGTGAAACTATGGAATTAAAGTAAAAATTGATCTAATGTGCCAGTGAATGACATAAATAATCGAAACAATTGTAATTATAGTATAGTGAAGGAGAACTTAAAGGCAGTTATTATTTGAAGCAAAGTAGAGATAGCAGCGGCAATTTATACCTTGCTAACGACTTAGTGTTTTCTTGATAGAATAGCCGACGAAAAGTAGGTCAAAACAGGCAGCGGGCCACGGCTCACGGGGATGCCCGGTGGTGACTTGAGCGGAACAGTTTGTGTGTGCGTGTAGGGTGAGACAGCTTCCTCGCCTCAGGGCTTGCGCACTTGCGCGCTGTTCCTTAAAACTTCAGCGCATTTTGCCTTCTGTGTTTTTAACTGAACGCCATAATGTTAAGCTCAAAAGCAGAAAAGTAGTTTAGCCTTCTTCATCCTCACCGGGAAACTTTCTATTGGGATATCCTGCCAACTTGGAAGTTTTGGACTCGATAGGAGAAAGGCACCAGGAAATGGATTCAGAAAGGACTAAAGTTTGGGTGACTATGTGGATTGTTGGTCTTGTGTTGCTGCAGCAGTTCGCTTTGACCAGTTCCGCGGCTGTGGGAGGTGAGAAAGTAATCCTTTTAAAATTATAATACTGTGTTGATACCTCAATTGCATGGCTTGACGCTGGAAACGACACAGGTTGGATGGAATCACAGGTAGATATTCACGTTTCCTGACGCCGGTGGAGTCGTCATCTCACACACATTTTTTTTTTATCACATTGCCAAAACACAAACAGCGCAGGTGGGAACTGGGTTTTAGAGAAACTCGTCACAGTGTGGTAAATTATAACTTAATGTGTTTTTGGTCAGTGGTGTGTGTGTGTGTGTGTGTGTGTGTGTGTGTGTGTGTGTGTGTGTGTGTGATGCACACATGGATTGTATTGACAGTGTTACATGACAGAAATCAGCATCTTCTTTTTTAGAAACACTTTAAAGTTCTTTTGATACCGCTTGATTCATGCTATCAGTATTCATACTGTGTAATATGGCCCAGCTGCACAATATTTAAATTATGTACAAATCAGGTGTTTAACCTGTGGTGATATTTCTTAATGTTGCCTGGTTGGTGATTGATTGTTAATCCCTAAACAGTTTGAAACTGATATGAAGTGGTGAACATTCTCTAAGCTGCTCAAGAGTAATTATGTTAAAGACAGTCACAATCCAAATTGTACTGTCTATGTAATATATATGTAGCTCATTTGATTTATACATACATTTTTTAAAAATAATTCACATCACTTTAACCTCAGAGTGCCTTTTGGCAGAAAGATGATTGCAGGGAAGACCATTTGATTTCCAAAACTGAATAGTATAATTTATACTATTAAATAATTTACAGATTATGATAGTTATAATTTCACAATATATTTATTATGGTACTTACAAATTTGACAATAATAATTGATACAGATAGTAACACTAACATTCCTACAGAGTAGTATCAACTAGTATAAAATTGCTGATAAATTTTACAAGTGTGAAGTGATAACAATCAGATAATAACTGTCAAACAATTTAATTATTTATTATTTGTGTAATTATAATAATACATTATACTGAATAGATTCTGTTGATGACATGGTGCCACTTGCTGCAGTTCATGGTCAGTCAGGTTGAAAATGAATTAAGTACTGTTTCCATTTACTTGCTGAGTATTGCACCGTTAAACTTAAAGTGTTAGTCACCTTATAAAAGTTATAGTTATATTGTTAATCATTAGTAATAAGACTGATTTGAGAAGTCTTAATTTAAGCTGATTTCAGGCAGGTCAGACTGAATCTCCACAGAAGTATTTTGTGGAATTTGGAATTTCAAATTTTATGTTCCAACTTTAATTTATGTAATATAATTATACCAGTTTAGCTCATAGACATAGCTCTCAAGTTGAAGTTTGTTTTTGTTTTTTTAACATAGAATTTTCCAGGAGCTTTGGGGCAACTTAGCCCTTTTTTTCCCCTTTAAATATTCTGAACAGTTAACAGAGCAGCTTTATATTATCATAAATCATTTATATTAAATCTATAACCATTAAAAAATATAACATACTAGGTGACGATTGTGCTGTTACACCCTAATTACAGGCATAGCAACTTATGCTACAGCCTGCCACAGAAAAAAACCTTTTTCCCAAATGTAACAACTATAAGGGTGTAAGAAACAGAGGCCTATGTATAGTGTTCACTTGTTTTCACATTCCCCGCTTATCTAATTAGCACATGATATTTATACTCGAGGAGAGAAAAGAAAACCCCACCCTTTCGTTTCTTAATCTCATCCGTTTGTGCATGTGGCTTGTGCATGCATACGTGACTTTACTGAAAGGGTAGACACAGGTACATGCTGGGGGAAAAAAAAGTGACTTCAAGTTCAAAATTGAAGCCTTCGAAGATTTGTATGTTGTTCATGTTTAAATTAAAAACAATCAACATCTAAAAAAAAAGTGTCATTGAAAATGGTTTCATGGATCCGTCAATAATTTGATTTGTATCTTTTATTTATAAAATAATATTGTCTTGAGGTCATTGCATTGGGTTTGAACAGTTCAGCTCTTCAGTGATGCTTGTCAGATTTGACACATGTGTGCAATGACGAATGGATTATAAAACATTTAGAGTGGAACTGCCACTTCTAGTTAGTGCAGGAGTACCTAAAAGTGCTTTGAACAGGAATCTGAAACAGAATGGCTGCTACAGTGCTAGCCTTCTAAAGATCCAATGCTTTGAACGGGATCTAGATAATTTCTTGGTGGATTTACAGAGATTTCCAGGTTTCAATATCTTCCATTGGTAGCTGAAGCATTAGAGCTGAGCATTAGAGCTCTCAAATTCCTAGCAATGTTGCAGAGTTCTGCTTCTAGTATTTGTCATTTACTTAAATTACTAGAACTTGGCAGCAATGCCATGGAACATGCCCAACAGTCAACTGAATCAGCAAATGGTCATGTCTTCCAGTTCCATTGCACCAGTCTGAATGCACTTAGACTTGTACCGGGTTATTGCATGTGACTGAGCTGAACTCGTGCAAAATCATAGCGCTTTTGACATTTTGCTTGTCGGATGATTGTAGAGTGTGACTGAGCTTTTTCAGTCTTTGCTGCTAAACACAGTTATTATCCTGATTCGTGATAGTGATCATAGTTCACACAGAGATCTCTGTATGAACTATCCTTTATAGACAGTATATCAATCAGTACAACAATTAATGTGGGATGAATCAACATTGTAAATTGCCTGGACAACATCATTTAGCTATGCCTCACCTGTTTTTTTTAGAGGTGGTGGCGCATAGCAAGCATGATCACCACATGGATCGGTGACCATTATGTGAAACTAAAGGCCATCTTCTCCTTCTTCACATGTTGCTTTATGGCCACAGAGACCATACAGACTATTAGTATTAAGTATTGTTATAGTATTAGGGACAGTAGGTTCGCCTCAAACCTCACAGCTTCTGAGCTCTGACTTTATATCCAAGGCTTTGAGCATTCCTCAATTCCCCCTTTTCCTACTCGTCCCCGATAGGCCTTCTCACCTCTGTGGACTTTAAGCAGCAAAAACTCACTCATTCCTCAATATCTATTCAGACTCAGACTAGTCAGAGTCAAATTTTTGTGTAGAAAAAAAGGGCACCTTGGTTGGTAAAACTTGTTTTTAATGCCGTTGTTTCTGAAGAGGTACTGGTGAGAACTGAGATCCTAGGAGGTGGGGGAAGAGGGAGACTTACCTAACATTAGTAACAGTACCCTGTCACCACCAGAATTACTTCTGCGTTGAGATGGGCAGTGATGAGAACCATTTTAATGTTTCATTAACTGTGAGGGACAAGTCACAAGACAGTGTCCACGAAGAGAGGAGAGCCAAAGCGGGATTGAACGGAGGGCCGTCTGCTCACCAACATAACACCTAAGTAGCAAGTACCGCTAGGCCAAAGCAGCTCACACACACAACAACAACAAACAAACAAACAAAAAAAAAAGGGGGGGGGGGGGGAGTAGGGGCGACAAAATTTGGCGCAGGCGATACTTTATATAACCGAGGTCCCCGTGAGTATACGCATGCAAAAAGATCACATGCACACGTTAAAAATCCTGTAGCCCATATCACTGATCGGAGTTCGGTGGATTATGGAAGCACCAAAATAACACAGCATGCACGACATGGCAAGCAGAAGAAGAGTTGATCGGAGTCGGTGATTTGTTTGAAGTGGCGCAGTAACACCGACTTGCCGCGGAAACCACGTCATTAGTGTTCATTCATGTAGGTCCCAGCGTCTGCTGTCGAGCTTTGGTGCAGGGTGTTTTGGCTTGTGTGATTGATAGCCGGAACAGTCAGATGTTTTTAAACGCATTTTTCTGATCAAAGTTCAGACGGAAACCGGGTTGTTTACGCAAGTGAATGGTGGTCAGAACACTCTCAGTGTTGTTTTGAAACACCTAGGAAGACTATATGTGTGAGTGTGATTGTGCGTGCGTGCAGGCATGTGTGTGTGTGGGTGTGTGCGCGCGCGCGCGAGTGCGTGAGTGTGTGTGTGCGCGTGTGCGTGTGTACTCAATAACCATTGAATTTGTGCCAGGAGCATGAACGGTTTCACACTTTAATGCATGAACTGTGAGCTTAAATGTAAAACAAAGGTTCCGTGGGACACGGAACTGTGCAGTCTGTGTTCTTTGAACTCACGACCAGTGTGCCACTGGGCCGGCTTTATCAGATCTCCCAATGTATGTTAATGAAGTGTTCCAGTGATCCTGATTGCTCCTAATTAGATGCATTGGAGGCATGCCCGTTGGAGGAGAGGGTAGGGTGGTGGAGGTTGGGGGGTGGGGGGGGGGGGGGGGTCGGCGGGAAGGGGCGGTTCTGGCACTTTGCCGTTACAAATGGGTGCCTGAGAGTCTCCCTGTCTTCCTGAGCCTGGTTCCTCTTCCATCACTGACTGCAGCTAGGTTTCTGCCTCTGCTAACGGCACCCCCCCCCCCCCGCTCTTCTCTACTCTGCCGCCCCCTCCCCCCACCCCCCACCCCCCCGCTTCCTCCCCTTCCAGCTGATTTTGGAGTCTACCTTTGAAAGTTGAGGTTCCCCTTTCTCACCTGATTCTCTCCTGATTTCGCCTCTACCCGAGTGGCCAACAGGTGTTGTGTTGCCCATCCGACCTAACCCCCCCCCCCCCCCCCCCCCCCCCCCCCCCCCCCCCCCCCCCACCTCTTTTTTTTGGTGTGTGTGTGGGTCGACCGTCCTTCGTTCAACGTTTTAAGCGAATTGCAGGAAACAGATCTGAATGATAGTGAATGAGTTAACCAGTGTAATGATGATTAAATCTTACAAAATGTATTGCAGTGATAAGTCACGAACAGACAGGTGCACACGCTCGCAGGCGCCACGCTACTTCTGCTTTTAATAATCGGACTGATGCTATCTGAGGACGGAGGAGAATATTGGTTTCAAACGCCATATGGACTGCGCGCGCAGGTCATAATCATCACGGAGATGTTTCCGAGGAAGTTCATGACTGAAAGTGAAAGGGGTTGATGGAAATCTGACTTGTATCTAAAGTTACGGAAAGTCAAATTTCACGAGTAAAAAAAAAAAAAAAAAAGAGAGAGAGAGAGAGAGAGAGGACAAATATCGAGCGCCTGTGCTTCTAGAGGCTGGCCCATTCATCAGGTTTATTCTACGCATCGGCGGTTTTGGTTACTTACGTGTGTACAGAGACTGTGAGGAGTGGTCAGAAGTGTGAGAGTAGGTACGGTACGTCTGCACCTAGGCCCCTGGCTCACACCGACCAAAACAGAACCTAGCAGCTCTAACCGCCACACAGGAATCGGTACCTGTTTTCCAGCAGGATTTGTACCATACCTTTCTGAGTTTTTTCTTCTTGTCTTGCGGGAGGGAGCACTGGAATGACGAGGGGCAGTAAAAATGTCTGGCGCCATCTGTGTCCTGTTGGCTGGCCGCCAGGGCAGTGACACATGAATCCTCCACACCCCCCCCCCCCCCCCCCCCCCCCCCCCCCCCCCCCCCCCCCCCCCCCGGTTCCTTAGTTTCTGATCAGAGAGGCGAGCGTGGGATGCTCGTAGAACATCAGCCTTATGTGATTAAACTGTGTTGAGTAAATTGAATGCTTTTTCTCTAGAGTAGGGGTACTGTCTCTCCACGGCGTTTTTCGTTATCCAGTGATTCAGATTATATTAAGTCAAAATGATTGGTGTTTTTGTTTTTTGTTTTTGTTTTTTTGGTAGCGTCCAGTCATGTTGGGGTGAAGTATAACTTGCAGAGAGTACAAAAACATCAGCTACTACTTTACACACACACACATACACATACATACACACACACACACACACACACACACACACACACACACACACACACACACACACACACACACACACACACACACACACACACACACACACACACACACACTGTTAGGGTGAAATGTAACTTGCAGACAGCACAAGAATATCAGCAACACACACACACACACACACACACACACACACACACACACACACACACACACACACACACACACACACACTGTGAACAACAGCAAATTTCCAGAGTAATTGAGAATCAGACTCCGTTTTAGGGGTAGTACCCCAGAAGTTGTGCTTTATTTGGAGTTCCTTTGTATTTTTGTTCTTTTTTTGGTTTGTTCCTTCTTTTTTCTTTTTCTTTTCTTTTCCAGTTTCTTTTTATATTTATTTAATCTGGTAGCAGTGTCGATTCTCAGACAAGTCAGTCACACAGGAAGCAAATTCACATTTTCGATTTTGTTGTTGTTTCTGTCAGACTCTGGTTGTTGTTGTTGTTTTTACAGTTTGAAAATAAACAAGTTTTACCATATCAGCCTTTCTGTTTGACAGCAATAGGAATTAAAAATTTAAACCTAATCATTTTACTGATGATAGTTGAATAACATGTTGCAAGCTTGAACCAATGGCTGCATAGATCTAACGGTAACACATGTATGCCCATTCCGATAACTGGTCATGTGGAAGTAGGCTTGATCTGTACTGTTCAGATCTGGGCCAAAAGTCTTTTGGAATGGGGCTTTTTACTTGTTAATCACGGAAGCCGAAAGGCGAAATTCGCCATGAACTGATTTCCGGCTTTGTTTTGAGAAGGAAGTAAGTAGGAGTCAGTCGGCGTGTTTGTTGTGGAGATTTACCACCAGCCCCGTGCCCCGAGAGAGCCTTGTTATGTGTGACCTTTGCGGCCCCAGGCAAAGCCGGCAGCCCCAGAGAGGCGGAGATCAGTGGCAGCGCGGATGCTTCGGGGGTTGGCAGGAGTGGTAATGCCATTAGCTAGGGCAGGTTTCAAAGACCGGAAAGATTTCTTTTAGCTTGCTGTTAACTCTCTTCTCCTCCTCCCCCCCCCCCCCCCCCTCCCCCACCAGCCCCGGAAGACTGAATTTATTTGGGTGGAAATGGTGGTGGTCAAAACATTGGCTCCAGGCAGCCAGTGGTGCCTTTTTCTTCATGTTTAAAAAAATTTTTTTTAGTTGTTGCCCTGCTCCAGCGTGCTTGCCCGAATATTGGCATTGCCGTTTAGGCCTGTTAGCTGCAAAAAAAATAATTAACGAAACGTTTCCATACTAGGCTAACCAGCAAATGTGCAGATGTGTAGTAGTCACCTTTTTTTTTTTTTTGTTTAAACTAGACAATTGACTTATGAATTATCAACTTTCCACACAGTACCTATGAAAACGAGCCCAGAGTATAATATATAGATCTACACTGTACACAACGCCCGTACATTATTCATGCCCACAGTGCAATACCCCAGACACCGAATTACGGTCCACTCAGCTGTGAATGCAAAGCCATAAAAGTCTCTCGCATTTAACACTAGAACAGGTCAGAATGTAGCTTTGCATGCTTTGTCCACTGCCAAGCATTCTACCTTTCACTGCCTTTTTCTGCCCGGCGGTTCATTCAGCTTCATAAAAAAATTTAAAAAAATCTCCAAACTTTCACTCAGACATAAAGTGTCGCGTGTGTTAAACCTTGAATTGGACTCATTCTGTGATAGCTTCCATTTCGTCCAGCAGTGCCCTTCCAGGTTGACATCCA
>JABMCL010003074.1:142500-147500 GCA_018857735.1 Alviniconcha marisindica | reverse complement strand
TCGTGGTCGTGTGTGTGTGTGTGTGTGTGTGTGTGTGTGTGTGTGTGTCCCTCTCTCTTTCTCTCTCGCTGCAGTCAGTACCCACCCCCCCCCACCAACACACACACACACACACACACACACACACACACACACACACACACACACACACACACACACACACAGAGGCATGTACTACACGCTCCTGACTCCGATCCTGTTGTGCCGTCAATATCTGAAGTTAGCAGTTGATCCCGACATATATATATAAGAACATAAGCTGTTCCTGTTACTCCTGTTACTTATCAGTTTGTTGTACACATGCAGTGGCCCGACTGACAGAACTCGTGTACACCCGAATTCTGGTTCAGGACCACCAAATTTTATTGAAAGTGATAATAAAAATTATATATATGAACCATAAAACATTTTAACAACCCGGACTAGTTTACATTCATTGTTGAAATGGGTAATCCTTTCTCTGTTCATATTGTCCTCAGGTGACCCTGTGCGGTTAAAATCCCGGATCCAGCTAACTAACTATCCGAGAGCTGACAAATGAATACTGTCTGTTGCACTCAGCAGATAAAACCTCTTTATACCATAGCGGAAAACGCGCGCGGCCCACCGTTCGAGGCAAAGGACCCTGGAAAAAAGAGCAGTTTAGTATAGCCATTTGCGCGTACAGTGGGTCTGTTTCCGGTGGTGCTGTGGCCTATACTGATGCAAAAATGTTAGGTACCTCAAATGAGGATGTAACTGTGTATTTGTGTGCAAGTAAAAACCGCAGGCCAAGGATAATTTTGTTTGAAAAGGGCCCCGATTTTTTTAGATTTTTTTTTTGCTGAGTTTTGTAAGTGACGATTAACAGGACGATGCACCAAGCACGGTGAAGTGCCAGCGCTCCCCTGTTGAAAGACGTGACTGCTTTCAAATCCTGCACGAGAAGCACGTGCTCAGGTCGCCCGAGACCGGATCAGAGTGATTATGAAGTGATGCTTAATGTCCTCAGATGTCAGTTGACATGTTAAGGACAAGTTGTGACCAATGCCGAAGCACGGTTCAATAATATTTTACGTCCGCGGAAACCAGAAGGCTCGTTAGGACGGACAGCTCAGGACGGCCACCTCGACTCTCACACAGCTCCTGAACTATGCCGACCGGATCAAAGAGGCGGCGGTTGTTTTTGTAGACCCAGTGCTGCAGACCGTCACTCGTGAAACTCAGTCCGGTCCAGCAATCGGTTGAAGGTTCAAGTTTTTTTTTGCCCCCTTGAGGCTACAAAGTAAATATAAAAATGTACATTTCCTTAGCAAACACGTGATAAATGCTAATAATACGTCAGTATAGCTCTGTGCACATAACACAAGAACAAGCTAAATGCCAATAACATTAGTATAGCACTGTGCACATAACACAAGAACAAGCATTCAAACACGAATCAAAAGTAGGATGTGCCTTTGGTGGAGTTTATGTACCTTGTAACAGTCGCATGCCAGGTGAGAGTTACCGTAGGTGACTCAGGACTTTGTTGTTGTGTTTGTGTGACGTCTTTTGAGCGCTAATTAACTCTTGTTGTTGTGTTTGTGTGACGCCTTTTGAGCGCTAATTATCTCCCTTGTGTGCTGATTTCGAATGAAAATTATTCACGGTAACAAACATTTTAAAACCAAATCCCCAATTTGTTAAGCTCTTATTCTGATAAATCTCTTCGACCTGTTGAACGAGAACCTGTTGGTCCCAAGTGAGAAGGCAAGTTCAGGAACTGCAACATGTCGGTACACGGTGTGTGCTTCGTAACTTCTTTGCAGCTGGGTGTTTGATAGCGCAGTTCGGGTTTGCCGGCGGCGTTGCGTTCGGCGTCAACTCCAAGTACGACATAATCATTTCTGTTTGGCAACATTATGGAACGTAACATTTGCATTCGTCGTGACTCACTTTTTGCGCATGGTCGTTCGAGTAGTGAATGACACACTAGGGATTTCTCTTTCTCTCTCTGTCTGACTCGTCCTGAGCGAGGCCTTTTTTTCCGTCCAGCTGACAGGACGTTAAAATCCAAAAACTAAATAACTCTGTCTCTGATCTTCTGTCTGTCTGTCTCTGTCTCTCTGAGTTTCTCTCTACTCTCTCTCACCTCTGATCTTCACTGAGTCTTTCTCTCTGAGGTACTCTCTCACGGCCTGACTATTTAACTGACCATACTGGTTGACTGGGCGTTAAAAAAAAAAAGAGCCAAGTTTACTGTCTCCCTCTGATCTTCTCCGAGTTACTCTTCCACTGAGGATCACCGAGTTTCGCTCGCGCTCTGCGAGCAACTCTCTCTCCCTCCCTCCGATCTCTGAGTTTTTTGTTTGTTTTGTCTTCTTTCTTTTTTTGATAAAGAAGCTTTTCTCTTTTTTTAAAAACCCGCTTTTCTCTTTCTTTAAAACTCCCCGGTTTCTCTGGTTCCCCCTCCCTCCTCTCTTCTCTGACTTTCCCTCCTCTCTTTCTCTACTCCCCGCTGCGGGGGCCCCTTTTCTCTCTTTTGGGCGAATAACTCTTTGACTCTCTCTCTCTCTGTTACTCTATCTCTCGCTGCGAGGAGCTCTCTGAGTTTTTTTCTCTCTTTTGTGTGCGAATAACTCTTTGACTCTCTCGCTCTCTCTGTTACTCTATCTCTCTCTGCGGGGAAAGCTCTCTGAGTTTCTTTTTTTCTTTTTTTCTCTCTGTGCAAAGTAACTCTTTGACTCTCTCTCTTTTTCTCTGTTCTCTCTAACCCCTCTCTCGGGCCCGCGGAACTCTCTGAGTCTCTCTGAGTTTTTTTCTCTCTCTCTTCTCTCTCTCTCTCTTCTCTCTCTCTCTGTCCTGTCCTCTCGGGAGTATCGACTCTCTGAGTTTTTCCTCCTCTCTCCTGCGAGTAACTCTTGACTCTCTCTCGTCTCTCTCTTCTGTCTCTCTCTCTCTTCTCTCTCTGTTCTCTCTCCTCCTCTCCCCTCGGTCTCATTCTTCGTCTCTCTGTGTCTCTGTCTCTCTCTCTCTCTCTCTGCTGGAGTAAATCTGTCTGAGTTACTCTCTTCCCCTCTCTCTCTGCGAGTAACTCACTGACTCTCTCAGAGTTAACTCTTCTGAGTAACTCTCTCTCTCTCTCTCTCTCTCTCTCTCTCTCTCTCTCTCTCTCTCTCTGTGCCTGCAGTAATTGACTCTCTGAGTTACTCTCTCCTCTCTCTCCTGCAAAGTAATCTCTCCTTTGAGTTGCTCTCTCCTCTCTGTCTGTCTGTCTGTCTGTCGTCAGTCTCTCTGCTCTCTGTCTCTCTGTCCTCTCTCTCTCTCTCTCTCTCTCTCCTCTCTCTCTCTCTCTTACCCTCTCTCTCTCTCTCTCTGCGAGCCTCTCACCTGCTCTCTGCCCCTTCTTCTGAGTAACTCACTGACTCTCTCTGAGTTAACTCTTCTGAGTAACTCTCTCTCTCTCTCTCTCTCTCTCTCTCTCTCTCTCTCTGTGAGTTACGCAGTCTCTCTCCCTCACCTCCTTTCCCTTTCCTGGGGCTTTCCCGTGATCCGTACGAGTGTGATCCCTCAGACCCTAAGGGCAGCCAAAGAGGAAGGGTGTGTCGCTGTCGAAAGGCGAGTCCTCCACACGCCACAGATCGATGTATGAAAGCGATTCGCCCTGACTAACACTGCAAAGTTGCGTGGACAGTCGTTAGTTGTTTGATGTGGTAACCAAAGCCCTACCCATCCCATGTCGGGCTTTTCGGTCGGAAACTTTTTTGTGTGTCTGTTGGGAAGGGCGGGGTGTAGTGGAGGAGGGTGCGTTGTGGGGGGTTGGGGGGGGGGGTGCTGTTTGATGTTTGGGTGGGTTCAAAAGGAACACAGAGTGACACACGGTCGCACACGCACGATCCTGTTCAATTAAATACCATGCGAATTACAAATGAAGCCAATAGGCAGTTAACGGGGGGGGGGGAGGGGGGGGGGGGCTTGTCCCGTCAAGGCAAAACGCGCGCGCGCGCACTCTCTCTCTCTCACACACACACACACACACACACACACACACACACACACACACACACACACACACACACACCACACACACACACACTGTCTTCTCTTTTGTACAACACTTTACATATTGACTTACGAATTGACTGTTGCACAGAAACTGGAACCCTCAAGATTTCGCTATTGCTGTGTTATTATATATATATATATATATATATATATATATATATATATATATATATATATATATATATATCACATAATAACAGGAAATGGGAATAGCAAATCTGCTTTTCTGAACAGTTGTGAAAGTAGACACGTCCTGATTGTGAGCTTAGGGTTGTGAACTTAGACATATCTAGGTTGTGAACTTAGACATATCTAGGTTGTGAACTTTGACATTTCCAGGTTGTGAACTTAGACATTTCCGGGTTGTGAACTTAGACATGTCTAGGTTGTGAACTTAGACATATCTAGGTTGTGAACTTAGACATGTCCAGGTTGTGAACTTAGACATTTCCAGGTTGTGAACTTAAGCACTTGTCAGGGTTGATAACTTAGACTCGCACACTGGTTAAGAACTTAGATTATATTGATATATAATTTTAATCTGTCTTGGTCAGTTTGCACAAAAATGCTCATCTTCGGCTAGGATTTTTGATACAGACACCAACGTTATTACCGGTAGGCTTTTGCCTGTTTCTGCTGTCAGCTGTGTCACTGTGTTACGTGTGATCCCCAAGCTTCTTAGGAACGATGATGTTTTACTGTAATTACTAAATTAGACAGTTGGCATGCGAAAAGGTTTAATTGCCACCTGTCCTCATCTCCACGCCCACCTTGTCACTAATTTGATTATGCAGCGCTTAGTCCGTCTTCCTGTAACGAACGCCATTCTGCCTGCGTGTCATACTGCCCGTTTGGCCTTCTCTCTAATTTCCCTATCGTTTTGTTGCAAATTTTGAACTGGAAACAGAAGACGAAGATCGCCGTAGTCATTTATGGGACGAAGAGACTCGTGAGGTACAGTTTTGTAACACCTC
>JABMCL010003074.1:137500-140000 GCA_018857735.1 Alviniconcha marisindica | reverse complement strand
CAAACACCACCTACCTACCTACCTACCTGTGATGTGCCCACTGACCTGGAATTCTGCCGTTCTGCTCTGTCTGCCTGGTTTCCATAGTGACCTTTTTGTTCGTCCTCCAAAACCTCACCTGGTAGTGGTACAGAGGGACTGAGGTCGTGAACTGTGAATCAGACGTTTGGCAGTCCGTGGTTTGATC
This sequence comes from Alviniconcha marisindica, assembly GCA_018857735.1. Lineage (NCBI taxonomy): Eukaryota > Metazoa > Mollusca > Gastropoda > Provannidae > Alviniconcha > Alviniconcha marisindica. The sequence continues at coordinate 139,813 of JABMCL010003074.1, read as the reverse complement.
GAGTTTGTTTGGCCCTGATGCGACTTTCGCGCTTGACTGGGCGTTCAGTATGCCGTAACAGTCTCACACGCTTGACCCGGGATGGACTACTTGGACCTAGGCGAAATACCGGCTGGTCCTTCGTTGTTCTCTGAGCTCAGGAGCTGTGTGAAGGTCGAGGTGGGCGTCCTGCACCGTAATGGTCCGCTCTGTCTCTGTGGCCTTAAAACTCTAACTCTGGACCCGGGATGGACTACTTGGACCTAGGCGAAATACCGGCTGGTCCTTCGTTGTTCTCTGAGCTCGGGAGCTGTGTGAAGGTCGAGGTGGGCGTCCTGGACCCTAATAGTCCGCACTGTCTCTGTGGCCTTAAAACTCGAACTCTGAGCAGGGACAAAGAGTTCATAGTTCAGGAGCTGTGTGAGAGTTGAGGTGACCGTCCTGGGCTGTCCGTCCTAACGAGCCTTCTGGTTTCCGTGGACGTAAAGCTATACTGAACCATGCTTCGGCATTGGTCTCAGCTTGTCCCTAATACTCAGCCGGCATCCGAGGACATTAAGCAACACAACAGCAACAGGGACAGAGAGCCCAGGAGCTGTGTGAAAGTCGAGGTGGACGTCCTGGGCTCCCCGTCCGTAATGCTTAATAGCCCGTACGTTCTCCGTGGACGTAAAGCAACGTTGAATTGAACATAGTTCTTTCTGTCTTCATCCAGCTCCTTTTCTCTCCTCCCCCACCTCCCTCCCCCCTTTTCTGAATAATTAGTCCCTCATTGGCGAGGGCTGGATGTAAGAAGAGCCCGAGCCTAATCCACCACCCTCGTAAAATAAAGTGCATTCATTCACTCACTCACTCTCCTCCTACGTCCACTCCCCCCCCCCCCCCCCTCCCCCACCCCACCATCCTTTCTCTCGCAAGCCGTTATGTTTAGTTTCCATTTCCGGGTCTTAATTGTGCTGCACTCAACGTGTAAAAAACACGAGGATCATCCAGAGTTCTGCACCTGTCTGATCGTGGAGCCGACGGCGGTGGTGAGTCACGGTGACTGCAGCACTTGAGCTCATAGAGCGGACAGGTAGAACACGTGAGGCGGAACACGACGTGAGCTGCATCGTGCACATCCGGCTCCCAGGCAAGCTGCACGTTAAGCCCGTTCTTAATTGAGTGAACTATTTTTTTCTTTTTCTTTTTCTCGCCGAATATACTTCGGACAGGTCGACGAACTATAATTCGTTTCATGATTGAACTTTTAGTTCACCGAACATGGTTCGGACAGTTCGACGAACTGTGCTTCGTTCTCAACTGGCTTATAATGAGATGCAAGCTTCGGCCCGAACTTGCGGCAGAAGCGCAGCAGACAGCTTGATCCAAAAATATTAATGTAGGCGAAAGTCAAGTCAGTACGTACTTTAATGATCCCTCTCAGGGTAATTCAGCTAACTATTATATCATTTTGGGTCCCAGAGACAAGGCTGCGCCTCCTACAAGTCGAGAAATAGGTAAATTCCCTCCGAAGCGAGTGAAGTATCGTTGGTTGAGTGTTGCTTTACGTCCACAGAAACCATAGGCTTATTAGGGACGGGAGCCCAGGACGGCCACCTCGACTTTCACACAGCTCCTGAGTGAAGTATCGACACGGTCATCCATTTTTATTTCTGCCTCATCCACAGGAGAGCTCTTTGCTCTCAGCCAATCAGAAGCAATGTTCGCCGAACTGGGCGAATATCCCCAGAACATGTGTGGGGTGGGTGATGAATAGACTGTTGTTTACAAGGGTGGTTACCAGTAGATTAGACTTGGGATCTTTCTCACAGTGGCTCGTTCTGCATCCGGCCTTCACCCAGGAGGGACTTACTCTGCTGATACTGTGCTAATAATAGCGAGAGAAGGGTGAGGGAGAGAGAGCGTTACACTGGATACAGTCATCCTGGAAAAGTTAACGAATTAGTATAACAACAGTAATAAAAGTAAAACAAATAAACAAATAAAAATGAAAACTATACCAAAGTATATTAGAAAAAAAGAAAGAAAGAAAAAAAAACGGATGAAAAAATAAACAAACAAAAAAACAAAAAGAACAAGCGAAAAACAAAAAACTCACGCAACAACCCCCCCCCCAAAAAACAACAACAACAACACAACAACAACAAAACAACAACAACAACAAAAACAACAACCCCAAAACCAAAAACAAACAACAACAACAACAAAAACCGGCTGGTCAGCGGACCGATCCCAAATAGCGCGCGTCTGGTTTCCGACCCTCCTGGAATTTGAACCTCATTAAACGGTATCAAAGTGGATCGCCATGACGACCCCGCCACCCTTTCAAAC
>JABMCL010003074.1:122500-132500 GCA_018857735.1 Alviniconcha marisindica | reverse complement strand
TGTGTGTGTGTGTGTGTGTGTGTGTGTGATGTATGTCTGTGATGTGTGTGTGTGTGGTGTGTGTGTGTGTGTGTGTGTGTGTGTGTGTGTGATATTTTGCGTGTGTGTGTGTGAAAATCCTGTGTGTGTGTGTGTGTGTGTGTGTGTGTGTGTGTGTGTGTGTGTGTGTGTGTGTGTGTGTGTTATACGTGTGGCTTGGGTTCTGGTTCTGGCGTCGCTGCCGTAGCTCTCCACGATACACGTTCAGGCGTCGGTGTTGTCACGCAGCAATTTCCTCGCTGTGCAATGACTGTTATGTTCCTTTCCCGTGTTCTGCTTGTATGCTTTCTCCTGCAGCACGTACTGCCCTGCCGGTCAAGGAACGTGTCAAATTGGTTAGAAAAATATAATATTATACAGTGTCATGCTTTTGACCGTCGGATGTCCGTAGGAGTGCCAAATGATGACACGTGTCAAAGTTGGGTTGGCCGTGTGTCACATTTGTTCCAGAATGGTTGGTGCGTTTGATGGTGCATTTGAAATCTGTCTTTTTGTCTCTGTCTCTCTCTGTCTCTCTCAGTCTCTGTCACTCTCTCTGGTTCTCTCTCGGTTAGAAATATATATATTGTCATGCTTTTGACCGTCGGATGTCCCGCGTAGGAGTGCCAAATGATGACACGTGTCAAAAATGGGTTGGCCATCTCTGTGTCACATTTGTTCCAGGATGGTTGTTGCATTTGATGGTGCATTTGAAATCTACTTGTCTGTCTGTCTGTCTGTCTGTCTGTCTGTCTGTCTGTCTCTCTCTCTCTCTCTCTCTCTCTCTCTCTCTCTCGCTCGCTCGCTCGCTACGCTTCTGTACTGTCTCCCGGTCTCTCGGTCTGCCTGTCAGTCTTTCTCTGTGTGTCTGTCACTGTCACTGTCTCTGTCTGTCTCTCTGTCTCTGTCTCTGTCTCTCTCTCTCTCTGTCTCTCTCTCTCTCTCTGTCTATCTCTCTCTCTCTCTCTCTCTCTCTCTCTCTCTCTCTCTCTCTCTCTCTCTCTCTCTCTCTCTCTCTCTCTTCCGCGCGCCAACGCCGTTTCCTCTTGCCCCAACCCCGAGACATTTTGAGTGGTGGAAGCGCGACGCTAACGGGCTCAGTCTCTAGGTGAAGATGAAGAAGAGACCAAGACTGGTTCATCATGGGATGCACTGCTTACAACGCGCAACGCTTCGGTTGGGAGGTCCGCGAGATACGGCCTCGGGCCGGGCCGAGGAGGGAGACTACCGTCGAGAGATGCACGTGCAGGCGATACTGCAGACACCGCACAGACTCTCTGTACTCTCTGTCTCTGTCTCTTTCTCTCTCTGTGTGTCTCTCTCCTCTCTCTCACTCACTCACTCACTCCCCCCTCTCACTCACTCACTCCTCTCTCTCTCTCTCTCTCTCTCTCTCTCTCTCTCTCTCTCTCTCTCTCTCTCTCTCTCTCTCTTTCTCCCTCTCTGTCTCCTCCTCTCTCTCTCTCTCTCTCTCTCTCTCTCTCTCTCTCTCTCTCTCTCTCTCTCTCTCTTTCTCCCTCTCTGTCTCACTCCTCTCTCTCTCTCTCTCTCTCACTCCTCCTCCTCTCTCTCTCTCTCTCTCTGTCACTCCTCTCTCTCTCTCTCTCACTCCCACCTCCTCTCTCTCTCTGTCTCACTCCTCTCTCTCTCTCTCACTCACTCACTCCCCCCTCCTCTCTCTCTCTCTCTGTCTCCTCTCTCTCTCACTCCCTACTCCCCCTCTCTCTCTCTCTCACTCACTCTCTCTCTCTCTCTCTCACTCCCCCCCCCCCCCTCTCTCTCTCGTACTTATAATATCTGTTTGTGTATAGACGTGCTTACTTGTGTTTGTAGAATAGCACTGGCTGTTAGATAGGTTCAAAAGGATCTAACACTACTATCCTTGACTATTAAAGTTTTCGAGTTCTCTCTCTCTCTCTCTCTCTCTCTCTCTCTCTCTCTCTCTCTCTCTCTCTCTCTCTCTCTCAGTGTATTGTTTTAGTTCTAAGTTATTATTACAATGTTTTATTATTATTACTAAGTTTTGTTGTACCACTTGGTTGTGTTGTAATTGCACCAAGGACAGGTTGCCCGAAAGGCACTCGTGCCTAAACCTTTATCCTTGCGTAATAAAGTTCAGTCAGTCAGTCAGTCAGTCAGTCTCTCTCTCTCTCGTCGTTAGTTTGTTGGTTTTCTTGTTCATGGACATAATTACAGTATGTACTGTGAGGTGGTAGGTCATCCACCTGCACCCCTTCGTGAGGGGCAGCGGCCTAAATGAGTAGATCATCCGTACTCTACCTCTCTCTCTTTCTCTCTCTCTTGGCGCGTGCACACTCACACGCACACACGTCCTCACGTAGGCGTTAGTGCACGTGCACGTAGAGAGATTCGGGGGGGGGGATGTTCCAAAGTACACCATGCAACAGGGCAAATCTTTCCGGTACAGAAGGCAAAGAGACAGGCGAGACGATAGCCCAGGTAAAAACTGTATAAAAAAAAAAAAGGCAGGAGAATGTCAGACGTGGAAGGAGTCTCCCGCAGTGACGTCAAGACTCATCCTCTTGCGCGTCACCGTCCTTATCTCGGGTTATTATCAAGTGTTGCTCGCTTCTGTGAGTGTGATGTGTGCTGCTCTCTTTGATCAGCTTTGTTGGCACTGCTTGCACACGGCAGCACCTGTGTAAGTGTCCTTTCTTTGTTTGTCTTTCGTGCATTTCCCGCGATGGGATACCACGGATGCAGAAATTAGTCCCTTCTCTCTCTGTTTATGTCTTTCTCTGTCTCTGTCTGTCTGTCTGTCTGTCTGTCTCTGTCTCCCCATCTCTCTCTCTCTCTCCGTCTGTCTGTCTGTCTGTCTGTCTGTCTGTCTGTCTGTCTGTCTGTCTGTCTCTCTCTCTCTCTCTTTGTCTCCATCTCTCTGTCTCTGTCTCCCCATCTCTCTATCTCTCTCCGTCTGTCTGTCTGTCTGTCTGTCTGTCTGTCTGTCTGTCTGTCTGTCTCTCACCCCCCATCTCTCCGTCTCTCTCTCTCTCTCTCTCTCTCTCTCTCTCTCTCTCTCTCTTCTCTCTCTCTCTCTCTCTCTCTCTCTCTCTCTCTCTCTCTCTCTCTCTCTCTCTCTCTCTCTCTCTCTCTCCCCCCTCGCTGCGTACCCAAGAATACCAAATACCAAATGTTCCGACTGTGTATCCAAGAACTAACCCTCTATGCATGAGGATGCCTTCATACTGGATTTCCGGAAGAGTTGTTTGTAGGCTGTGCGGCTGTGCAGAGCAAGGTGTAGTTTTAGCTCTGCTGAAGTTCCTGTCACGGATGTACTGCCTGGACATGCCGGAGCGAAGGGAAATGACCGAACAGGTGGACTGGCGGGCAAAAGCAACTACCATCACAAGTGGTTTGCGTCTCCGAAGATCTGAAGTGTTGAGGAGCTTGAGACACTACGTGCAGGCACAAATCCAAGGACACCGCACCATCGTCTCCCGCAGTGATGACATGGAGGAGAGAGGTGTGGAAAGGTGTGGAAAGAGGAAGCGCTAGACGATCTTCCTTGAAATGACGAGAGAGGGCCATCGTCAGTCAGACGAACATTGGAACTGTTTTAAAGGCAGTATTCGGGACATTTCTGAGAGACGGGATAAAGCGCATGTGGGATTTTCTGAGCACATAGATACCATCTTGAACTGAACTGAACTGGAACATCTGTGTGCACCTGCTGCTGTGAATATGCATTATTTTGTAAGGAACTTTATATTATTGTTATTCCGTTATAGTGCACGTCATAAATCTGCTCATGCTTGACGTCAGAGTGAACGAATGGGTAATTTTTTAATATATTTTTTAAATCACTCATTTGTTCAGTTTCATGTCAGGGATGAGAAGAGTAATGACATACACTACAATAGTGCGAAGTACCTTTCTACCCCCCACCCCGCAACTTCCACGCCAGTTGTGCTCTTACATGTAGCCAGCACTAGCACATTCTGCAGCGCATTCTTGGTCATTACGTACAACACACACGTTTCCAGCACTTGTTTCCCGTGACGGTCTGGCCAGCCACTGAGTTGGCGTCAGCACCGTTGTGACTGTTGGTGTTGCTGGCGTCGCTGTCATGGCGTCAGCACCGTTGTGACTGTTGGTGTTGCTGGCGTCGCTGTCAGTCCAGAATCGCCAACGTGGTGACAGACTTATAATTTATTTTTATACCGTAGAGTGCTAATTTGGCCAAGACGCGCCGCTTTCATCTTGCCCTCTGAGTGGATCGGGGAGCTGCCAGCACTCGTGCAATCAACAGTCCTATCACGCCATCAATCTACAGGCTTCCGGTTCCACTTGCACATGCGCCTGGAATCTGTTGTAAATGATGTAATTGCTGGTGGATCTTTGCCATAGTTCTCAGTTTTTGTGGCTTAGAATGGTGGGCAGTAACGCTGTATCTTGATCTGCCTCGTCAATCTCAGTAAAACTGTAGAATTGACATCGTCATTCCGTGTTTAAAGCGATAGGCAGTAACACTAGATCTACATCGTCATTCAGTGTTTAGAACGATAGGCAGTAACACTATATATCTACACCGCCATTCCGTGTTTAGAATGGTAGGCAGTAACACTAGATCTACATCGTCGTTCAGTGTTTAGAACGATAGGCAGTAACACTATATATCTACATCGTCATTCCGTGTTTAGAACGATAGGCAGTAACACTATATATCTACACCGTCATTCCGTGTTTAGAATGGTAGGCAGTAACACTAGATCTACATCGTCATTCAGTGTTTAGAACGATAGGCAGTAACACTATATATCTACACCGTGATTCAGTGTTTAGAACGATAGGCAGTAACACTATATATCTACATCGTCATTCCGTGTTTAGAAACGATAGGCAATAACACTAGATCTACATCGTCATTCAGTGTTTAGAACGATAGGCAGTAACACTAGATCTACATCGTCATTCTGTGTTTAGAACGGTAGGCAGTAACACTAGATCTACATCGTCATTCAGTGTTTAGAACGATAGGCAGTAACACTATATATCTACATCGTCATTCCGTGTTTAGAATGGTAGGCAATAACACTAGATCTACATCGTCATTCAGTGTTTAGAACGATAGGCAGTAACACTATATATCTACATCGTCATTCAGTGTTTAGAATGATAGGCAGTAGAACTGTTCTGCTGTCAGCGTGTTTAGAATGACGGTCAGTAATAGGCTACATTGTCATGCCATCATTCTGTGTAGTAGTGTTCATTCTGTATAATGTGTTTAGAATGATAAGCAATAATAGGTCACATTGTCATACCGTCATGTGTTTAGAATGGTAGGCAGTAATGGGTTACATTGTCATACCGTCATTCTGTGTAGTGTGTTCAAAATGATAGGCAGTAATAGGTTACATTGTCATACTGTCATTCTGTGTAGTGTGTTCAGGCAGTAATAGGTTACATTGTCATACCGTCATTCTGTATAATGTGTTTAGAATGATAGGCAGTAATGGGTTATGTTGTCATACCGTCATTCTGTGTAGTGTGTTCAGGCAGTAATAGGTCACATTGTCACACCGTCATTCTGTATAGTGTGTTCAGGCAGTAATAGGTTACATTGTCATACCGTCATTCTGTGTAGTGTGTTCAGGCAGTAATAGGTTACATTGTCACACCGTCATTCTGTGTAGTGTGTTCAGGCAGTAATAGGTCACATTGTCACACCGTCATTCTGTGTAGTGTGTTCAGGCAGTAATAGGTTACATTGTCACACCGTCATTCTGTGTAGTGTGCTCAGAACGATAGGCAGTAATGGGTTACATTGTCATACTGTCATTCTGTGTAGTGTGTTCAAAATGATAGGCAGTAATGGGTTACATTGTCATACTGTCATTCTGTGTAGTGTGTTCAGGCAGTAATAGGTTACATTGTCACGCCGTCATTCTGTGTAGTGTGTTCAAAATGATAGGCAGTAATGGGTTACATTGTCATACTGTCATTCTGTATAGTGTGTTCAGGCAGTAATAGGTTACATTGTCACACCGTCATTCTGTGTAGTGTGTTCAGGCAGTAATAGGTCACATTGTCACACCGTCATTCTGTGTAGTGTGTTCAGGCAGTAATAGGTTACATTGTCACACCGTCATTCTGTGTAGTGTGTTCAGGCAGTAATAGGTTACATTGTCACACCGTCATTCTGTGTAGTGTGTTCAGAACGATAGGCAGCAATAGGTCACATTGTCATACCGTCATTCTGTATAGTGTGTCCAGAATGAAGGGCAGTAACACTGTGATACTGTCGTTCTGTGTGTATCAGCTGTGTTTGTTACGCAGTGAGCACTGCACATTAATGTGTGTCGCTGTCAGCAAAGCTTTCGGTGGAACGACTGTAGTTTCTAACTGAAACCAGACCGGTTGGTAGAGGTATGGACGGTCAAACAGGTATCTTAGAAATCAAGTAAGAAGGTTGTCTTGGGGCCTTGTCAGAAACTTGTATTAAAAAACAAAACTACTGTTCATCTACTGCTACTACTACTACTACTACTACTACTACTACTACTACTACTACTACTACTACTGTTGCTTTCGCCCTGATATAACCAAAATGGTTGACTGGGCGTAAAACACCAAGTTACTTACTTACTACTGTAGCTGCTGTTGGTGTGACTACTACTACTGGTTCTAAGTACTACTATGGTGACTATGATTACGAGAATGACACTGAAGATGGTAATTTTAGTGAGACTCACCGTAGCAACGACAGCGGCAACGACAGGAGAACTTGCAGGCGCCTGTGACAGGAGAACTCTATATGCGTGTTGCAGTGACGTTGCTAGCTTCACACTCACAGGGTTTTGGGTCAACATCCTGCTGCCAGACAACACCCACACGTGTATAATAATAATAATAATAAGCGAAGTGGACTGAGAGCCGATGGCAAAAACACGAGACTCCTGCAGCACTCACTGCAAGCTACACTCTTGGAGAGAGAGAGAGAGAGGGGGGTTGTACATACCAGACCGAATCAACAGCTGTATCCACCGCATTGATAAAAACGTCAGACTGTGATGCTTACTTCTCTTTGATGCTGAAATGTTCAGACAGCCAGTTGCTTTTTGTTGTTGTTGTTGTTTGCATAGGTTTCTTCTGCCTTTCTTTCTTTTTTCTTTTCTACCTTGATTTTTTTTTTTTTTTAAATAACAGTGCACAGATCTATACAATACAGTCACGATATTCATAGACCTGTGAATTGTTAATGTTAATTTTTTTTAATTTTTTTAAATGGTCGTAATCGCCCTGATATAACCGCCATGGTTGACTGGGCGTTAACAGCCAATTATTATAGATCTACATAGTCGTAGTCTGTACACGGTATTGGTTCGGTTGTGTGGCTTAATGTCCTCGGATGTCAGTTGACATATTAGGGACAAGCTGAGACCAATGCCGCAGCATGGTTTAATATAGCTTTACGTCCACGGAAACCAGAAGGCTCGTTAGGACGGACAGCCCGGGACGGCCACCTCGACTCTCACACAGCTCCTGAACTATGTACACGGTATTTCCAACTCAAGAGAGGACGAGTTGAAGTAGCCTGTCGAACCGACCTGCCAGATGGGACCGATGAGCGATCAGAGTTATTTATTTATTTATTTGTGCCGGTTACAGGACCGTAACGTAAAATGCATCACATTGGCGGGAACGTGAGAACTGCTACAGACGGTTTTAATCAGCTTTCTACAATCATTGAGCCGTGGGCAGACTGGGGCCAATGTGTTTGAGGAGCAAATAGCCTCCTTAATCGCGTTTATCTTTTAAACGGTGACGACAGTGAACAGCTAGGCACGTATGGAGCGCAGACAGGACGATCCGGCCGTCATAAAGGTATGGAATTTAAAGTTACAACCTCGTTTCTCCACCTGGATACGCGAACCGGACTTATGGACTCTTTAGCTAATCGGGGTTAGAGGCTGTGTGCCTTTAACTTCATTTGCTCTTCGTACATTTGGGCCGTGACACTGAACTTGCCCCACACAGTCTTGAACAAAGCCTAAACGTCCCTATAAGCTTCTTTTCTTTTCTTTTAACATCCAGCCCTCGACCTAAAGAGGAACTTGTCGATATTTTTAATGTTACAACATTCGTGCAGAAGAAATAGAGTAGGTAAGTAACTTGGTGTTTTACGCCCAGTCACAGAGAGAGAGAGAGAGAGAGAGAGAGAGAGAGAGGAGGGGAGAGAGAGAGAGCCAATCAACTCACGTTACACTTCACATCATTGATCAGAATCTAAAGGTCACAAGTCGTACGAAGGTCATGGGTCGTAGCCGTGGCCAGTGCAATGCAGGTGAAAAACGCTGTCGGTGCCAGACGCGTCTTTTTTTGTCTTTTTCTCTCTTCTTTTCTATGGTCTTTGATTCCCGGTCTTGCCGTTAGTGTGATGGGACGAGTGGTGCGGGAGAAATGCCAGGGCAAGTAGTACAAGAGTAGTGCGTGCTTTTGGCTGGCATTTGGCCTTTTGAGCCCGGAGGGGTACTCTGTGGGTTGTGCCAACAGGAACGCGTCCTCTTAGAGCAGAGGTGCCTACACCGTACCCTTGGAGAACGGGGTGGCATGGAGGGAGGGATGCACTGGATGCATGGATATGGCATATTGCTATATTGCTGCTTCCATTTCGAATCTATTACACATTGTGAAGGGGAGAGGGAGGGGGGTGGGGGTGGGGGTAAAATGGATGGAAACGAATGATTGCTATGTTGCTGTTTCAGTTTCAGGCTGAGAGAGAGAGAGAGTGTGTGTGTGTGTGGGGGGAGGGATGAAATGGATGGAAACGAATGATTGCTATGTTGCTGTTTCAGTTTCAGTCTGAGAGAGAGAGAGAGAGAGAGAAGAGAGAGAGAGAGAGAGAGAGAGAGAGAGAGATGCATTTACTGGATGAAAATGATACTCTGTTATATATATATATATTATATATATCTACTAAAGAAATTGCTGTAGATACATCTATGTTGCTGCTTCGATTTTGAATCCGATCGATGGAGAGAGGACCGGAGGGATGCATTTGGCGGATGAAAATGATAGACTGCTATGCTTGCTGCTTCAGTATTGGACACTCTTTGGTAACCACACCATCCTCCTCTTGTTCCCTTCAGTTTATAAACAAACACATTCACTGCGAGGGAACGCTGGCCGTCGTCGTCTTTCGTTCAGCGCTAGCAGCGCCAGTATTGCTCAGCAGACACGTACAACTTGCACGGTGCCTTGGGTTGGGTTTGTCACGTTGCCGTTGTAACTGTACCCCGTTGGCATCGCATGGCGGGTAGTCGCACCGGATAAGACGCAATATACATATTTAGGATAAAAGATAACAAGCACGCAAACAACTTACAGACAGACAGACAGACAGACAGACAGACAGAACGAGACGACAGACGACGCAACGTGACACAAAACACCACACTCAGCACGCTACGACAACTGCGTCACACACACAACACACACACCACCACACAGACACACACACGTGCCACACACGCACACAACATCACACAGCACCACCACCACACACACACACACACCACACACACACACACACACCACACCTGCACACACACACACACACACACACACACACACACACATCACACACACACACACACACACACACCACTACATCACACACACACACACACACACCTACACACACACACACACACACACACACACACACACACACACACACACACACACACACACACACACACACCCTACACACACACACACACACACACACACACACACACACACACACACACACACACACACACACACACACACACACACACACACACACACAACACACCACTCACTCACACCCCACACACACACCCAAACCCCCTTCGATGAGGTTTTGATATAATATAATCTGAAAGGAAGAAAAGAAAAAAACTCGTCCTTTACAATTGACATCCCTCCCCACACACACACACACACCCCACACCGCCCCAAACAGTATTAATATTTC
>JABMCL010003074.1:115000-117500 GCA_018857735.1 Alviniconcha marisindica | reverse complement strand
GAGATGAAAGAAAAGAACGTAAACAGCACCCAGAAAACGAAGAACACAGCGAACTCGTGTAGACAACAGTTACAGGAAAAGAAAATATACATCCAACAGCACCCAGAAAACGAAGAACACAGCGAACTCGTGTAGACAACAGTTACAAGAAAAGAAAATATACATCCAACAGCACCCAGAAAACGAAGAACACAGCGAACTCGTGTAGACAACAGTTACAAGAAAAGAAAATATACATCCAACAGCACCCAGAAAACGAAGAACACAGCGAACTCGTGTAGACAACAGTTACAAGAAAAGAAAATATACATCCAACAGCACCCAGAAAACGAAGAACACAGAACTGAGACAACTTTCGGAAAAAAGCACACGACAGAAACACGAATCGTAGACCAGAAAGAAAAGAAAATATACACAGCCCCAGAAAACGAAGACACAGCGAACTCGTTAGACAACAGTTACAAGAAAGAAAATATACACCAACGCCAGAAAACAAGACACAGCGAACTCGTGTAGACAACAGTTACAAGAAGAAAATAACATCCAACAGCCCCGAAAAGAAGAACAGCGAACTCGTGTAGACAACAGTTACAGAAAGAAAATATAATCCAACAGCACCCAGAAAACGAAGAACACAGCGAACTCGTGTAGACAACAGTTACAAGAAAAGAAAATATACATCCAACAGCCCCAGAAACGACAGCGAACTCGTTAGCAACATACAAGAAAGAAAATATCATCCAACAGCACCCAGAAAACGAAGAGCACAGCGAACTCGTGTAGACAACAGTTACAAGAAAAGAAAATATACATCCAACAGCACCCAGAAAACGAAGAACGCGAACTCGTGTAGACAACAGTTACAAGAAAAGAAAATATACATCCAACAGCACCCAGAAAACGAAGAACACAGCGAACTCGTGTAGACAACAGTTACAAGAAAAGAAAATAACATCCAACAGCACCCAGAAAACGAAGAACACAGCGAACTCGTGTAGACAACAGTTACAAGAAAAGAAAATATACATCCAACAGCACCCAGAAACGAAGACACAGCGAACTCGTGTAGAAACAGTTACAAGAAAGAAAATTACATCCAACCAGAAAACAAGAACACGCGACTCGTGTAGACAACAGTTACAAGAAAAGAAAATATACATCCAACAGCACCCAGAAAACGAAGAACACAGCGAACTCGTGTAGACAACAGTTACAAGAAAAGAAAATATACATCCAACAGCACCCAGAAAACGAAGAACACAGCGAACTCGTGTAGACAACAGTTACAAGAAAAGAAAATATACATCCAACAGCACCCAGAAAACGAAGAACACAGCGAACTCGTGTAGACAACAGTTACAAGAAAAGAAAATATACATCCAACAGCACCCAGAAAACGAAAAAGCACAGCGAACTCGTGTAGACAACAGTTACAAGAAAAGAAAATATACATCCAACAGCACCCAGAAAACGAAGAACACAACGAACTCGTGTAGACAACAGTTACAAGAAAAGAAAATATACATCCAACAGCACCCAGAAAACGAAGAGCACAGCGAACTCGTGTAGACAACAGTTACAAGAAAAGAAAATATACATCCAACAGCACCCAGAAAACGAAAAAGCACAGCGAACTCGTGTAGACAACAGTTACAAGAAAAGAAAATATACATCCAACAGCACCCAGAAAACGAAGAACACAGCGAACTCGTGTAGACAACAGTTACAAGAAAAGAAAATATACATCCAACAGCACCCAGAAAACAAAGAACACAGCGAACTCGTGTAGACAACAGTTACAAGAAAAGAAAATATACATCCAACAGCACCCAGAAAACGAAGAACACAGCGAACTCGTGTAGACAACAGTTACAAGAAAAGAAAATATACATCCAACAGCACCCAGAAAACGGGAAACATCAGCGAACTCACGTAGACGACAGTACCAAGAACAGAAAGAACAGAAATCCAACAGCACCCAGAAGAAGGAGAACATCAGTGAACACACATAGTGACAGTACCGAGGAAAGAAAGAACATAAATGAAACAGCACCCGGAAAGCGGAGAACATCAGTGAACACGCACTTCGGTGGATATTTAAAAACGCGCTATAAAAAGCTATTCACTCACGTAGAATCACATGCGAGCGCGGTGAGTCTGCTCGAGAGCGGAGAATAGCGCTATAGAAAAGCGATCATCATCATCATCATAGAAAACAGCACGCAGAAACCAGAGAACATCAGTGAACCACAATAAAGTACCCCAAACCAGAGACTATCGGTGAACCCACACAGAAGTACCCCAAAACCAGAGAATATCAGTGAACCCACAGAGAAGTATTTCAAAAACCAGAGAACGTCAGTGAACCCACACAGAAGTATTTCAAAACCAGAGAATATATATCAGTGAACTCACGCAATAGACAACAGCCAGAAACCAAAGAACAAGGAACATTATTCAGTAAACCCACATAGAAGGAAACACCAAGTAAACCGAGAAC
>JABMCL010003074.1:100000-105000 GCA_018857735.1 Alviniconcha marisindica | reverse complement strand
GGGCAAAGGGAGGGGTTGGTATGATCAAAATGTGACTTGCACGCTATTCCTTCCGTATCAGTTTATGACAGGGCGAGGCTCAGTCCATTAACCGCAGTCGCCGTGGTTTGGGAGGAGAAGGGAAGTGGGAAAGAGTGATGATTGTCTGTGAAAGCAGAATGCCAGTCGCTTCGCTTCGCTATGCCTCGCCGTGCCTGGGGCATGCCAGCCTGACACTTCGCCAGCCTGCGTGGGGATCGCCGTCTGCTCCGACTACCTTGCATTTCCCGAATGCTGCCTCTTCCTTCTTCTGAAGTTGTCTCCGGAGAGGTACCGGCTGGGACCGAGATCCTGTAGTTTAGGCGGGAGGTGGGGGTAGGGGGCTAACCGGCGATACACTGCCACTACCGGCATGATTACTGCGGTTAAGATGGGAACCGATGGAAGCCATTCTCCTGTTTAACTCCTTCTTTCCTGTTTAACGCCTTCTCTTCCCGCGCCATGAGAGCGGATTGGAATCGTCTTCCGACTAATGCCATCACCTCACCTCAGCAGCTTCGCTCCAGTCGTTTCGGAACCAGCGTGGCGGCGGCACTGAGCCTCCACAACCTGCAGCCAACTCCCAGTCTCTTAACCGTGAACCTAACTCCCTGTAAACAATATTTTTTAACCCTTCTGACCTTTTTTTTTTTTTTTTTTTTTTAAGTGGCACCCAAGGCACAACAAAGACCACCACCACCATTAGAGCCAGATACGCCCAAGGAGGCCCTGTGTTAAGTAAAAGAAGGAGAAGAAGATTGTGATGTTTCACTGAGTAGGACGGTGTCCACAATTTCAAACCACAACTGACTCTTGAACGGAGAAAGGAGAGCCAAAGCGGGGAATGGAACCGACGTCGTCTGCTTTACCAAACCGACGTCGTCTGCTTTACTAAACTGACGTCGTCTGCTTAACCGTACCGACGTCGTCTGCTTTACCAAACCGACGTCGTCTGCTTTACCAAACCGACGTCGTCTGCTTTACCTACCGACGTCGTCTGCTTTACTAAACTGACGTCGTCTGCTTAACCGTACCGACGTCGTCTGCTTTACCAAACCGACGTCGTCTGCTTTACTAAACTGACGTCGTCTGCTTTACTATACCGACGTCGTCTGCTTTACCATACCGACGTCGTCTGCTTTACCATACCGACGTCGTCTGCTTTACTAAACTGACGTCGTCTGCTTTACCAAACCGACGTCGTCCGCCAAACCCGCTAACACCGTGCTCAGTCCATGCAATGATACTACAGCAACTACTGTAGTGGAGTTTCTGTGGTCCATGCAGTCACTGTCGGCGTTGTTGATACTACAGCAACTACTGTAGTGGAGTGTCTGTGGTCCATGCAGTCACTGTCGGCGTTGTTGATACTACAGCAACTACTGTAGTGGAGTGTCTGTGGTCCATGCAGTCACTGTCGGCGTTGTTGATACTACAGCAACTACTGTAGTGGAGTGTCTGTGGTCCATGCAGTCACTGTCGGCGTTGTTGATACTACAGCAACTACTGTAGTGGAGTGTCTGTGGTCCATGCAGTCACTGTCGGCGTTGTTGATACTACAGCAACTACTGTAGTGGAGTGTCTGTGGTCCATGCAGTCACTGTCGGCGTTGTTGATACAAATTGCTGTCCGACGAGACTACCTTCTGGGTTCTCCATCACCTTCCCGGCATGCAGTCGTGTGGCCCGCGATGGGGTGCCACGGACAGGTGAAGGGACTGTTAACGTCCAGTCAACCGTGACGGTGCTGAAGTCTGGGTCCCTTCCGGAGGAGTGTGACAGCCGCGATTCGGACACCCCTTGACTGCCGTATTGATGTATCTGACATTCTCGGTTGCCTTGGCGTCACATATATATATATAAAGAGTATATGTCAGATCCAAACACATTCATAGTTCAGGAGCTGTGTGAGAGTCGAGGTGGCCGTCCTGGGCTGTCCGTCCTAACGAGCCTTCTGGTTTCCGTGGACGTAAAGAATTATTGAACCGTGCTTCGGCATTGGTCACAGCTTGTCCCTAATATGTCAACTGACATCTGAGGACATTAAGCAACACTTCACCACCATCCAAACACATGAAAGGTTCAAAAGAGCGCTATTTATTAGGACAAAACACAACCTGCAGATTTTCTGGGTTATCCCGTTTATCAACCTACAAAGCGACACTTAAACAACAGTTAAACAGTGAAAAACGATGGAAAATGAGACGGAAAGCTAAACCACTTCTGTTTTTGGCTGAGCTACGTTGTTTTTCCTCTCTCTCTCTCTCTCTCTCTCTCTCTCTCTCTCTCTCTCTCTCTCTAAAGTAGGATATCTTCGTGTGCGTGCGTGCGTGTGTGTGTGTGTGTGTGTGTGTGTGTGTGTGTGTGTGTGTGTGTGTGTGTAATCTTCGTATATATATATATAGTATTTATTTACAATTACAGTATGTATTAAGTATTTATCTTTGTCCTCTCCGTGGCGTGTAGTCGTCGTCTCGTGCATGATTACATAAAAAGGAAAGTTCAATCTAATGTGAGTGTGTGTAAGACGAAGTCAACGACGAGATATATGCAGAAGTTACAACAAAGAGAATCTACAATGTCAACACAGAGTTCAGCATCTGTTTCAGGACAGAATCTGGTTCAGAACAGAATCCCAAAACTAAAGAGTTCTGGGGGTTGGGGTGGGGGAGGGGGGGGGGGAGGAGGGGGGGTGGGGGTGAAAGTTCGTGGGGGAAAATAAAAGGGAGCAAAACGCAACAACAACAACACCCCACATAGGCTGAGTTATAATAGTTTTATTACACTATCAGGTGAGTTGTTTGTATGTAAAAAGAATATATATATAGTGTGTAAACCACTGATCTTACATGTAGTAAGTATTGTGTATGAGGGCTTGATGTCAAAGGACTAACGTCAACATTTATTTAATACATAATGTAACGTGTTGTAGTTTTAAATAAAACAGTCACTAACTAAAAACGGTATCGGCAAGATTTATCAGTGATTCCGTTTTTCCGCTTTGTATGAAAAAGATTCACTTTCTTACGTTTCCATTGTCCAGTATGTCTGTCTTGAAAACAGCACAGCAACATTAAATCATTAGATGAAATAGTCCACGTAGTATGGTTTTTCGTTCTTCACATATATATGACTAACTCATCCCGTAAAAGAAGTGGTAAGTATGTCGCCAGTTACAATAGACGTGCTATGCAGTTTGCTGTGAACGCGCAAGGTTTTGTGTGGATTTAAAAAAAATAAAAAATGCTTTTAATAAAAACAAATTACTATATATATAAATTTTCATTCATTTATTCATTCATTTTTTCATTGATTCAGTCATTCATTCATTCATATTTCTTCTTCTTCTTCCGAGTTTGCTTTACGACCGTCCGGACTAATGGGGAAGAGGAGCCCAGGACGGCCACCTCGACTTTCACACAGCTCCTTAGCTCTCAGAAATGAGCTCTTTGCATATTTTCAATTCATGAAGCATTTATATCGCTGACACTTCACGCAGCAGCTGACACCTCCCCCCCCCCCCCCCCCCCCCTTCACATTTCTGAGTTTTATTATTCGTGGATAATGCTTTCATACAGCCGGTTTGATTCACGGTTTGCCGCTTTTGGATTTGATCCAACGGGGCGGGGGAGGGGAGGGGGTGCGGGGGAGGGGAAGGCGGTGCGGGGGGAGGGGTGGGGGGGGTGTGTGCGCTTTCACGACATGAAACGGCATACACAAGGAACTGTGCAGCCGACACTGTGGCGGCTGCGCCAAGACGCAGCATAGAGAAAGGTAAATTGGAGTCAAGTCCACCTTTTGGGGGGGGACGGGGGGGGGGGGGAGGGCCCGCGCCTGCCTGACAGGGAGTGGGGGGAGGGGGGGCTCGCTGCCTGCCTGACGGGGTAGGGGTGGGGGGGTCCTCCCTGACATATGGTTTATGTGTACGGAGGAAGTGGGTGCAGAAAGTAGGCCTCGTTCGCTCGACTTCGCTTTTCCTCCTGCTCCTTCCGCTTTCTGCTGTCTACTACGTGAGCTCTGCTGTCTGCGAAGCGAACGGCGCCGTGGTTTACGGGGAAGGTGCTGCTTTTTCCAGCGTTTTTGGATTGTTCCATGGTCGTTGGCCCCCCTGCGCGGCTTACGCTCTCCGTGTGCACGTGGGCTTACGTCATCCTGGCGCAGCCGCAACTAGGGAGGATGTGGTTACAGAGAGACATCAGCGGGGGTTGATTAATCGTCTTTGTAGCTGTTCGGCTTAATTCGCGTTGGCGCTCTCTCTGTCTGGCTGTCTGTCTGTGCCTGTGTGTGTCGGCCTGTCTGTGCCTGTGTGTGTCTGCATGTCTGTCTGTGCGTGTCATCTGTCGGTCTGTCGGTCTGTGACTGTGTGTGTCATCTGTCTGTCTGTCTGTGACTGTGTGTGTCATCTGTCTGCCTGTGATTGTGTGTGTCATCTGTCTGTGCTTATGTGTGTCGTCTTGTCTGCATGTCTGTCTCTGTGTGTGTCATCTGTCTGTGACTGTGTGTGTCATCTGTCTGTCTGTGACTGTGTGTGTCATCTGTCTGTCTGTGACTGTGTGTGCCATCTGTCTGTCTGTGACTGTGTGTGCTTGTCTGTCTGTGACTGTGTGTCATCTGTCTGTCTGTCTGTGACTGTGTGTGCCATCTGTCTGTCTGTCTGTCTGTGCTTATGTGTGTCGTCCTGTCTGCGTGTCTGTCTCTGTGCTTGTCATCTGGCTGTCTGTGACCATGTGTGTCATCTGGCTGTCTGTGACCATGTGTGTCATCTGTCTGTCTGTGACCATGTGTGTCATCTATCTGTCTGTGACCATATATGTCATCTATCTGTCTGTGACCATGTGTGTCGTCTGTCTGTCTGTGACCATGTGTCTCATCTGTCTGTTTCCGATTTGTCGAGATGACTTAGTCGTGTCCTTAATGATAATATTAGTGATGCACATTTATCATGTGCTCATCAACGCCCTGAGCGCTCACATGATACATATT
>JABMCL010003074.1:92500-95000 GCA_018857735.1 Alviniconcha marisindica | reverse complement strand
TCTGTGCCTGTGTAGACCAGACCAGTCCCTCTGCCCGTGTGAACAGACCGGTCTCTCAGCCTGTTGTAAACCTGGCCGATCTCTCCCTGCTTGTGCAAACAGACCTGTCTCTGCCTGTGTAAACAGATCGGTCTCACTGCCTGTGCAAATTGACCGGTCTTGCTGCGTGTGCAAACAGACCTGTCTCTCTGGATGTGTAAACAGACCGGTATCTCTACCGGTGTACACCAGACCAGTCTCCGTGCCTGTGTAGAACAAACTGGTCTCCTTGTAAGTAAAACAGACGGGTCTCCCGGCCTGTCTTTGACTTTGAGTGACGGCAGTGGTAAAGATAAACGTAGAACAGACCGGTCTCTTTGCCTGTCTTTGATGACAGCCGTGACAACGGTGGCGAAACAACTGTGGAACAGACCGGTCTCTGTGCCTGTCACACGGTTTTTCCGCCGGTGCTCCAGCTCGAGTGGTGACTGTGACAGCGGTCGTGAAGAGGACCGCAGAGCAGTCTTTCCATCCGTCCGCGAGTAACAGTAGCGATGTTACTACTACTACTACTACTGTACTCTTTTATTTGCTGTTTCTCCAAAACTGGAGCACATAGCCATTTACAAAGAGCAAAACACAGTCAAAACAAACTTCCGCGAGCGCGCGTGCGCGCACACACACACGCACAGACAAGCAAAAACCGCACACACACACACACACACACACACACACACACACCCGCGCGCGCACACCACACACACACACACACACACACACACACACACACACACACACACACACACACACACACACACAGAGTCAATAGGTGTTGAGAGAACTTTGGAACTGTCTAGACAGATGGTTGTATGACGAATGTAGGGACGTTTTCATGTCGTGTATCAAGATCGTATTGCTTTGCGTGGCTGTTACAATCGTTGGTCGTATTGACTGCACTGAACAGTGTCACTGTTTTCGTGGTTTACGTAGTTCCCGTGCGTCGGGCGCATGCGTTGCTTGGAAGGGCTGTATTGGGGCTTCTTGGTTTTGATTGGATCAACGGCTGAGGTGTAAAAGGCCAGGGTGCTTTGGCGGGGAGGCCCAGAACTCATTTCCTTTTTTGTAAGTGTTGGAAAAAGTGGGTATTTTCCGGTAACAGTGCACGGAAGAAAATGTCCGGTCGGGTGACGGCGGTATAGTTGTAAATGCGCACAGCCTCAGAATTTCAGCCCGACTTAACCATTTGTACTGGGTCATGAATTCGTTTTTTGTCGTAATTTCGTATTCCTTTTCTATTGTTTTAACATTCTCAGACGAAGTGTACGTGATAACTTCAGTTTTGCGTATCAACGGTGAAGTTGTTGAAGACGTACAGCAGTTGGGTCAGCCAACGGTCAAGACTTTGACAATGCAGGAAACCTGTTCATGGTACGTATACCTGTGGGTAGAATTGTGCCAGGTTTGGTATTTCGTGAAACAGCTTTCGCTAACATCAGGGTTTCTTATTGTTTGCAATGAAGGTGTGTGTGTGTGTGTGTGTGTGTGTGTGTGTGTGTGTGTGTGTGTGGAGAGAGAGAGAGAGTTTGTGTGTTTGTGTGTGTGTGTGTGTGTGTGTTGTATGCATTGGTTATGCATGTCTTTTGCTTGGTTAAAGTGTTGGCAGAGAAAAAGTCGGTGGGAATGTTGTAACCACTGAACCATGCACGGTTGGCGTTGCTTGGCGAGGCGTGGTTGCACGTGGAAATCGTGCATCGGTCTGTCAGTGAGTGACACGCCTGCCGCTGTTCCCAAGTACTGGCTGCCATGGAGGTAGCCAGTCTTACCGGTCCCAGTGAACCGGTTTGGCGTAGCGGTAAGGAGTTGTGTTAGTTAGGCTGTTAAACGGACGACGTCGGTTCGATTCCCCGCGTCAGTTCTCATTTCTCGTCAAAAGTTGTGATGGAGGGAGAAGAGATAGTGGACAGAGCGCTGGAGCTGGGTGAAAGTCGAGGTGGTCGTCCTGGGCTCCCGTCCCAAATAGTCTTTATGTAAGTAATGTAATCACAAGACAGTCTTTATGTAAATAATGTAATCACAAGACAGTCTTTATGTAAATAATGTAATCACAAGACGGTCTTTATGTAAATAATGTAAGCACAAGACGGTCTTTATGTAAATAATGTAATCACAAGACGTCTTTATGTAAATAATGTAATCACAAGACAGTCTTTATGTAAATAATGTAAGCACACCGTCTTGTGACTTTGCCCCACATATTTAATGAAACGTTAAAGTGGCTCTCATCGCTGCATGTATTGAGTAAAGCTGGATGTAGATAGCCCTTTTTGTGGACACGGTCTTGTGACTTTTACTCCACATATTTAATGAAACATTAAAGTGGCTTTTATCGCTGCATATCTGAATAAAGCAGGAGATCGTCCTTATGTGTGGACACCGTCTTGTGACTTTACCCAACACATTTAATGATACATTAAAGTGGCTCTCGTCGCTGCATATCTTAATAAAGCAGGAGTCATTCTGT
>JABMCL010003074.1:5000-82500 GCA_018857735.1 Alviniconcha marisindica | reverse complement strand
TGCAATGTGAGGCAAGCGTACACACGAGTATAAGATTAATTTCTGATGATCACTGCACACGTGCACCGGTAGCTCTGCATTATGTCAACAGACACGGAGCTGCTGCCACCGCCACAGCTCGTCCCTTCGGCCTACAGCATGAAGGTTGGGGAGACGCTCAAACTGACCTGCAAAATTGACGTCAAACCTGACACCCATGTGGAGCTTCACCTGATCTACAAGCAGTCGCCAGATGATGTAAGTCTCTGAGCGTGATCTACAGGCAGTCACCTGATTATGTGTCTCTGGGTTTGATCTACAAGCAGTCGCCTGATGATGTAAGTCTCTGAGCGTGATCTACAGGCAGTCACCTGATTATGTGTCTCTGGGTTTGATCTACAAGCAGTCGCCTGATGATGTAAGTCTCTGAGCGTGATCTACAGGCAGTCACCTGATTATGTGTCTGGGTTTGATCTACAAGCAGTTGCCTGATGATGTAAGTCTCTGAGCGTGATCTACAGGCAGTCACCTGATTATGTGTCTCTGGGTTTGATCTACAAGCAGTCGCCAGATGATGTAAGTCTCTGAGCGTGATCTACAGGCAGTCACCTGATTATGTGTCTCTGGGTTTGATCTACAAGCAGTCGCCTGATGATGTAAGTCTCTGAGCGTGATCTACAGGCAGTCACCTGATTAGTGTCTCTGGGTTTGATCTACAAGCAGTCGCCTGATGATGTAAGTCTCTGAGCGTGATCTACAGGCAGTCACCTGATTATGTGTCTCTGGGTTTGATCTACAAGCAGTTGCCTGATGATGTAAGTCTCTGAGCGTGATCTACAGGCAGTCACCTGATTATGTGTCTCTGGGTTTGATCTACAAGCAGTCGCCAGATGATGTAAGTCTCTGAGCGTGATCTACAGGCAGTCACCTGATTATGTGTCTCTGGGTTTGATCTACAAGCAGTCGCCAGATGATGTAAGTCTCTGAGTGTGATCTACAGGCAGTCACCTGATTATGTGTCTCTGGGTTTGATCTACAAGCAGTCGCCTGATGATGTAAGTCTCTGAGTGTGATCTACAGGCAGTCACCTGATTATGTGTCTCTGGGTTTGATCTACAAGCAGTTGCCTGATGATGTAAGTGTTTGGGTTTGATCTACAACTACAAGCAGTAGCCTGATGGTGTAAGTGGCTCTGGCTTTGATCTACAAACAGTTGCCTGATGATGTAAGTGTCGCTGGGTTTGATCTGCAAACAGTCGACTGATGATGAAGTCCTCTGCTGCAGCCCCAGAAGACCAAGGCCAAATGAAAAAAGATTTTTTTTATCTGTCGCAATTGATTGAGTTTTTAATAGTTAGTGCCCAGTCAAGCGTGAAAGTCACCCCAGGGTGAAACATCAGATCACATGTCAAAGTCTAGCTGGCTGTTCATGTTACATCAATCCATGCTACTTTGTGTTAGAAGAGGACTGGGGGAAATAATGTTGAATGAACTGAAGCGATATCAGCTAGAATGGTAGAAACCATGGTAGTAGGTGAAGCATGGAAAGCTATATTCCGACATGCTCAAGACTTAAAAGACAGAACCTGTATTCAAACATGCTTCAGGCTTAAAAGACAGAACCTATGTTCTGACATGCTGCAGGCTTAAAAGACAGAACCTATGTTCTAACATGCTGCAGGCTTAAAAGACAGAACCTATATTCTGACATGCTGCAGGCTTAAGAGACAGAACCTATATTCAAACACGCTTCAGGCTTAAAAAACTGAACCTATGTTCTGACGTGCTGCAGGCTTAAAAGACTGAAACTACGTTCTGACATGCTGCAGGCTTAAAAGGCAGAACCTATATTCTGACATGCTTCAGGCTTAAAAAACAACCTTCGAGCCCGTGACTCATGGAACACCACTGTGGAAAGCGATCACTGTATGTGGAAGTGGGTGTATTTTTCCTTTCGTTCATTTCATGCACAAAGGTGCTGGCATGCATTGCGGCTCTGCAGAAACTGACAGTTCCATTTGGTGTGTGTCTGTCAGGAACGAGTCCACCTGGAGCTGTCTGTCCGTGAGCGCAACGTGGAAGACAACCACAGATACGACAAGATAACAAGGGTGCTGGAGATTCGTGACGTCACGAAGGCCGATTCGGGAGTGTACGGCTGTGATGTGGTTGGCCTGGCAACCTGCCCAAGCTGCGGAGACAACACGCAGCGCACTGAAGTGACCATCAATGTCTACGGTAAGTCTAGACGGCACAAAGGTTACTGTCACTGTCCATGGTAAGTCTAGGCAGCACACAGGCTATGTCGTCAACAACTCACATTACTGTCAGTGTTTTTTGTGGGATTGAAGAATGTCTAAGGTTACTGTCACTGTCCATGGTAAGTCTAGACAGCACACAGGCTATGTCGTCAACAACTCACATTACTGTCAGTGTTTTTTGTGGGATTGAAGAATGTCTAAGGTTACTGTCAGTGAATTTGTGCAGAATCAACATATGAGGGAGTTAGTTAATTGACACTTGAAATACGTAACACAAGTACAACAAAGACTTGAGTCGCCTACGGTAACTTTTTTTATTTTTTAGGTTGCAGCACTTTGTAAATATCCTTTCACATTGTATAAATTATTAACACAACACACATATTCTGATTGTTGATAGTGTGGATTTTCAGACTAGGTTGAGGCACTTTGTAATTGATGTTCTTTCACACTGTATTAATTGTTAACGCACAGTTATATTCTGATTGACGATGGTGTGGATTTTCAGAGGAGTCCTTTGCTTACCTTCACACTGTATTAATTGTTAACACACAGTTATATTCTGATTGACGATGGTGTGGATTTTCAGAGGAGTCCTTTGCTTACCTTCACACTGTATTAATTGTTAACACACAGTTATATTCTGATTGACGATGGTGTGGATTTCCAGAGGAGTCCTTTGTTTACCTTCACACTGTATTAATTGTTAACACACAGTTATATTCTGATTGACGATGGCGTGGATTTTCAGAGGAGTCCTTTGCTTACCTTCACACTGTATTAATTGTTAACACACAGTTATATTCTGATTGACGATGGTGTGGATTTTCAGAGGAGTCCTTTGCTTACCTTCACACTGTATTAATTGTTAACACACCGTTATATTCTGATTGACGATGGTGTGGATTTCCAGAGGAGTCCTTTGCTTACCTTCACACTGTATTAATTGATAACACACAGATATATTCTGATTGATGATGGTGTGGATTTTCAGAGGAGTCCTTTGCTTACCTTCACACTGTATTAATTGTTAACACACCGTTATATTCTGATTGACGATGGTGTGGATTTTCAGAGGAGTCCTTTGCTTACCTTCACACTGTATTAATTGTTAACACACCGTTATATTCTGATTGACGATGGTGTGCATTTCCAGAGGAGTCCTTTGTTTACCTGAAGCCCCAGAGGGATGTGGTGAAGGTGGTGTCTGGGGAGGAGGCTGCCTACCTGCTGGTGGAGATCAACTCCTTCCCCCAGCCCACGCTGCAGTGGTTCCACAATGGGCGTCTCCTGCATGACAGTGTTCTGTATCAGATGAAGTACGTGCGTTGGTTTGCTTTGGGTGTACGGTGGGTGTGTATGGTGGGTGTGGGTGGGTACATGCGTGTGTGTGGGTGTGTGCGCGCATGCGTGTGTGTGTGTGTGGGGGGGGGTGCATACATGTGTGTGTGTGCGTGCATACTACATGCGTGCGTGCGTGTGTGTGTAAGCCTGCATGTGTAGAGGGGGGTGTGTGAACACTTGCACCTCTGTGTGTGTGTATGTGTGTGTGTGACCAACACACAGTGAAGCACAAAGAGCATGCTTGTTGTAGCATGGACATAATCACAGGCTATTCACCTGTGATATGTGTTGCTATGTTCATTGACAGGCAGGCTGACAGGCTGTTCACCTCTGATATGTGTTGGTGTGTTTGTTGACAGGCAAGTTGACGGGCTGTTCACCTGTGATATGGGTTGATTGTTGTCAGGCTGTTCACCTGTTGATATGTGTTGATGTGTTTGTTGTCAGGCTGTTCACCTGTTGATATGTGTTGGTGTGTCTGTTGACAGGCTGTTCACCTGTTGATGTGTTTGTTGACAGGCTGTTCACCTGTTGATATGTGTTGGTGTGTGTGTTGACAGGCAAGTTCCCAGGATGGCAAGCCTGCTTATTTTGGGCTCCCGCTTCTGCCACAGCGGTGTGTACACCCTGCGAGCCTTCACACCAGACAGAAATGCTTCTGCCGACATCACGCTGCTGGTGCATGGTGAGTCTGCTTCTTGTTTGAAAAACTTATGTAGATGAAAAAAATTGTTCTGAGATGTCATTGGAAAAAAAAACTTCTATATATATGAAAAATAAAAATCATAGATACACCCACCATCTATGTCACTGATGCCAGTATGAAACAAAATATGGAGTTGGCAGTCCTGTGAGGGAATTTAAGTCACCTCTTACTTTGAGTGATTCCTTTTTCCCCTCTTTTTACCTCCGTTGTGACTGTTTTCTGGTTTGCATCAGTTGTGGCTGTTTCCTGGTTTGCCTCAGTTGTGAGTTTTCTGGTTTGCCTCAGTTGTGACTTTTTCCTGAAGTTTGCTCTTTTGACTGAAGTTTCCTCTCTATTGTGACTGAAGTTTCCTCTCTATTGTGACTGAAGTTTCCTCTCTGTTGTGACTAAAGTTTCCTCTCTATTGTGACTGAAGTTTCCTCTCTGTTGTGACTGAAGTTTCCTCTCTGTTGTGACTGGAAGTTTCCTCTCTGTTGTGACTGGAAGTTTCCTCTCTGTTGTGACTGAAGTTTCTGTTGTGACTGGAAGTTTCCTCTCTGTTGTGACTGGAAGTTTCCTCTCTGTTGTGACTGAAGTTTCCTTTTTAAGTAACCCTGTCTTGACTCATGAGTTTCCCTCTTGCTTGTGACTCCCCTTTCCTCTTGCACGTGACTCCACTTTCCCTCTTGCATGCGACTCCACTTTCCTTCATGCACGTGACTCCATTTTCCTCTTGTGTGTGACTCCACTTCCCTCTTGCATGTGACTCCACTTTCCTCTTGCATATGACTCCACTTTCCTCTTGCATGTGACTCCACTGTCCTCTTGCATATGACTCCACTTTCCTCTTGCATATGACTCCACTTTCCTCTTGCATATGACTCCACTTTCCTCTTGCACGTGACTCCACTTTCCTCTTGCATGTGACTCCACTTTCCTCTTGCGTGTGACTCCACTTTCCTCTTGCGTGTGACTCCACTTTCCCTCTTGCATATGACTCCGCTTTCCTCTTGTGTGTGACTCCGCTTTCCTCTTGCATATGACTCCGCTTTCCCTCTTGCATGTGACTCCGCTTTCCTCTTGCATGCGACTCCACTTTCCCTCATGCTTTGCTTGCAACTCCACTTTCCCTGTTGCATGCGACTCCACTTTCCCACATGCTTTGCTTGCAACTCCACTTTTCCTGTTGCTTTGCATGCGACTACGCTTTCCCTGTTGCATGCGACTCCACTTTCCCTCATGCTTTGCTTGCGACTCCACTTTCCCTCTTGCATGCGACTCCACTTTCCCTGTTGCTTTGCTTGCGACTCCACTTTCCCTCTTGCATGCAACTCCACTTTCCCTGTTGCTTTGCTTGCAACTCCGCTTTCCCTCTTGCTTGCGACTCCACTTTCCCTGTTGCTGTGCTTGCGACGACGCTTTCCCTCATACCTCAGTTGTGCTTCCAGTTTTCTTCTTTGTCCATTCGAGAGGTGACCCTGTCCGGTGGACAGGACGTTCAGATGCAGTCACTACTACCTCGCTGTTACCTCCGCTGTGATGCCAGTTTCCTGTTGCAGGTAAGCCGGTGGTGTCCATACTGCCGGTGGGTTCCCAGAAAGGGCAGGTGGTGGTGCAGGCGGGAACCCCACAGCAGCTGTACTGTCAGGTGGAGGCGATGCCCTTGGCCAACATCACCTGGTTCTTCCATGAGGTTGGGGCTCTTCTTCCTTCCTAGTCTTTTTTTTTTTTTTTTTTTCTTTTTTTTTTCTTTCCTTTTTTTTTAAATACTTTTTTTCTTTTCTTTTCTTTTTATACTTTTTTTTTTTTTTTTTTTAACTTTTTTTCTTTTTTTTTTTTTTTTTTTTTAACCTTTTTTTCTCTTCTTTTTTTTTTCTTCTCTTTCTTTTCCTTTCTTTTCCTTCCTTCATTCAAGGTTGGGGCTCTTCCTTCCTTCCTTCCTTCCTTCCTTCCTGGTCTTGTCTTTTCTTTCTTTTCTTTTTCTTTCTTTCTTTTCCTTTTCCTTTTCCTTCCTTTGTTTGTTTTGTTCATTTGTTCGTTCCTTCCTTTTCTTTTTTCTTTTTCCTTCCTTCCTTTTCTTTTCCTTTCTTTCTTTCTTTCTTTCTCTTTCTTTTCCTTCTTCCTTCGTGTGTTCGTTTGTTCCTTCCTTCCTGTATCCCTTTTCTTTTTCCTTCCTTCCTTCTTTCCTTCCTTCCCTCCTTCCTTTTCTTTCATTCTTTCTTCTTCCTTCCTTTCTTTCTTTGATTAATTTTTCTTCCTTCTTTCTTTGATTAATTTTCCTTCCTTCCTTCCTTTCTTTCTTTGATTCTTTTTCCATCCTTCTTTCCTTCTTCCTTCCAGCCTGCCTTTTTCTTTCTTTTCTTTCGTTCATTATTTTTTATCTTCTCTTCCTTCCTTCCTTCCTTCCTTTCTGTCAGTTTTTGTCAGTTGATGTCACCATCCAGCCAATCTGCCCACAGGTGCCCCCAGGCAACTTCACCAAGAACTCCAGCCTGTGGGAGCCCATTGACCCCAGCCAGTGGACGTGGACGCGGCACACAGGCACGCAGCAGGACTACATCCTGCAGGCGAGAGAGACCCGGACAGGGTGGTACCGGTGCTCTGCCGTCAACGAGTACGGGCAGCATCACGACGACATCAAGTACATTGTGGCTGGTGAGTTGTGCAGCAGCGGGTGTGCAGGTGGAACTGGAGGATTCACAACAGGCTGGATGGTGATGACCATCGGGTAGATGGAGGTACCCCACTGATGACCATCTGACAGGTAGATGGAGGTACCCCATTGATGGCTGTCCAACAGGTAGCTGAAGGTATGATGGCCATCTGACAGGTAGATGGAGGTATGATGGCCATCTGACTGGTAGATGGAGGTATGATGGCCATCTGACAGGTAGATGGAGGTACCCCATTGATGGCCGTCTGACAGGTAGATGGAGGTACCCCAGGTAGCTGAAGGTATGATGGCCATCTGACAGGTAGATGGAGGTATGATGGCCATCTGACAGGTAGATGGAGTTACCCCATTGATGGCCATCTGACAGGTAGATGGAGGTACCCCAGTGATGGCCATCTGACCTTCCTTAAGGTTACTTGGCCAGCTCAGCGAGCAGATGTTGATGCACCGTAGTTATTCATGTCTGCTTGTGAGTGACCCTTTTTTTTCTTTTTCTTTTTTTCTGTCTCTGTCTTTTGTGATTTGTGATTGAATCAAGATACTGTGTTGAGTTGAAAGGTGAGATACGAGTGATGATACCTTTCTTTCCTTTTCCGTTTCCTGTGGTCCATACTGTGCAAGAATATTAAATTTCTGTGGGTTTGGGTTATTTCCCCCAGATGATTAGTTATAATGGTTTACTGCCCCCCCCCCCCCCCCCCCCCCCATAAGACCTAAATGGTTTTCTGTTGGGTTTCCCAGTTGTTGAGAAGGCCTTAACGGTTTTGTGCCATTTGTGTGTGTGTGTGTGTGTGTATTGCAATTTGTATTTCAGATTTAAAAACAAAACAAAAAACAATGAAACATATGTTGGGCATTTGAGGATATAATTATGACATTGGTGCATACACAATTTCTTAAGTGGCATAAACAGGAAATGGGAAAACATGGTAGGTAAAAAAAGGTTGTTATATGCAGTTAAAAAAGGTAGTTAAATACCTCTTGTCATTTTTTTACCCCAGATGATGAGAAAGCCCTGACTATCTTCGACAAGGCGCCAATGCCCGTTGTCAAAGGGGACTCACTGCGTGTTGTGTGTCGTGCTAACCTGTGGCTGTACCAGTCAGTTGCCATCTACCGCGGCCAGCCACCCAACGCCATCCACAGTGAGGAGTTGTCAGAGAGTGTTCCGGGCATCAACGTAACCTCCATGGACAACCACAGCACCAGTGCGGTTGACGAGGTCGGTTACGAAGTCCAGACCACAGAGCTGCCAGGGAGGTCTTTGTCGTACGAGATCTCTTACAGCAGGTGAGTGTCCAGAGCACCTGGTGTAGCCTCCGGGATCAAAATAATAATAACAGTAATGTACATTTATCATGCACTCATCAATGCCCTGAGCACTCACATCATACATATTAACCTAAATACGATATTCTGTACACATGTAGAGGACAGTCCTACCAAAACAATTTACATGAGGTGTTATATGGAGACACACACACACACACACACACACACACACACACACACACACACACACACACACACATGTATGCACGTATGCACACACACACACACACACACACACGTGCACACGCATGCACACACACACACAATGACTGCAGCAGAAACTGGGTATTGATATTAGTTGGGGCAGAAATACTGTGAGAAGAGGAAGATTTTCAGTTTGGCTTTAAAAGATGACGGGGTTGAGCAGTGTCTAAGGTCTTGTGGGAGTGAATTCCAAATGAAATGTCTAGGGTCTTGTGGGAGTGAATTCAAAAGAAGCTGCCTCTCCATGGTCAAAAGAAGCTGCGTCATTAAAGGGATGCCTTTGAGGGGTGAAGGAGTGGCGTCATAGTGATACATTTGCGTGGAAAAATGACGCCAAATTAATAACACTTTGTACAACCAAATGCTCACATATTTTTTTGGTTGGGCTTTGGATTGATTAGATTGCAGATAGGTGATACGATGTTACCTAATGTAAAATGTATTTTTTGTTTGAATGAATGCCTGAAGATATGCAAGTAGTAGTATCAACCTGCTAACGTTAGAAAAGCGCATTAGCCCTGATATAACCCTTTGTGGTTGGCCGGGCTCAAAGCACCAACTAACTAACTAACTTGGAAAAGCGTTTTTTTTTTAAGATGTTGGATTTTATTGGTCGAAAGTCAGTTTTACACTAGTTGCACGACCCACCCAGAAAAGGGGGAATCCAGATCCACAAAAGCTTGCCGATGGTGTCTCTGCCCACCGGGAGACCAGATGGCTGCACCAGGTGACAGCCAGGGCTGGTCACTGACAGCTGCCTCATGTCGATAAGAGAATTTAATGACTCGTGGTTCATGTTCTACATGCTGCAGGGTGTAGACGGGCCCTTGGCCAACGTTTTTGGTGTGCATGACACAGTACTCCCAGTGTAAATGGGCCCTTGGTCAACATTCTTGGTGTGCATGACATGGTACTCCCAGTGTAAATGGGCCCTTGGTCAACATTGGTGTGCATGACATGGTACTCCCAGTGTAAATGGGCCCTTGGTCAACATTCTTGGTGTGCATGACATGGTACTCCCAGTGTAAATGGGCCCTTGGCCAACATTCTTGGTGTGCATGACATGGTACTCCCAGTGTAAATGGCCCTTGGTCAACATTCTTGGTGTGCATGACATGGTACTCCCAGTGTAAATGGGCCCTTGGCCAACATTCTTGGTGTGCATGGACACGTACTCCCAGTGTAAAGGCCTTGGCCAACATTCTTGGTGTGCAGGAACATGTACTCCCAGTGTAAACGGGCCCTTGGCCAACATTCATTGGTGTGCATGACCATGGTACTCCCAGTGTAACAGGCCCTTGGCCAACATTTTGGTGTGCTGACACAGTACTCCAGTGTAAATGGGCCCTTGGCCAACATTCTTGGTGTGCATGACATGGTACTCCCAGTGTAAATGGCCCTTGGTCCCAACATTGGTGTGCATGACAGGTACTCCCAGTGTAAATGGGCCCTTGGCCAACATTCTTGGTGTGCATGACAGGTACTCCCAGTGTAAATGGGCCCTTGGTCCAACATTCTTGGTGTGCATGGGCACATGTATTCCAGTGTAAAAGGCCTTGGCCAACATCTGGTGTGCATGGGCATGTATTCTCCAGTGTAAATGGCCCTTGGCAACATTGGTGTGCATGACATGGTACTCCCAGTGTAAATGGGCCCATGGCCAACATTCTTGGTGTGCATGACATGGTACTCCCAGTGTAAATGGGCCCTTGGTCAACATTGGTGTGCATGACATGGTACTCCCAGTGTAAATGGGCCCTTGGCCAGCATTCTTGGTGTGCAGGACACAGTACTCAGTGTAAACGGGCCCATGGCCAACATTCTTGGTGTGCAGGACACAGTATATTCCCAGTGTAAACAGGTTCTTGGCCAACATGACACAGTACTCCCAGTATAAATGGGCCCTTGGCCAGTATTCTTGGTGTGCAGTACTCCTAGTATAAATGGGCCCTTGGCCAATATTCTTGGTGTGCAGGACACAGTATTCCCGGGAAGTGACAGCGTTCTTCCCATCTCTCCGGGAGGAGGACAGGGGCTTGTATTACTGCGAGGCCGTAGACTTCAACAACGTCAGCACCCCGCAGATGTATAGGCTGACTTTGAAAGGTACACTAGTGTTAAACAGTGATTGCACTAGACATTTTTCTAACCTGCGTGACATCTGTAAGGTGGTGGAAGTGGTTCACGGAACCCGGCCAGATAATCACTGTAACTGGTTAGATACATGGCCATCCTTACCACTGTCAGAGCTGTCCTAGCAAACACCGGCTCCCTTCCCTACCTAAAACACATGCACGCACACATGCACACAGAAACACACACACACACACATGCCATATGCACTCTCTCACTGTGCTGTTGTTGTTGTTTTTTAGAACGGGTCTAATGAAATAACAGCCGGTACATCTGACCGATTGCAGGTTTTTCATTCCAGTATATGCTTATTGGGTAAAATACTGGTTAATGCAAACCCAGGTTCAAGAGGACGGGAAACAAACGCACAAGTTGGCCTGAAACCCAATAAAATGTGCAGGTATTTTCATTGGCAGGCTTCTTCTGCTAGTTTTATCTATAAAATAAAAAGTGCATCTTTGCTTCAAATTTGACCTCAGTGCAGCCATGGTGGTTCTCTCATTACCAAGGAAAAAGGAAAAAAGACTGGGCCATGATGTATTTGACACTATAATGTATATACTGGCAAAAGCCATGATGTATTTGACATTGTAATGTATATACTGGCCATGCTTACGGCTGATGTCTGTAACACTTTGCAGTAACTCTAACCAAGGGAAAGAGGCATAGTGCAGGATGTATGTGTGAGGAAAAAAATCATACAAAGATGTGTGAATGCGTGAGTGAGAGCAATATTGTAACGATGGATGAATATTTCTGAATAAACACCTCACAATGATGTGCTTGGCAAAAAACAAAATTGCAGTGCTGCAGTGTTGGGCTGTGGACTGGATGTAAACATGGTGCTTAACATCCACAGAAACCATAATGCTTATTAGGGACGGGGAGAAGGGGGGTAAGGGGGTATGAGGAGAGGTAGATTAATTATATACCTATTGCTACACTGACACCATCAGAATGACTCCTGCATTAAGATGGGCAGCGATGAGAGCCATTTTAATGTTTCAGTAGGAAGTGATGGACAAAGTCACAGGGCAGTGTCCACAAACCACAACCTTTTTGAAGAGAGAGCCGAAGCGGTATCGAACCAAGGTCCTTCTGCTTACCAGCCTAATGCCTTACCGCTAGGCCAAACCGGCTCACAGGACTGGACATGAAATCTGTGTTTAAATATGCAGGCAGGCAGGTGGACTCTCGTCCTCTTGAGCAAGCAGACAGACTCGCTGTCTGTGTTGGCTGCGCAGAATCAGCCAATTTTTCTCTCTTTGTTGCTGTACTTATGAGGAAAGCACGACTGGCATGCACCGAGGCAAAGCTTTGCTAATGTTCTGATTGGCTGCCAGAATTCAAGCTTTGCTAATTTTGTGATTGGCTGCCAGAATTCAAGCTTTGCTAATGTTCTGATTGGCTGCCAGAATTCAAGCTTTGCTAATGTTCTGATTGGCTGCCAGAATTCAAGCTTTGCTAATTTTCTGATTGGCTGCCAGAATTCAGGCTTTGCTAAATTTCTGATTGGCTGCCAGAATTCAAGCTTTGCTAATGTTCTGATTGGCTGCCAGAATTCAAGCTTTGCTAATTTTCTGATTGGCTGCAAAAATGATCAAAATCTAGGATGATTGACAAAATCAACGATGGTTGACAGCCCAGAACCCTCTACTGGAATAGCTATGATTCAACATTCATGGTGCCAGACCGTATTTAGAAAGATGGAAGCTTGGAGGCTTGGTTGTGTCTGGTGGTTTGTATGTATTCATCCAACAAAGTGATGTCATTCTCTCCCGTATTTCTAGCCATCACCCCACCAGTGATCCGGGAGTACAGCAGTGGGGTGCGTCGTGTCAGTCGGCTGTCGACAGTGACCTTGAAGTGTATTGCCGCCGGCTACCCCCCGCCCACCATCACGTGGTACAAGGACAAGGTCCTGATCGCACACAACAGCACCCTCAACGTCACGCTTGCTGTGGATGGAAGGTAAGGGTACAGACTGGTTTGTCCGTACGTACATGGTTTTGCTGTATTTAATGCAGGAAAGAAATGGTTTTACTGTCGCACCTTGGTGAAACGGAATCCTGCCAGGGGATAAAATAGACCCACGCATGGGTGCACACATGCACCCATGCACATACACACACAGATGCGCACACACGCATACAATGATACATGCATGTACACGCATGCACGCACACACACACACGCACGCATGCACACACGCACGCACGCATGCACGCACGCACGCACACACACACACACACACACACACACACACATACATGTTGATTCTGACTAATGCATGGAGTTAGGGCGGTGTGTTTTTGTTGATCATGATGGCATGATTCGTCAACTGTATGACGACTCCCCAATCATTGTATTGTGTATGTGTTGTCTGGCAGTCTGACCATGGAGAACGTGACGCTGACTCACGCTGGGAACTACCGCTGCGCTGCCAGCAACTACGGGGGTCGTGTCATGAGTGAAAATATGACCCTGCACGTTGGAGGTTAGTGCCACTGCAGCAGCAACAGCTGCAGTCAGCCACCACCGCTGCCACTGCAGCAGAAAGCACAACGACCACCACAACCAAACAACCACAGAAGCAACCATCTCCACCACCAGTACAAGAACAGCAGCAGCAGCAATAGAGCTACTTGTGTGAACAGATGAGAGGACAGTTGATAGTTACACACATTGAATAAATGTTGCCCCCCCTCCCCCCACAGCCCCCAGCCCACCACCCTGCTGTATCTCAGTATGCAACAGAGATCCCTTTGTGTTGTAAAATGTTAGTGGGTTTGGAGAAAAACAGTAGAGAGAGAGAGTGCACCAGAGGTTTTAAAGTTTGGGTTAATTTAGTGGAGTGACAGGGGAAGATTTATATTGATGATCTTCAGATGGTTTTCGTAGCAGGGCAGGTGGAAGACGTGTTACATGTACGCATTTGTATTCATTGCGGTTCCTATGCCATGATTCCCACTAAACCTCTATGTGCTTACAGAGCTGGTCTGTTACTGGTGTTTTTGAAAATCCAAACTTCCACCCGTGAAGGGTTGGATTTCATTTTATTTTATTTATTTTGTATTTTGCAGAGGACACAAGCAAGGCCAGCTTTTCCTCGGTTTACATTGGTGTCATCGTCGGTATACTCATCTTCCTTGTCATTGTTGTTGCCATCATTGTCGTCTTTGCACGCAGAAAATCTGGATTCGTAAGTGCACCTGCTGTCTTGTTTGTTTACAGTCACATGCTGTTGTGCATTATGTTGCCACTGGTGGTGTTTTTAGCAGGTGGTAAAGTATATATCAGCTACAGTAATCTGTTGAAAATTGAAGAAGGGAAGGTGTCCATCTGATCTCGATCTTGATGGTGGCAGTGATTACATCAACTCAAATCCCAATGAAATTTGGGTCAAAAATGTTGGAAGAGCATTCCTTGAGGATGGGCTTGGAAGAATGATTTGAGTTCCACAATTGATTTGGCAGATGTCAGTTCTTCATCTTGGGATGTTTCAGGCTGTGTCTCTCAAATGGCTGATGTTCTGCCTCTGCCGCCATGACAACAAGAATAGTAATGATGCTTTCTTTGTTTTTGGAGCGTCTTTCCTTCAGAAAATGCAGTGTGTTTTATGCGTGTTTAACAGAGTTGCACAGAGCAAGAAGAAAAAGCCAGAATCCTGCATTATAACCTAAAAACAGAAATAACTGGAAATATGTACATGTGTCTATATGTGCATAATATGCACTGTGAGAAGCATACATATAACATACATTGGTTTCACCAATTTCTTGCCATTGTTTCAGCACAAAGAGCTGGAGAAGTACCTGATTCAGCCGCAAGGGGACTATAACCCCGATCTACCAATCGACGAGCAGACGGGTTGCCTCCCTTACGATCCCAAGTGGGAGTTCCCCAAGGACAGGTTGCGAATGGGTGAGCATGATAATCAGATGAATGTGTGTGGCTGATACTGATGGAAGAATTGGAACAAAATGACTAGGTCTTATTTTTCAGTTCAGTTCAGTGTTGCTGTAAGTCCATAGAAACTGTAGGCTTTTTAGGGACGGGAACCCAGGATGTCCACCTCGACTTTCACATAGCTCCTGAACTCTGATAGGTCTTATTCAATTTTCTTTTCTTTCATGCACACCACAAGTTGTGGAATATTGCCCAAACTGCCGGGATTCCCACAGTCTAACAAAAAAGAATCAGAAGACAAAATGGCAGAAAGTGTGAAATATTGTGGGGTGTGCAGTCATGTGAAAGCCTCCTCCTCTTCCTCATAGGTTCATATTTGATTTTGGCCAAAGGATGGCTTGCTTGCCTGCTGATCTGGTTTACCGCCAAAGGTTAACTTTCATAGTACTGGCCAGCCGATGGCTTCAGTGATGGGCCATTAAAATTGATGGGAAATTAGACTGTTTTGTCTTGTTAGACCGGTTAGTTTTCTCAGCCGTTGTTAATTTTCATTGCTATGGTGTGTGTGTGTGTGTGTGTGTGTGTGTGTGTGTGTGTGCCTGTGTGTATGTGTGCATGCGTGTGTGTGTGTGTGTGTGTGTGTGTGTGTGTGTGTGTGTGTGTGTGTTGGGTGTGTGTTTTGCTTGTGTTTTCTTGCTTGTGTGTGTGTGTGTGTGTGTGTGTTGTGTGTGTGTGTGCTGTGTGTGTGTGTGTGTGTGTGTGTGTTGTGTGTGTGTTTGCTTGTGTGTTGTCTGCTTTTCTGTGTGTGTGTGTGTGTGTGTGTGTGTGTGTGTGTGTGTGTATTTTGCTTGTGTGTCTGTCTGCTTTTCTGTGTGTGTGTGTGTGTGTGTGTGTGTGTGTGTGTGTGTGTGTGTGTGTGTGTGTGTGTGTTTGCTTGTGTGTCTGTCTGCTTTTCTGTGTGTGTGTGTGTGTTTGCTTGTGTGTCTGTCTGCTTTTCTGTGTGTGTGTGTGTGTGTGTGTGTGCGGTGTGTGTGTGCGTGTGCAGGGATGATCCTGGGCCAGGGAGCATTTGGTCGAGTGATGAAAGCGGAAGCCATTGGCATTGGGGACTCTCAGGACGTTATTACAGTGGCTGTCAAGATGGTCAAAGGTAAGGGAATTCTGTGCTTCATAATGCTGATCAGCAGCGTTAACACCACAGTTACCATGGTAGCTCTCAAAATTGGTAGAGGTTAGGGATATGTCTGTGAGTCTGTGCTTGGTATTGGAGATTATCAGAATGTTACCATGGTGATGGAAATGACAGAATGCTGTAGTGTTGGTGCAGTGTGACTGAGATTGTTTATGGAAATGACAGATGTGTGTACTGTCAGAATACAGTGGTGTTTTAGAAAGGATGTAACAGGAAGGACTGTGCATTGTCTGTAGAGTTAAAACAGATTGTTACTGGCTGTAAAATGACAGATGTGTGTACTGTGAGACTGTGTTGCTAATGTAGAACAGATGTTACTGTATGGAAATGACAGATGTGTGTAATGTAGACTGTTGATGGAAATGACAGATGTTGGTGTACTGTAGACTGCTGTTATGGAAATGACTGTGTATTGATAGTTGTGGAAATGACAGATGTGTGACTGAGGTCTGTTATGGAAATGACTGTGTATTGATGTTGTGGAAATGACAGATGTGTGAACTGAGGTCTGTTGATGGAAATGACTGTGTATTGTATACAGTTGGTGGAAATGACAGATGTGTGAACTGAGGTCTGTTGATGGAAATGACAGATGTGTGTACTGTGGAATGTTGATGGAAATGACTGTGTATTATATACAGTCGGTGGAAATGACAGATGTGTGAACTGAGGTCTGTTGATGGAAATGACTGTGTATTATATACAGTGGGTGGAAATGACAGATGTGTGCACTGTAGACTGCTGATTTCAGACTGCACGGACAAGGAGCAGATGATGGCGCTGCTGTCGGAGCTGAAGATCCTCATTCACCTGGGTCAGCACCTCAACATTGTCAACCTGCTGGGGGCCGTGACGAAAGATATACGGTTTGGTGAGTGAGCCCTTCCATGGCGGTGTGTGGTTCTCCCTGGTAATGAGCAGGTACACCGAAGTTCGTGTGCTTCTCTCCATAGCTGATGAAGATTTTCTACCTCTCCTAAAGTTTGTGTACCTCTCCAAAGCTGAAGTTTCTGTACCCCTCTGAAGTTTCTGCAACTCTCTGCAACAGAAGTTTCTGTAAATCCAAAATGGAAGTTTCTGTAACTCTCAGAAACAGAAGTTTCTGTACCTCTCCATAACTGAAGTTTCTGTAACTCCCAAACTGAAGTTTTGGGACCCCTCCAAAACTGAAGTTTCTGTACCTCTCCAAAGCTGAAGTTTCTGTACCTCTCCAGAGCTGAAGTTTTTGTACCTCTCGAAACAGAAGTTTCTGTACCTCTCCATAGCTGAAGTTTTTGTACCTCTCGAAACAGAAGTTTCTGTACCTCACCAAAACAAATTTCTGTACCTTTCCAAATTGAAGTTTCTGTACCTCTCCAAAGCTGAAGTTTCTGTACCTCTCCAAACGAAAGTTTCTGTACCTCTCCAGACTGAAGTTTCTGTACCCCTCTGAAACCAGTTTCTGTATTTCTCCACAGGTGAAGTTTCTGTACCTTTCCAAAACCTCTCCAGACTAAAGTTTCTGTACATCTCCAAACTGAAGTTTCTGTACCTCTCCAAACAGAAGTTTCTGTACCTCTCCAAAGCTGAAGTTTCTGTACCTCTCCAAAGCTGTAGTTTCTGTACCTCGCCAAAACCAGTTTCTGTACCTCTCCAAACCAAAGTTTCTGTGCCCCTCCAAACTGAAGTTTCTGTACCTCTCCAAACTGAAGTTTCTTCACCTCTCCAAAACCAGTTTCTGTACCTCTCCAAACTGAAGTTTCTGTGCCTTCCAACAGGGGAGCTGTACGTGATAGTGGAGTACTGCCACTTCGGCAACCTGCGCAGCTACCTCCTCAAGCACAAGGACTCCTTCTGCGACACCATGGACGAGAACCAGCCGCCAGCGCCGGACAACAAGCCGCCAGAGATGATGGACGGGGGTGCCACTTACAAGGACCCAGCCAAGCCCTACTACGTCAACAAGGCTGGCGGGCCGGGTGGGAGCGCTGACGCTGTCGGGCCACCGCTGACCACCAGGAATCTGATCTGCTGGGCTTTTCAGGTGGCGAGAGGGATGGAGTACCTGTCCAGCAAGAAGGTGAGGAGAGATGGATCGTGTCCAGCTTTTGTGTTTCTGATGCTGATCTTCAGCTGTAGAGGAGAGATGCACCGTGTCCAGCTTTTGCGTTGCTGGTGCTGATTTCAGCTGTAGAGGAGAGATGCACCGTGTCCAGCTTTTGTGTTTCTGGTGCTGATTTCAGCTGTAGAGGAGAGATGCACCGTGTCCAGCTTTTGCGTTTCTGGTGCTGATTTCAGCTGTAGAGGAGAGATGCACCGTGTCCAGCTTTTGCGTTTCTGATGCTGATTTCAGCTGTAGAGGAGAGATGCACCGTGTCCAGCTTTTGCGTTTCTGGTGCTGATTTCAGCTGTAGAGGAGAGATGCACCGTGTCCAGCTTTTGGTTTCTGGTGCTGATTTCAGCTGTAGAGGAGAGATGCACCGTGTCCAGCTTTTGGTTTCTGGTGCTGATTCAGCTGTAGAGGAGAGATGCACCGTGTCCAGCTTTTGCGTTTCTGGTGCTGATTTCAGCTGTAGAGGAGAGATGCACCGTGTCCAGCTTTTGCGTTTCTGGTGCTGATTTCAGCTGTAGAGGAGAGATGCATTGTGTCCAGCTTTTGTGTTTCTGATGCTGATCTCAGCTGTAGAGGAGAGATGCACCGTGTCCAGCTTTTGTGTTTCTGATGCTGATCTCAGCTGTAAAGAAAGTCTGAACCATGGTTGTAGGAACAGGGAAAAAAATCTGTTTTATCCAATGTCTGTTCACACAGCAAGGTGATATTAGACAACAACGACAAAGTTCATTATTTCATTCAGAAAATATTTCAGAATGTGTCCGTTACATTCTTTTGGTTCTGCCTGCCTTGAAACAATACCATTGCAGTTCATGCAACGGATATTTAAGTGGCTAGTGAAGCGGGTTTTCTGTTTGACATTTTACAAGATTAAGAAATAACCTGAAACTTGGCGTGGCTGTAATTTCTTTTCTTGTTCTTTCTTCCTTTTCATTTGAAGTCTTTTCACATAAGTGATGTTCAGTATCACTTACGTTCAGCTGTTCAGCATGCACAGAAGGATCGAGTGTTCATGTGATGACGGTTGAGTGCTGGTTTTGTTGAGCTTATGGAGTGGTTTTGTCAAAAATTGCTGATTTGACTGTTGTTGCTGTTCAGTATATTCACCGCGACCTGGCGGCCAGAAATGTCCTGCTGGCCGAGGACAATGTGGTGAAGATCTGCGACTTTGGGCTGGCCAAGGATTGCTACAAGGATGATGAGTATCACAAAAAGGGAGATGTGAGTAGCCTTCTCTGATTGCTTCCCTTCCTGTTCATCTCACTGTGGCTCTTGTCTTCCCTTCTTCTGTCTTTGCTGGGTTTGTGTGTGTGTGTGTGTGTGTGTGTGTGTGTGTGTGTGTGTGTGTGTGTGCATGCATGCGCACATCTCTCTTTCTTTCCAGCTGTATTTCTCTTCTTTTGCCCCAACCATTCTGTCTCCTGCTTTCTTTCTGTTTCTCTGTATTTGTCTTTTTCCTCTCTGTCCTGTCTCTTGCTCGCTCGTTGTGTGTCTGTGTGTGGTGTGTGTGTGTTGTGTGTGGTGTGTGTGTGTGTGTGTGTGTGTGAGTGTATGTGATGGTGTGTGTGATGTGTGAGGGGTGTGGTGTGAGTGTGTGTGAGTGTGTGTGTGGTGTGTGGTGTGGTGTGTGGTGGTGTGTGTGTGAGTGTGGTGTGTGTGTGTGTGTGTGTGTGTGTGTGGTGTGTTGTGTGGTGGGTGTGGTGTGTGTGTGTGTGTGTGTGTGTGGTTGTGTGTGTGTGCGTGTGTTCTGCTCTCACGCTGTCTTTTTAGTCTCTCTCTTCCCCCATCACACTCTTGTCTCACTTTCTTCAGCTCCCTCTTCCTCCCCCTTTTTCTCCCCCCCCCCCCTCTCTCTTTCTCTCCACCCATCTCTCTCTTGTCTGTTATTATTGTTGATGTTGACTGTTATTCTGGGTCTAAGCACTTGGTTCACAGAAGTGCTCTTTATACATGAAATTGTCATTTATAAAAATGGAAATTTTTAAAGAATCTACCCTGTGGCTCAAAGTGCTGAAGAAACATAACACACATGATGTACAGCGAGATGGAGAATATTATCTGCAGTTTAACAGATACACACAAACGTCACACACGCACACGCACACACACACACACACACACTCACTCCACACACCACACACCACACACACACGCATGCATGCACGCACACACGCATGCATGCACGCACACACATACACATGTACACACACACACACACACACACACACACACACACAGTGTCCAGACTGATAGGGGTGAAGTGTGTGTTACTCTAGACTACAGCTGATCACCTTGATGTGTACTGTTGCGTTGACAGGGTCCGGTGCCGGTGAAGTGGATGGCTTTGGAGTCCCTGACTCACCGTCTCTGCACCAGCAAGAGTGATGTGTGAGTCCTCCTCTTTCACGGTGCTTTGCATCCACACTAACCATAAGTCCTACTGGGGATGGAAAAAAGAGGGGGGGGGGGGG
This sequence comes from Alviniconcha marisindica, assembly GCA_018857735.1. Taxonomy (NCBI): domain Eukaryota; kingdom Metazoa; phylum Mollusca; class Gastropoda; family Provannidae; genus Alviniconcha; species Alviniconcha marisindica. The sequence continues at coordinate 62,224 of JABMCL010003074.1, read as the reverse complement.
GGGGGGGACGAGTTGTGTTTTGCTTTGAGTCGTTGATTTTCTCTGAGTCTTTGTGTCTTGTTTTGAGTCCTGCTTTGCTCTGAGCGATTATGCTTTGCTCTGGGTCACTGTGCTTTGCAAATGAGTCATTGTGCTTTACTGTTGAGTCATTGTGCTTTACTGTTGAGTTATTGTGCTTTACTGTTGAGTCAGTGTGCTTTACTGTTGAGTCAGTGTGCTTTACTGTTGAGTCAATGTGCTTTGCTGTTGAGTCATTGTGCATTATTGTTGAGTCATGTTGAGTCATTGTGCTTTACTGTCGAGACATTGTGCTTTACTGTTGAGTCAGTGTGCATTATTGTTGAGTCATTGTGTTTTGCTGTTGAATCATTGTGTTTCTGTGTTGAGCCATTGTGTTTTAATTGCTATTGAGTTATTGTGTTTTGCTATTGAGTAGTTGTGTTTTGCAGTTGAATCATTGTGTTTGAGTGTTGAGTTATTGTGTTTTGTCGTTGAGTCATTGTGTTTTGCTGTTGAATCATTATTTTTAGTATTAAGTTATTGTGTTTTGCTATTGAGTCATTGTGTTTTGCCGTTGAATCATTATGTTTTGGTGTTGAGTCATTGAGTCAGTGTGTTTTATTGCTGGGTCAGTGTTTCACTGTTGAGTCAATGTGTTCTGCTGTTGAGTCATTGTTTCATTCATGTTCATCTCCTCTGTTTGTCCAACTGCTGCTACTACTACCAGCATTGTTAGTATTATTACAGAGGCGGCTGGCTGTATAAACAGTGGTCTCTTTTGACGTGATTGTCATTATCGTCAGTCTTTTTCTTCTTTTTGCTCTTGCTGATATTCTGGCGCTTAATTATTTTCTTTCCATTTTTGTTGTTGCCTTTATTGGGCTCAGTTGTGCTGGCATTTAGCTGGTTTGTGTCAGTTTTCTTTGCCTTTATCCGACTTAGTTGTACCTGTAATGAGCACTTAATACTGCATCAAGGGTTGATTTTATTTGACCTTTTAAGGTGGCAAGCTCCAGGCGCATGAAAGGTTAAAAGGAACGCTAATTTAATATGACAGCGTGAAAAAGAATAGAAATGTTGAAACAACGATTGTGTTGATTCTGTGCACAGATGGTCATATAGAATCCTGTGACAGCGTGAAAAAGAACAGAAAAGTTAAAACGATGACTGTGTTGATTTTGTGCGCAGATGGTCGTATATAGAATCCTGTGACAGTATGAAAAAGAAATGTTAAAACAATGACTGTGTTGATTCTGTGCACAGATGGTCATACGGAATCCTTTTGTGGGAGCTCTTCTCGCTGGGTGAGTTTCTGTCCTGTCCTTTGCCAGAGTTGATCGTTGTTGTCTCCTCTTCCCCTAAAGTGACTGGGGACTGTTGTTGTATCAGCTTTGACTGACAAATAGTGGAATATGACGTGAACACAGCAAAGGGGAGTGGGTGGGTGTAGGGGGGTTGTGTTTTGTTGTTGTTGTTTTTTAAGGGGGGGGGGGGGGGGGGGTTGGAGGGACTTGCCTTAAAGAAAGTATGTGAAGAGACTTGACAGCATATTAAGATAGTTAAGATGGGGGTAGGGGGTTGTTAAAAGGGTGTTGAGAAACTTATCAGGTTATGGTAGTTGAGATGAAATTAACAAAGCAGGTATGTGAAGAGACTTATCAGCACATTAAGTAGTTAAGATGAGATGAAATCAACAGGTGCGGGGAAGGGAGGTGGGTGGGGGGTGGGTTAGAATGCTTAAAGAACGTATGTGAAAAAACGTAACAGCAGATAAAGGTAGTAAGATGTGATGAAAGGAACACAGCTGGGGGGGGGGGGGGGCTTAAAAAAAGTATGTGAAGACACTTAATAGCAACAGCAGATTAAAGTAAGATGAAATGAACACAGCAAGGGGGAAGGAGGGCCTTAAAGTATATGAAGACAGTGAACAGCACATGAAGTGGCTAAGACAAGATGAAATGGACACAGCAAGGGGAGGTGTGGGGAGGGGGGACGGGGCCTTAACGAAAGTGCGTGAAGAGAGTTAACAGCAGAGTCTTCCTTCCAGGTGGCAACCCTTATCCTGGTGTGGAGATCAACGAGAAATTCATTAGTCTGCTCAAGTCTGGCTACCGCATGGACAAACCCAAGTTTGCTTCCGATGAAGTGTGAGTTGCAGATTTACTGAGATTGTGTGTGTGTGTGTGTGTGTGTATGTATGCGTGTGTGTGTGTGTGTCTATGTATATGTGTGCGTGTGTATGTATATGTGTGTGTGTGTATGTATGTGTGTGTGTGTATGTATGTGTGTGTGTGCACATGTGTGTATGTGTGTGTGTGTGTGCTCTTGTGTGTGTGTGTGTGTGTGCGCATGTGTGTGTGTGTGTGTGTGTGTGTATGCACATGTGTGTGTGTGCATACACAGGAAATAAGTGGATGTATAACATGTTAAATTTGATTTTGTTGTAGCATGTTGTCACTATTCTTGATATTTTTACATGCCTTGGCCTATTAAAATATTTTTCATAGGTAGGGTGCACACAAATTTCCATTATTGTTCATTGCAGCCACTGATGCAAGAAAAAGTGGGAATATTCAAATGACTTCTTTGTAACAGATTTGTATTTAAGATGAAAGATGGCCTGGAAAATGTACAGTTGGAATGTTTCAGTTTCTGTGTCAGAAGGTGAATTTTGCATTAAAAGTTTTAAGTTTATCATTAGAATTGCCCCGTGTAGTATGTTAGAATGAGTAAAAGCGGATGAACAAGAGCAAGTATTTTTAAGTTCATGCTTCACTGCTCTTTGCCACTGGATGTGAGGAAATGACGGGTTTGGAAATGTGGTTTTGAGAAATATTTACTGGTACCTGATGACAGTGAAGATTATTGGTGTGACGTTATGGTTTTGGTTATGATGAGGTTAACCTGTCTGGTGTGTGCAGATGGGAGGCAATACTTAGACAAGGATGTGAAAGCTAAGTTACACAGGTGCACAGAGATGTTGCAGACAAGGGAAGGTTATATTGGTGTAGACCTGTCTGTGTCATGCAGGTACAACAGGATGTTGCAGGCATGGGAAGGTTACGTTGGTGTAGACCTGTCTGTGTCATGCAGGTGCAAAGGGATGTTGCAGACGTGGGAAGGTTACATTGGTGTAGACCTGGTTCTGTGTTGTGCGGGTACAAAGGGATGTTGCAGATGTGGGAAGTTTATGTTGGTGTTGACCTGTCTTGATGTTGTGCAGGTACAAGGTGATGTTGCAGACGTGGGATGCGGATGCAGACAAGCGCCCCTCCTTCAGCCAGCTGGTGTCCATCATTGGGGACTTCCTGGAGGCCAATGTCAAACAGGTGGGGGTCATTCCGTTGCTGTCCGAACCGGACACTGTGGAAACCTGTCTTTACATTGTACAGGCTCCTCTTTACATTGTGATGACCCTGTTTACACTTGAGAGCCCCCTCTTTACAGTGCTCTGAACCAAGTTTACACTGAGAGGCCCTTCTTTACAGTGTGGAGAATCAGATTTACACTGGGAGGCCCAGTTAGTACATGGGAACAAATTTACATTGAAGGCCCTCTTTACAGTTAGTAGAGGGTAACAAATCTTTACATTGTATAGGCTCCTCTTTACATTTTGAAGGCCCTGTTTACACTTGAGAGCCTCCTCTTTACAGTGCAGAGAACCAAGTTTACACTGAGGGGCCCTTCTTTACAGTGCTGAGAACCAAGTTTACACTGATAGGCCCTTCTTTACAGTGCTGAGAACCAAGTTTACACTGATAGGCCCTTCTTTACAGTGCTGAGAACCAAGTTTACACTGGGGGCCCTTTTCTTTACATTGTACAGGCCCTCTTTACATTTTGAACCAAGTTTACACTGATGGCCCTTCTTTACAGTGCTGAGAACCAAGTTTACACTGATAGGCCCTTCTTTACAGTGCTGAGAACCAAGTTTACACTGATAGGCCCTTTACAGTGCTGAGAACCAAGTTTACACTGATAGGCCCTTCTTTACAGTGTGGAGAACCAAGTTTACACTGAGAGGCCCTCTTTAAGTGCTGAACCAAGTTTACACTGTAAGGCCCTTCTTTACAGTGCTGAGAGCCAAGTTTACACTTGAGAGCCCCTCTTTACAGTGCTGAGAACCAAGTTTACACTGAAGGCCCTTCTTTACAGTGCTGAGAACCAAGTATACACTGATAGGCCCTTCTTTACAGTGCTGAGAACCAAGTTTACACTGATAGGCCCTTCTTTACAGTGCTGAGAACCAAGTTTACACTGATAGGCCCTTCTTTACAGTGCTGAGAACCAAGTTTACACTGAGAGGCCCAGTTAGTAGAGGGTAACAAATCTTTACATTGTACAGGCTCCTCTTTACATTTTGAAGGCCCTGTTTACACTTGAGAGCCTCCTCTTTACTGTGCTGAGAACCAAGTTTACACTGAGCGTGGAGAGTTCTGGTCTGTCAATCATCCTAGTTTTTGTGTGAAATTTTAGCTAATCAAAACAGTGGCAAAACTTCACTGAAGAGCGCACCGGCCATTCTTTTTTTCACAAGATTGTTATATCAAAGACACTGGGTGCAGTATTACTTGAATATGCTTTGAACTTAAAATCCTGTGGACTAACAGATGGTGAACTATTGCAGTATTTAAAGCACTGTGGACTAACAGATGGTGAACTATTGCAATATTTAAGATCCTGTATACTAACAGACGGTGAACTGTTGCAGTATTTAAGATCCTGTGTACTAACAGATGTTGAACTATGGCAGTATTTAAAATCCTGTACACTAACAGGTGGTGAACTATTGCAGTATTTAAAATCCTGTACACTAACAGATGGTGAACTATTGCAGTATTTAAAATCTTGTATACTAACAGATGGTGAACTATTGCAGTATTTAAAATCCTGTATGCTAACAGATGGTGAACTATTGCAGTATTTAAAATCCTGCACACTAACAGGTGGTGAACTATTGCAGTATTTAAAATCCTGTATACTAACAGACGGTGAACTGTTGCAGTATTTAAAATCCTGTGGACTAACAGGTGGTGAACTATTGCAGTATTTAAAATCTGTACACTAACAAAAAAATGCAAAATTCACTGAAAGCGACCGGAATTCTTTTTTTCACAAGATTGTTATATCAAAGACACTGGGGTGCAGTACAAATTTGAATATGGGCTTTGAACTTTTAAAATCCTGGCACTAACAGATGGTGAACTATTGCAGTATTTAAAATCCTGTAACTAACAGATGGTGAACTATTGCAGTATTTAAAATCCTGTACACTAACAGATGGTGAACTATTGCAGTATTTAAAATCCTGTATACTAACAGATGGTGAACTATTGCAGTATTTAAAATCCTGTACTAACAGGTGGTGAACTATTGCAGTATTTAAAATCCTGTACACTAACAGATGGTGAACTATTGCAGTATTTAAAATCCTGTACACTAACAGATGGTGAACTATTGCAGTATTTAAAATCCTGTATACTAACAGATGGTGAACTATTGCAGTATTTAAAATCCTGCACACTAACAGGTGGTGAACTATTACAGTATTTAAAATCCTGTATACTAACAAACGGTGAACTGTTGCCATATTTAAAATCCTGTGGACTAACAGATGGTGAACTATGGCAGTATTTAAAATCCTGTATACTAACAGATGGTGAACTGTTGCAGTATTACCTGGACCTGTCGTCGCCCTACATCAAGATGGGGGAGGAGGGGGAAGGCGGGGACCCGGCGCTGGACGAGGACGGCTACCTGCGCATGTCCAGCGCCTCGGACTACACACCCATGTCGCCCACATCGCCCACCTCTCCCACCTCCCCTCCCCTGGCCACCCTGGATGAGGACCTGGAGACGGGCGACAAGCCCCACTACATCAACCAGCGCAGCTTCCCGCACGAGAAAGGCTCAGACATTGAGATGCAGCCATTGATAGACGCTGGGGGCACGGCATCGTCAGAGAGGCGCAGCTCAATACCGGAGGAGGTGGCGCCCGGGTTCGTCAAGGGCGACTCCCCCATGCAGGTGCGCACCATGGCAGAGGTTCACCAGCCGGACGACAGCGACAGCGGCCATTCCAGCAGCTATGCACCGGGCACCTCCCCCACGGACAATTCCGGCTACCTCCTGCCCAAAGCGTACGAGGCGGCTGCGGACGCCCCCAGCAACCCGAAGACGCTGGGCGCGGAAGGGGGCAGCGAGGAGGAGAAAGACGTGAGAGACTCTGCGTTCAGTCCCACCAACTCCGTGTTCAGCCCCGACTATCACTTGAACAGCTACCCGCCTCCCGACTACCGGCTGGTGGTGGAGGAGGGAGGGCAGCAGGACTTGCCGGTGTAGGTGGGCTTAGCCAGACTTCGGTGCCTGTGACGAGGTCAACAGGGTGACCCATGTAGTGGTCAGCAAGACTTGTCTACGGCGGAGGGGTCAGCAAGACTTCAACGCCTGTGTCCAGGTCAGCAGGGTGATCCCTGTAGTGGTCGGTAAGATGGCCCCTGCAGGGGTCAGCAAGATGGCCTCCCTAGGGGTCAGCAAGGGGGCCTCTGTAGGGGTCAGCAAAGTGGCCTCCCTAGGGGTCAGCAAGTGGCCTCCATAGGGGTCAGCAAGGTGGCCTCCCTAGGGGCCTCTGTAGGGGTCAGCAAGGTGGCCTCCATAGGGGTCAGCAAGGTGGCCTCCCTAGGGGTCAGCAAGGTGGCCTCTCTAGGGGTCAGCCTCTGCAGGGGTCAGCAAGTCAGGCATGTATCGCGGCATGTTTCACAGGTTGAAATAGTGGCACAAACATACACAAGCTGAAATAGTGGCACAAACATACACAAGCTGAAATAGTGGCACAAACATACACTAGCTGAAATAGTGGCACAAACATGCACACAAGCTGAAATAGTGGCACAAACATACACTAGCTGAAATAGTGGCACAAATATACACTAGCTGAAATAGTGGCACAAATATACACACAAGCTGAAATAGTGGCACAAACATGCACACAAGCTGAAATAGTGGCACAAAGTAACAAACGTACACAGGTTGAAGTGATTATATTTGTTGGGCTGGCACAAACACTGAACGGAAAACACAGAGAAAGTGATTCAGAGGCTGAGAAAGGAAAGGTCAGGAACGGGTACATGCTTGTTGAGAAATGTTTGTTTGGCAAGAGAGCAGAAGCAGGAATCCACTTCCTTGTGGAGTTATTCAGTTTTGTTTGTTTTTCTTTACCAAGTGATTTATTCACACATTGAGAAGCTTCTACAAAAACGCACATGCTGAGAGATGCTTTCCACTTGTGCTTGTTCGGTGACCGACACATGAAGAGACTGATGCACATACTGACGTTGAGATTCGTACCTGTTGAGGATGGGGTTCCACGTTGAGATACTGACCAAGGTTGCATTTGTGAATTTGGTAGCACAAGGGAGTACACCTGTTTGGGTGTGCAGAGTAAGGTAACCGGAGGACATTTTTGGGAAATGCAGTGTTTGAACGAAAGGAGTGATTAACAGGCACACAAGGACTGTTGTGGATCAAGACAGTAGGAACTACAGCACAGTGGAATGGCGTACACTGATTTGTATTCCAGTTGAATCGCCCTGTGGGAGCAGATGAAATATAACCTGATTAATATGCGATCTGCTGTTATGTTGGAGACTGTGCTGGCTCTTCACAATGAAACTGTATGCATACCAAACTGAGATTGTGGTCCACACTTATTTGGGATTTACTTCCTCAGGTTACCTAAGAAGTTGTGAGTGATGTGCGTGGTGGAGAGGGCTCCCGTTCATTTGTAAACAGATTCTATGGGATACCGGATAACTAGAAAGAGAACAATGTGGGTTTGCAGTCTGCTGCTACATTTGTGAATCTCTTCAAGCCAGTCTTGCCGGATCTGCAAAACGCATGCTGATAAGATGGACTCTGCGACTGATGCACACATACTAGTTTACAAACTGATGCTGCTGCTTTGCAGGAACCAAGTATTATTTGTTGCCTTGCGGGGCACATGTTCATGCCGATGCTCTGACTTTAGAATCATGATTGCAACTGATGTATTTCACTCAGCATTGTATAATTCTTCAAGCTGGAAGCCAGTTTGGAATCATGATTGCAACTGATGTATTCCACTCAGCATTGTATAATTCTTTAAGCTGGAAGCCAGTTTAAGATCTTGATTGCAACTGATGTATTTCACTCAGCATTGTGTAATTCTTCAAGCTGGAAGCCAGTTTGGAATCATGATTGCAACTGATGTATTTCACTCAGCATTGTATAATTCTTTAAGCTGGAAGCCAGTTTAAAATCATGATTGCAACTGATGTATTTCACTCAGCATTGCGTAATTCTTCAAGCTGGAAGCCAGTTTGGAATCATGATTGCAACTGATGTATTTCACTCAGCATTGCATAATTCTTCAAGCTGGAAGCCAGTTTGATGACCAGGTCAGGGACAGTGTATTTATTGAATGCACATTAATTGTGAGGTATCAACTAATCGGGGTGCGTGTGGTATGTCAGGCCCAGGGCTGTGATGGTTGTCCATGCAGAAATCGCAGTGAACAGCGAGGTCACACTCATCACCAGACAATCAGCTTCAGTGGGGTGGGAGAAGGGAGCATTTTCTTCCAAGGGGAAGAGTTGTGTAGAATATGAGAGGACAGTTGTGTTATTTTATTCCAAGTTGGTAGTGGGTTTTTTTTCCGCTGGATTACAGTGCAGTAGAATGCTGCGGCAGGAGGTGAGATTTTACTAGCATACCACATTCAGGTTATGTGAGATTTTACTAGCATACCACATTCAGGTTATGTGAGATTTTACTAGCATACCACATTCAGGTTGTGTCCCTTAAATTAATGTGACCGGCTTTGACCTGAAAGGGAGCAAAAGTGTTTGTGTGAACACTGTGAGTAACCAGTAACAAGAAGAGTTAGTGAAGTAAGCTTTCTTTCTTCTTCTTCCATTAAAGTACTTCCAACTTAAGAGTGCTGAAAATTTGGACATTCTGTTGTGGCATGGTTTGCTTTAATTGTGCACATAAAAGGTTTCAGACCAGACATTTTAAGTTTGGTGAGAGAGGCCATTTTGAGAAAATGCAGCTGAAAGGAGTCACACGTGCTGATTATACTGAACCAAAGCCAGCCTTTGAGACAGCAGATGTTGCGTCTTCAGATGCATTTGATTTAAATCATTTGTAGGTCAGACTGGGCTGCGAGCATTAGGAGTATGATAGACACGTGTTTGCCAGTTTCCAGAGATTGTATCTCCTTTGCACAGGAGCAGCTCACCAAGTATCATGTACATTTCTGACCCCATGAAATAAGACCAGGGTGGTTCTCATGTAACTTTAGTGAAACCAGCAGTGTAGCCGTTTACAAATCATGGCGGGCTGAAGAGCCTCATGTCAGGTTCTCATTTTACTAAGTTCAAGGGCAGGTACTCCTCTAAGGGAAATAACCCTACTACTAGCATGGTATCTGAACAGATGTGTGCTTAAAAGTGGTCAGTTTGATCATGCCCTGCTGTATTTGAGGGTAGGGACTCTTTTTGAAGACAAATTTGTTTTTATTCTAATTGCACATAAATGTATATAATGAACATATGTAATGTATACAAAGAACCCCTTCAAAACAAAAATCATTTAAGACAAAATTCTGCTCAAGAGAAAGTGATGAAGATGTCCCTACTTTTGTCATTCCTTGCAGTGTGTTTTCTTTAAGGAACTCCTCAAAACATGTTTGTCCAACAGGTAGATGAGGGTATACTTGTTTGTCCAACAGGTAGACGAGATTATACATGCTTGTCCAACAGGTAGATGAGGTTAAAATAAAATGCCCCTTTGGTTTTATTTTCAAATCAGAAACCAAGTTTTGTGAATGACAGTTAGCAGGACTGGATGTACAACACAAAGTGTCCTAGCTCACACATGTTATTTGCTGCGGCCTCTCCGATGTTTAGTGGGAGTTGTGTATCTCACTTCACCCAGGGAAAAGTATCACAGAGACTGTGGTAGGCTTGAGGTCAGCTGTGGAACTTGCGGTGTTTAGCACATCTAGTCCAGCTGACCGTCATCACTAATAGACTGTGGTAGGTTTGAGGTCAGCTGTGGAACTTGTGATGTTTAGCACATCTAGTCCAGCTGACCGTCATCACTAATAGACAGTGGTAGGTTTGAGGCCAGCTGTGGAACTTGCGGTGTTTAGCACATCTAGTCCAGCTGACCGTCATCACTAATAGACTGTGGTAGGTTTGAGGTCAGCTGTGGAACTTGCGGTGTTTAGCACATCTAGTCCAGCTGACCGTCATCACTAATAGACAGTGGTAGGTTTGAGGTCAGCTGTGGAACTTGCGGTGTTTAGCACATCTAGTCCAGCTGACCGTCATCACTAATAGACTGTGGTAGGCTTGAGGCCAGCTGTGGAACTTGCGGTGTTTAGTACATCTAGTCCAGCTGACCGTCATCACTAATCGACTGTGGTAGGCTTGAGGCCAGCTATGGAACTTGCGGTGTTTAGTACATCTAGTCCAGCTGACCGTCATCACTAATAGACTGTGGTAGGCTTGAGGTCAGCTGTGGAACTTGCGATGTTTAGCACATCTAGTCCAGCTGACCGTCATCACTAATAGACTGTGGTAGGTTTGAGGTCAGCTGTGGAACTTGCGGTGTTTAGCACATCTAGTCCAGCTGACCGTCATCACTAATCACCTTGGCTTGGGTTGTGGCAGCACATGACAAGAACACCAAGGCAACATTAAAATGTTGCATGTGCTGAACAGATATGTCAAGAAGCAGAATAGATATGTCAAGACTATCTTCAGCCATGCTAAGCTCCTTGCGTAACAGCATCCACCCTGCAGAAGTGGAGAGAAATCCTCCAAAGATGATGTGTGGCTGTCCGTTTGGCACTGTGGTTATAAACAGTCACACATACGTACAATCTTCTCACCCAGTGCAGTGCACTTGTCAGTGTACAGTCGCGTATACCGGCGACCCTGGAGTGTCAAGCTGAGAAATGCTGCAACAACAAGAACAGTTGCTCATGGAAAAAAATAACCTGAAATTGGTGAAAAATCAGCAAGGCCGTCAGTGTGGCACAGCAGTTAGAAGCACTCGCACACACACTATCTTATCACCCTGTGGTATGCATTTGTCGATGTACAATTGCATGTACCGGGTGACCCCCAGTGCTCAACTAGGTAAAGCTACAACAACAACATGAAACTGTTTTTCTCAAATTGGGGTAAAATCCGTACGTCTTTTTAAGAGAAATTCCTGAAAGTTTAGGTTTTTATTGGGATCTCGACTTCCTGTTGGACTGTACAGACCGGTTTATTCTTACAATTTTGGCATAAAATGTATGATATTGGGGTGCTTTTTTTATGATTGTAATGTAATGTAAAAGAATATTTGTAAGGCGCTTATGTGTAATCTAATGTAAAAGAATATTTGTAAGGCATTTACACCTAACATGAGCCTGAAGTGCACAATACAAAAACAGTAAGACCAACAAAATATATATATATACACAACCTAGAGCAGGTGTACTGGTGAAAGTTACAATTTAAAACAGTCTCACAAATCTCTAACAAAACACTGGAAAGATTACTGCCTCTTCAAGGTTTTGCCACAAAGAGATTTGCCAGTGACGGCATTGGCCTCTGACATTCAGATCTGATGGTCTGGTACAGTCAGTTGTTGTTGTTTTTTTATCTTGAGGTTCACCATTTTTTGATGAGCAGTTGATAAAAAAAATATATATAAAAATTGGGGTGGGGTGGGTGGATTTTTGCAATGCCTGTGTTCATTTACATACAAGTGCATAGTTTACTCTTTTGCTGATTATACTATTTTGTCTCTAAGTGTACTATTTGCCATTGTTAGGGGTAAACGGGTCTGACAGAACTTCTTTGGAGAAAGTTAGTTCTTTTAAGAGAGATTTTTTGGTCAGGAAGAAGTACATTTTTTCCCATCCCCCAGTATCCATCCAGTTTATCTTAAGAGTGTGTAGCACTGTTTTTGGATTGTACTTTCAAGATACGGTGAACTGCATGTTAATTTTGTTGTTGTCTCGTGAAAGTTAATGCGACAGTTTGTGTGTGTGTGTGTGTGTGTGTGTGTGAAATATTTGCCCACAATGTTCAACTCAGGGGATCTGTTCATGTATTGTGTGAGTGAGACTGAGTAAAGAAATCTGCTTGAGGCAGTGGTGTGCCTTTAATCAGTTTGTACATAATGTGCTTGTTGTATTAAATGGTTGACTTGAGTGTAAAACACCAAGTAAGTTACTTCTTGTATTAAATCAATACCAGAGCACCAAAGTCAAATCATGAAGTGTTCCAACATCTGAACTACAACAGGAGAGAGATAATAAAAATATTAAAACCCTTTCTAGGAGTTTTCCCCCCCTCATTTGAAGAAAGTTTGAAGAGAACCTAGTTGATATCGTTTCCCAAATGAATGCGAAAGTAAATATTAGAGTGAAAGTGAGATTCAAATGAAAGTGAGATTTGAGGGGAGGTAATTGTTGGCTGGCTGTGTCAACAGGGTGATGGATCATGTTGTCTTGTGTGCATTGCATATTACAATGGTCTGGAAACAACAGCTTAAACGTAGTCTTGTTTTTGCTTTTAGCCTGCTTTGAAGCAGACTGTGTGTATTTTTTTCTCAGATTGTTGACTTTCATCTTGGAGCAGTTTTCACATAGTATGATCACTGTGTAACAACTTAATGTGAAGTTTACAAGAAAATTAATGTTTTGTGAACATATTTTTGTATGTTGAATGACAATGGTCAATATTATAATGATAGATTCAGTCACACTTAATTTTTTTGTCTCACAGTTCTTTTGTACTTTTGCCCCACTTAAAAAATTAAAAAATAAAATTAAAAAAAAGTATGTTTGAGCTGTTTTTGTTTAAGCAGAACCAGTTTCAACTATTTAAAAAAGGTCATGAAGTACTCTCTCTCTCTGCCCATCAATTGCAAAAATGGCAATTGTGAATCAAATTTTTTTTGGAGTATTTCCTGTGTATATGTTTCTGTTCAAATAACATTTATCATTTAAACAACTTCACCCATTAATAGAAAGTATATATATATTCTAGTCAGTTTTGTGTACACATAATTATATATGTGTACATGTACATTCACTGTCCTGGTGAACATGCTGTTGAGCCTTCTATCAAATTCTGGAAATATGTGACAACATAAATACCTTACCATATAGGGTGTGTTGTGCTTTACGAATGCACGGTGTATGATAATCAAATAAAACACACTTCAGAGAAAAAGAAAAAAGAACAAGTTTTCCTTCATAGTTTTGGGGAGGTTTTTGGATGGACTGTAAAACTGCTGAACGCATTCAAACTTTTTGTAAGAAGCCTGTAAAGTCCAAGCCACATGAGGTTTTACAATCCCTGGTCGCGACGACCTGCGATCAGCCAGGCGTTGGTTGTGCAGGTTGCGTGCTGCGTGAAGAAGCCACGTGGTGCTTGCCAATTGCTTGGCGCTCGACTGGCCAGATGTTTACGCCAAATCATTCAAAAGGCTTCGTTTCCATCCTACTTTGCCCTGGATAAATAAAATGGTGGCTTGCGTTGTGATTGATTCATGCTCCAAGAGTGAGAATAAACTTTCTCGCTGCTGCTGTTGCGGTGAGTTTGGAGTTGATGTTACAATGTCAAACAAAAAAGAGCAGAAGACTCGTTTGAATAAAGAGTCTGCTGTTTTGTTTGACCTTTCAGTCAACCTTTTTACCAGTCTGCGTTGATTGGTTAACAGTCTGCACCACATGCTTCCCACTTGCGATTCCCTCGCCAAAGTTGAACATGTAAATTTCTGCAGCATGCTTTCAGCCTATGGCTGAACAATTTCAGGACTTGCCACAGGCTGCAATTTTAACTGCGCAACAAAATTGCATCATCGAAAGCATTATGTGGCTTAGACTTAAAAGTTGGGTTTCATAATTGCACTTTTTTTTGCTTTTAGATAATACTGGTAATGCCAGAACAAACTGTCTAGTTTGTGGAGGGTGACTGGCCTGAGTACCTTTAGTGATGGTATCTGTGGAGGGTGACTGGCCTGAGTACCTTTAGTGATGGTATCTGTGAAGGGTGACTGGCCTGAGTACCTTTAGTGTGGTATCTGTGAAGGGTGACTGGCCTGAGTACCTTTAGTGTGGTATCTGTGAAGGGTGACTGGCCTGAGTACCTTTAGTGATGGTATCTGTGAAGGGTGACTGGCCTGAGTACCTTTAGTGATGGTATCTGTGAAGGGTGACTGGCCTGAGTACCTTTAGTGGTGGTATCTGTGAAGGGTGACTGGCCTGAGTACCTTTAGTGATGGTATCTGTGAAGGGTGACTGGCCTAAGTACTTTTCAGTGATAGTATCTGTGAAGGGTGACAGGCCTGAGTACCTTTCAGTGATGGTATCTGTGAAGGGTAACAGCTTCTTTAGAAAATTTATGCCACAGTTATTTCTGATGAAAGTGGTCCGTTTATGGGTTTACATTGTACAGGCATATTGTGTATGTAGCACTATCATCAGTTTGTTTTGACATACATGTATTATACATACACTTGACTGCACAAAGTCCAGGAAAGCAGTATTACAGTTGCTGTCGCTGGGAGAAATTAAAAAATCAGCCATTTCACCTCATGTATGTCATTGTTGTTATGTACCCCTCTCTGGCCAGATTATCTCCCCTTTATGTACCATTTCTGCTGATTGTTTCCCGTTCACACAGAAATAGCCCCTTTGTACCCCTGATTCGTTTTCCATAACAGAACTTTCACCTAGGGTCGGTGCTGTACACTGTAGTATCGCCTGTCCACTGCAGGGTATGAAGCTTCTGTTGCAGCGATACAAAATTGATGTATACTGTACGCTTTGTCCTCTGTGAAAAAGATGTTAATTTTTTCCTTTATGCACTGCCCAAACTAGACACTGCCAGCAATGTTGTTGTACGTTAATCATGGTCATTCAATTTTGTGAATCTGTTTTGGTGCCTTGGGTCAAATTAAGTTTTTATTCATCACCTTGGTCACTTGACAGTGTAACAACACTGTTAATTATTCGCCTCAGATCTACATGTACTGTTTTTGTTATTTTAGAGCCATCCATTTTTAGAGTTATACAACCCATACTGGGCCTTTTAGTTTTACACGTTTTGTATCAGAATCTGTTGAAGATTGTTTTACTCACATCGCTTTCATTTTTAGACTTGAAAGAAATTTTAAGGGTGTACAAGTGACAAGTTCTCATCTGGTTGTGTGGGCAAAACAGCTCGCTCACAGGCTGCCATTGTTGCCAATCTGAATGCAGTCAAACGGTCTGCTGACCATAATTATTGTCAGAACTAAAGAATCGACTGTAATTTTGATTTGTTTTTAATTCTAAAGGCAACATTTTGATACAAAAGATGGTTGAAGAGTTTGGTGTCATTTCTGTATGTCACAAGGATAAGATTTCCATGAGCTTTTGCCGCAGTGCCTTTGAAAGAAAACCCATTGTTTGGGAAATGTCCAGGAAATATTAAACATTTCTGGTTTGCCAAGGGCAGTGGGCTGGTTTCCAGAAACACTGCAGCATATAATAAAAGATCAATCTGTTTTCCTCTGTAAACTAGCGTGTCAACAGTTTTCAGTGATAAATTTTTATGGCTTAGGCAGGTGTTAAGTGACTTTAGATACAAGATGTTGAAGTTTTGTTGCAGGATGACAGCAGATGATGTCCTTTTTAAGATAAAACTTGATCAGATTATAGCTGACTGTATCCTGTCTAGATAATAAAATAATAATAAAAAATATTATTTAAATTAAATGGGATCATTGCAGATTTTACCTTATCAGCACAAAATTTTGTTGTGTAGCAGATCTTGTATTTGCGTCAAGTTTCACACTCAATAGACTTGAAATTTTACATGCTTAGAACTTAATACAGATACCGTCATCTTTCTTTTAGGGGTGTTTATTGCATTTTCAGTGCTGGGCTGTCTCGCCCTGATATAACCGTAATGGTTGACTGGGTGTAAAACACCAAGTTACTTAGTCACTGCTGGGCTGTCTCACCCCGATATAACTGGAACGGTTGACTGGGTGCAAAACACCAAGTTACTTACTCACTGCTGGGCAAAGTAAGTTGAATCGGTGTTTACGTTTCTTGTTGGTTTTGTATAGGAACGTAGGGTTGGGTTAAGTTTTATATTTCTAATTACGTAAGCATGACCTTTCCAGCAGACACTTTGTTGTTTGCGTGTGATACTCAAACTATTAGCATTGTGTATAAATCTGAATCGTACACCGACTTGATAACAGACGTAACTGGTTTGTCTTTAGTTTGGAACTTTACATGTGTTAATTTTCGATTGGCTTTAGGTGTTCTCCCTTCCCAAGATGCAGGTTTTGCTCACCTGCTGTCGACTAGGGGAAAGTATGCGAGGTGAAGTTGTTTGGTTGTTCATCTTGTGACCTGAACCAGAAATACAAACTTCAAATCAGACCAAGTCAGAAGTGGTGCCCAGTTTATTGCGTCATGGTCCAGATTTACTGGCTATGGCAAGGTCCCACCAGTTAATGGAGGGAATAAGGTCCCATTGAATGTGTTACCAATGTTTGATGTCACCAATATGTCGTTGATGTATAAAATAATTGGTTTATGTATTGTCCTTACAGGATGTTTCACATAAAAGTCCTGAAACTCGAGTCGTAATTTGTTCTCTTTTTTTATTATCTTTCTGCGCTGCATGTTGAGGAAATATTTTTTTCTCGAATCTTTCACAGGCTGACACAGCTACGAGCCATTTCCCATGCACAGGAGAATACCCTGTATATGCTTATATTGATCAGATGGGTTTCAGTGTTAATTCTGTAAATGTTTGCATTTATGTTTGTTTCTCTTCGGTGTGCCTGCACTATTCAAAGTAGAGTTGTTGAGGGGCTAGGGATGTGCCGGTATGGGTCCATCCACCGGGGAGTATTACTGGCAGGAGCTGCCACAAGTATCATTTTTGTCGCAACAAACATAATTTTGTCATGACAAAAGTTTCGTCATGGCAAGCATACTTTTATCATGACAAAAGACATGTTTTGTTGTGACAAGAACGATACTTGTGGCAACTCCCGCCAATGATAGGGGAGTGCATTGATAGGGGAGTGCATCGTCAGTTGGATTGGCCGTTGTAGTCCGAGACCTGAAAAGTATACTGCTGGGATTTTTCTCCATCTTCAGTTTACAGCCAGGAATAAGTTCTTGATGTTATCATTTTATCTGTTTTATTCTTCTATTCATTTTGTTTTTATTTTACATTCCCATGCATCGTCAGTGTGAACGTAGGCACTTCTGTATAAACAAGGGCTAACGTTTGGTGCAGGCACTTTATAAACAGCATTTTAAATTACATTTTTAACAAATGCCTGTAATGAAGGGGTATTAGAGAAATGAGCTTGCATTTTATAGTTTTATCAGGGGACATTCAGTTCACATATCCCAAGAAAACCAAAAGTAACACCAGGCTACTGATTTATAGGTCAGACTTGTGCAAAACTTGTGCAGAATTTTACCAGAACATTTTTTTTTTGCTGACATGGGACCCTTAGCATCTGTACGTGTACCACACAAAGGACTTTGGTATCTCATCTTCTCCAGCTGTCGTGATACTTGGCAGTTCTTGAATCCAAACACTTGGTTCCAGACACACAAGAACTTGTATAGTTCTGCACGTTGTCAGTTCGCAGTTACCCGAAGGAGCCTTGAATAGTTTATCCTTGAATATGGTATTTTGTTAATAACTTTAAAAAGCCAGTGCCTGCTTCTTCTTCTTCCTAGCTCCTCCTGTTAGGCGTTGTGCATCATCAGTAAGGAAAAACAGAGAAGCAGAATTTTGACTGTCCCACCAGTTCTTCATGTCTCCGACTTGGCCAATGCAACTACTGTAGCGGTCGCCGGAGGCAAACCCTGACCAGCACAGCCTGTGTGTATGCATGTCGTTATATTACACACACACATGCACATGTAACACACACGCACAACAAATTCAGATAACAATATTTATTGTATCACGGACCGGATGGAAATGACAAGAGATGAAAAGCATGTTGCCATGCCAACAAGTGCCCTCTTCATGTGAAGTTCAGGCCAGCGTGCGATGACTGCAAGGAATGAGAGCAAGAACCGCAACAGTCTGAACCACTGCAGTGATAGACATTTCAAAACATTTATCATTCTTTTTTCTTTTTTTTACCCCCCTGCTGAAGTTTTCGGCACAAGATGTGAAAGCAACTCATTTCACAGAGGAGAAAAATGCAAAGCTAAACTGCTTCCAAAAATTCTCTGAAAAATTAAAATATAAAAGAATGAAAGGGCCATGCACACATCATGATGGCACATTGCCTGTGTAATGAAAAAAAAGAAGAAGAAAAGAAGAGACAAAAACCACTACAGACAGAACTGCGACTTGTGTATACACCTATGAGTAGTCTGTCTGTATGTATTTATTTATTTAATATCATGAACAATCAGCCTCCTGAATATTTTTCGCCCAACAGAATTTCAGTATGTGTATACAAAAGCTGGAATTAAATTGCTTCCAGGGGTACATACCTGTGTACGGACGTATATGTGTATATATATATGCTTGTGAGTGAGGGTAAACACTGTGGCTGGAGTTAGCTGTACACACATTTACACATCTTACAGCCACAATAGAGGAGTTGTGCCTTGTGTAGAATATTTACAGAACTGCACAAACATATACATCCAGTATATATATATAGACATATATAGATATATATACCCACTGCCATCCTCAGGTAAGAATCACAGATGATGCATGAAGGCAGCAAGGGCTGATTAATAAAAAACTGAATGAACATAGTATTATGGTTTGAACTGTGTTGCATACAATCTGAACCATTTCTGTGCACACACAAAAAGAAATGAAAAACATTAAATGTCACTGAACCCATTTCAGTGCGAGTTAACATCTACTTTTCTCTGAAAGAAATTTACTAATCTGGAAATTGTTCAGTGCATTTTACAAGTTTGTTGCCAGTTTTGTGTTTCACAAAATGTGCCATCAGCTCACCTCCACTGACACTGAATGCAGAACACACACCCTCCCTCCCACGCACGCACACAGTGAACTGCACAGCAACTGAAAACAATTAAGCGACCCAAATGAACAAAAAAAACATTCAGGCTGGTGCCTGCATGCAAAGAAATAAAGTTTCGGCTACGTTTGCAGCAACATAAAAATATTTAAAAAAACGTATGGGTTCTCATGGCAACATGCATATTAGTCATAATGGTAACGCAAACAGGTTTTCCACCACTCTCTCAGGCAGTGAGCATTATATAATTTACTGTATGGCACTATCGTCAAATGAAATGTACAACAAAACTTGCAAAACAAAGAATCCCTACAACCATGATGTACCCACTTACAAACCACTCAACGTGGGAGGCATAGGGGAAATCCTTTTCAATACCCTAACAACGGGGCCACTTACACCAGCAAACATTTCTGAGCTGAATGAGGGATGGCGTGTTTATGCTTGGCCGTCATTGGACGGCTGTGAGCTGCCCTTGGCCGAGCTCGGCTCACATTCCATTCTACTTCATCTGCTGTTCGGAACAAGGAACTGTAATCTGACATTATCGCAGACAGACAATGCGTTTGAAGTGATAATAACATCAGATTTCTGATTGAAACCTGGTTTACATCACAAATGTAAAATGCAGCTAACCCGTACCCAGCCAGTAGCATAAGCGGCTCAATTATAAATATGAGTGTCAAACAGAAGAGGTAGCTTGCCCTTACAGGATAGGGCGATGGTTTAACAACAAAAATCCCAACCACAGTCCCTGATATAATTTTGTTTTATCCCTTAAGTTAAAGTGCCATTGCTTTTAGCATCACAATAAAATGCTGTTAACAGTATCTTTTGGCTGGGGGAAAGGGCAGGGGTTATATTTCAGTTTGCAGAGGGGGGTTGGAGGGGGGTGGGGGGGGAAGAGTACATCTTCAGTGCACCCGTATCCTACAAATGCTTCCAATAATCCCACCGTTATGCACAAGTGACTAAAATGATGATCTCGCACATGACAAACTCAACCACAACACAGTACAGTGTGTGCACAATGAAACAAAAGCTAACAGAAGGTTGTGAGGTAACTGGGTTGAAATAATGCAGAAATCCAATATGAGTATAATAAATGCAGTGCAATTATTATGGCATTTCTAATACATAGCCTAATAATGTAGCCAGCCTCGGGTCAGGTAAACAGGTGCGTGTAAAATCTTGGAGGCCAGCAGTCGGTGTGAAATCGTATGCCGTCGTATTCACCCCAGAATGCTTTCTTTCCATTCCGTCTTCAAAACCATTATGACTCTACACGAGTTATTTAGGTCAGGTGTACAAAAGTAACAAGAGTCGTGAGATGTTTGAAGAGTTTCTTTGCACTGTGAACTTGTAAATAAGTTTATGTTTACACTATAATGCTGGCTGAAAGAAAGAAAAAAAAGGACAAACTCTCTGAGTAGAGTACAGTGGTGTTCTCTGTGAATTAAGCGCAGAGTTGAACTTTTAAAGTGTGAAACCGTCGGTGCAGATACCAAACTTGCTTGTACATCAGACTGTGCTACCAGTCCTGTTTCATCTTCACTGCCCCTCTCTTTTCCGTTCAACATGACAATAAACTTGCACTTTGATGTGTGCTTTTCACACTTTCTACACAAAAACATACAAGTTCAACCTGTTCTGTTAAAATATATATATATATGCTGCCGATACAAAACAATTGCAAGGTTAAAATGTTCAACATCACATTGAATGATATTATGTGACCACCGTATTATTATTGCACATAACCATGACAGCTCGGCAATAACAGAGCGTTTGCCAGCTGCTTGCAACTGTGACTATTAACAGTCATTTTCCCATCATTTCCAGTCAGAATCAAAATTTATTAAGGGGGCTTGGGGGGGGGGGGGGGGGGGGGATCCTCTGCAGGAGCCAGGGATGTAGGCTACTTGGGCGCTGTTTGAACATGCAGCTGACCCTGGGTCACAGGTCTAAAAATAGCCAATGGCAGGATGTACTGTGCACACTTCTTCCCTGGCTTCCTTCCATGGTGTTTGACCACTGAACTGTGAACCAGTGCACTTCCTGTCTTCCATTACATCAGGTTGCTGAACTGTGAACTGCATCCTCCCAGGTTTTCATTGGCTTGGGTCACTGAACCGTGTACCAGTACCCAAACAGGTTTCCACCGCCTCAGTTCACTGAACTGTGAATGAGTACATGTCCTGGCTTCCACTGCCTCAGATCACTGAACTGTGAACGAGTACCCTCCTAGGCTCCATTACATCAGTTCACAGAACTGTGAATCAGTATACTTCCTGGCTTCCAGTGCCTCAGTTCACTGAACTGTGAACGAGTACCCCCCCCCCCCCACCCCCCAGGCTTCCATGCCTCAGATCACTGAACTGTGAACAAGTACCCCCCCCCCGCCCTCCCCAGCTTCCACTGCCTCAGATCACTGAACTGTGAACAAGTACCCCCCCCCCCCTCACCCAGGCTTCCACTGCCTCAGATCACTGAACTGTGAACAAGTACCCCCCCCCCCCCCACCCCCAGGCTTCCACTGCCTCAGATCACTGAACTGTGAACGAGTACCCCCCCCCCCCCTCACCCCTCCCCTCCCCCCAGGCTTCCACTGCCTCAGATCACTGAACTGTGAACCAGTCTACTTCCTGGCTTCCATAACATCAGTTCACTACACTGTGAACCAGTACACTTCCTGGCTTCCACTGCTTCAGATCACTGAACCGTGAACGAGCACCCTCCGTGACCACCATTACTCCAGGTCACAGAACTGTGCCCTCTGGCTTCCATTACCCTCGCTGACTAAGCTGAAAATGAGCACCCTCTCCGATTTCTGTCACCCCCAAGTTGCTCAAATTAATTTTGGTGAGTACTCTCTATCCAGCTTCCATGACCCTAGATTTAGATAATATAACTTCCATTATCACTAAGCTGACAATGAGCCCCCTCCCTGTTTTCTGTTGCCCCAAGTCGCTCAAATTAACTTTGATGAGTGTCCTCTCTGGCGCCCACTGCCCAAGCGCACTGGACTAGGAACGAGTACCCTGAAGATGGAATGCAGTTGCTTGAATGTCAATGAATGACAATGCAGTCAACAGCTGCACACACGAACATCTCGCTACATTCTCTGTACTGGGCCAAAAGTTGACCAAGTCAATCAGCACATACTCACACAGAGGAGTATCTCTTCTCTTCTATCTCCTTTAAAAACAACAACTAGTTTTAATTTATTAATTGCATTGATTCAACTATTGACAAACTACTGACCCCCCCCCCCCCCTTCAATAAACAAAAATTCAATCTTTTTCTGAAGAATGCAAAAAAGTTTAGAGTTCACCTGTGGGCATATCGTGTCACTGTTGCAGTATTAACTATTTTGCTTTAACTGTTGCAGTATTCACTATTTTGCTTTAACTACTTGCTTCATATGATATACACACAAATGAAAACTGACCTCAATTCTGTGCTGTACAATGGTCATGCATACGAGTTTGCCAAAGACACTTAATGCTTCCCAGTAATGCGGAAGTGAAGAGGCACCATGTTAAACCTTTGTAATGTTTCTGTGTGCACAAAACCCTCAGTAACCACGAACAGTACTAAACTTGAGCCCCAGTGGGACTGGGCGTGGATTCATTCAGCAACCCACTTGTTCTGCGTTCGAACATTTGTGAGTAACACCTTTTGCTTAAATGGTTAAAATACACTTTTGTTTATTAGGTTTATCGTACCAGGTCTCAAAAAAGCATGGGAGTATACCGAACATACAGTGCCAAATAGTTTTTCCTCAAATCACTCGCTTATGTCAGGTTAATTGTGCTTGTGAAAAGACATATATATATAACTATACATTTACTGTTTCTTTCATATGCACCTTCATATGCATACAGCTTTATGATGTCCGCAGCAAGCAACACAAACTAACTGCGCTTCATAAGCTTGTGTTAAAATGACCAGATGCCCATTGTGTGCACCAGAATTCTCTGTCAAACTGAAGAAATTTTCACATCATTCTGTCTCGGTAGCCAAAGGCAAGATTTCTCGAAAGAATATTGAAATGTACAGCAGTCATGAATATCATGATGAAAAACCTTGCAGTGGCCGTGAGAAGAAAAAAACTAACTTGTTTTTCTCTGTCCGTCGACAGCTCTTGTGGCGAAAATGTCCACACGTCATTAATTTGATGACCTCCACACGGTTTCACCACTAATCTTTGCTGCTGTTCTTCACGTTGCGCGAGTGTTTCACCAGTTTCACCATGTTGTGCGAGTGTTTCACCAAAATGTTTTCTCCATGAATGCCTTGCAGTCCTTCACCTTTCCTTACCGACTGCAGTGGAAAAGCGGCATTTCAGCTCTGGAAACCAGTCACCATCTTGAGGTAAAAACCAGTCTGCACTGGAAACCAGTTGTCTTGGGGTAAAAAAAAACACAAAAAACGACCCACCCAGGTCAGCACTGGAACCCGGTTATCTCATGGTAAAACCCAGAGTCTACGCTGGAAACCAGCCATCTTGAAATAAAATCCAGAGTCTGCAGGCTCATCGCCATGGTAACGAAACCAAGGTGTCCAAGCATAAATCACACTGCAGCTGCCGACTGTGGCCCATCTGTAAATTTAAGGTGTTGGCAAACTGAGGCAAGCATCGCTGGATCGAAGCAACACCAGTTGAAATTTTGGGCCAAGAGGTGCGTCTCCCGCCAGAGGCAGAAAACTCACAGAAGGCGATGCGGAACTGAAACTGAATGTTTGTTGTCTTTTCTCTAGAAGGCACAACCCTTTTCAAACACGCTGCTTGTCAAATCTCTGAGCGCTGCAAAGTGAGAAAGCCATCCCTCCTACGGAGGCTGTCCCGGTGACCACGCAGGTCTCACACTTCTGCTCCCTGTCACTCTGGTTTTCACGACATCACACCTTGGTTTCGGGGCCCTCTGCCTCCTGGCGAAAAGAATCCCGCAGCCGATCCAGGAAGTTGGCACACATGTGTCCAAAAACTCTGTTGTACCACTCTGGACATCGCCCCCTGCAGAACAAATCATTGTACAAGTTGTAGTCCTTGCATCAGTGTTATTGTTGTAATAGTTGTGCTCATTTCATCATTGGTAATCACTGGATCAGTGTCACTGTTGTATAAGAAGTACTCATTTCATCACTGGTAATCATTGCATCAGTGTCAGTGTTCTATCACTAGCGCTCATTTCATCTGTGGTCCTCACTTTAACAGCACTGATGTTGGTGTATCAGTGGTAATCTTTACGTTAGCGGTCATTATTGTGTCAGTGGTCATCACTGGTAAATGGTAATATTTGTATCAGTTATCATTAAACAGTGGACATTTAGTACTGCAAATACACACACACACAAATCACTATCTGAAAAGAAAAAGAAAACATTCACCAAACCCTAATAACAATAACAACAACAACAACAATAACAATATACTTTATTCATCCCAGCGGGAAATTAGAGCTGTCGTTCGATCTTAATTTCCATTAACGCAATAAATTTGATTCCATTTGCAATGCAGTTAAGTTGCCATTATGGTTATATCAGGGCGAGTGAAGCTGCGCAACACCCCTCAAATTCCGCCAGCATTGGGCAGGTTACGTTAAACCTCGGGCAGCCTTACCTGAGATCAGTGCGCGAGATGTAGGTGAGGCGTGACCGACCCGACCCGCAGGGCTCCATCAGGTAGAAGCTGCCGAGCTCCACTGCACGCACACCCTGGTCATACTCTGCTGACGCTGCCAGGGCACCCGAATGCTCCACTGACTTGGACACCAACGCACACGCTCCCTTCACCAGATCTGGCCGCCAGTATCTGGTCAAAAAGCAAATGTTTTGTTAGTCTTGGGGATGGACCAACAATGACTGCCATGAAACTGCTGACGTTGAATGGGTATTTCAGGTCATCATCACTATAGCGTGTGCCTTGTTTTACTTTTTATTGATGGTTCAGTTTTAATGATTATCCCTGCATTAAAAAGACGATAAACAAACCAAAAGGAGACAATGAGAACTGCGGAGAAACATTTGCCGGGAGTAACAAGAAGCAAGGGAAACAACTGTAACTCGTTAGAGAGAAAAGATAAACCAAGAGTTGTATACCCTTAAGCAGCTGCATACAAGTACCCGGCCACACTGCAAGTGCTTGGCGTGAGCCGGTTGGGCCCAGCGGTAAGGCGTCAGGCTGGTAAGCAGAGGGACCATTGTTCGAATCTGCTTTGGCTCTCCTTTCTCTTCAAAAGTTGTGATCTGTGGACACTGTCGTGTGCCTTTGTCCCTCTCAATGAAACATTAAAACAGATCGATCTCAAGGCTGCCCATCTTAATGCAGAAGTCATTCTGGTGGTGACAGCATAGCGACAGGTACATAATCTCCCTCATCCCCCACCTCCATACCCCCCCCCCCCCCCCCCTGCCATTCTCCCCATCCTTAATAAGCCTCGTGGTTTCTGTGGATGTTAAGCACCATGTTTACAAGCGCTTGGCTGTTGTACGCAATGACCAGGCCTGAGAGTTGACAGTGATGGCAGATAAAGGTCACCAAGCGATGATGGTGGTCAGCGTCTAGCGCCTACCTGATGACCATGAAGTGACGAGGTGGATGCGGTGCCATGGTGTTGAGCACGTAGTGGAACACGTCTGAATTTCGGTCCAGCCTTTCCAGCACGTCCCAGCTCAGCATGTCGTCGTCCCATTTATGTCTGAGACAAACACACAGGTATTCATGAACACGACAGGCACATGACAACAGACGATGAGAGTGTACCACACAGGTATTTACGGACAGGCACACACCCACAGAAGATGAGTGCGGTACCGCACAAGCACTGATGAACATGAACAGGCACATGATAACAGAAGATGAGAGTGTACCACACAGGTATTTACGGACAGGCACACACCCACAGAAGATGAGTGTGGTACCGCACAAGCACTGATGAACATGAACAGGCACATGATAAGAGAAGACAAGTCACCACTGCGGAATACAGAAAAAAAGTGTTCTTACAACACAGGTCAGCCATCAGCCAGGGAATCACTTACCTGGAGATACAGTGTCTCACTCATTAGGGCTTTTTACTTTTATTTTTATGTGTAATCGTTTTTCTTTAACTCACTATGTATGATTCCAGTTGTTTATGGTGTTTTTGTTGGCCTGTTTCTCAGTGTGAAAGATTTTTGTTTTTGCTTTCTAACTATTCCTCATTTTTGTTGTCATATCTCATATAATGGGCTTTAAACAAATTTTTTATATATGTTTCAATAAAAATGGTCTTTAACCCAGGGAATAAATCCACTCTACCCTGATGAAACAAGATCCACACACACGGAAGTTTAAAAAGAATGCTGATTTTAATAGGACAACACAAAACATACGCAAATCTTTGGGGTAAACCTCTTTTTGAAGCAACAGAGGTATTTATGGACAGGCCCATTCAGCCAGTGTTGCAGCAACAGACTTGACAGGTAAATGATGAAAAATGAGATGAAATTACACATGCTGATGGTGTCGCCTTCCGTACCTTTCGTGAAGGATGCGGTTGAGCACCTCCACAGGGGGCGCTTCTATCTCCACACTGCATTTCCACTGTCGCAGCGGATGACCATCCTGCGGTTTGCGATGCAGCGCCTCAATGCCTGGCACCCCTACTGTGGCTGGCACCCAGCCCCGAGCCTTGTCATGGACCTCCTGAAACCACAGGCAAGAGACAACGTCAGCGCTGGGTCTCTTTTCTTCCACTGTCACAGTGTAACCGCCTCACCATCTTCCACCAGTAAAGACCGGGTCTCTTTTCTGTCACTGTCACAGTGTAACCGCCTCACCATCATCCACCAGTAAAGACCGGGTCTCTTTTCTGTCACTGTCACAGTGTAACCGCCTCACCATCATCCACCAGTAAAGACCGGGTCTCTTTTCTGTCACTGTCACAGTGTAACCGCCTCACCATCATCCACCAGTAAAGACTGGGTCTCTTTTCTGTCACTGCCACAGTGTAACCGCCTCACCATCATCCACCAGTAAAGACTGGGTCTCTTTTCTGTCACTGTCACAGTGTAACCGCCTCACCATCATCCACCAGTAAAGACTGGGTCTCTTTTCTGTCACTGTCACAGTGTAACCGCCTCACCATCATCCACCAGTAAAGACTGGGTCTCTTTTCTGTCACTGTCACAGTGTAACCGCCTCACCATCTTCCACCAGTAAAGCCCTGGGTCTCTTTTCTGTCACTGTCACAGTGTAACCGCCTCACCATCATCCACCAGTAAAGCCCTGGGTCTCTTTTCTGTCACTGCCACAGTGTAACCGCCTCACCATCATCCACCAGTAAAGACTGGGTCTCTTTTCTGTCACTGCCACAGTGTAACCGCCTCACCATCATCCACCAGTAAAGAAATGTCCACTGACATTGCATAGGAATAATATCAGCAAAGCAGTTATTGCTTCAGTTCAAAGACATCAACTCATGCCGAATCAACACACAAGGGAGTTAATTAGTGCTGCTAAAAATAATAAAATCAACTCACGCACCTAGGTTTTAATCTAAGCAGCCTCTGCTGTCAGGAAGCAGATTAAATAGAGTGACAGGGTCCAAGGTCAAGGTCTCTAAACGCCAAACAGCTACACAATAGTGCGAAGATCACAGAGTGTTCCAGTAAACATGTTGCATCTGATTTGAAAGCGTTCCGGTTACAGCCAGTTATGGCCATTACGGCCAGCATGCAGCCACAATCGGGCTGGATCATGTATGTCAGATCCGACTTCCCGCATCTGATTTGGTTCCTTTCTTTCAAAGAACGCCCAGATGATATAGTACAAAACCAGCCTGGATCTGATCTGGATTGCCTAGTCAGGTTTTGGCCACACTCATCTGGTCCGGAAGCAAGCCGGTGTGCAAGAATCATCGGGTCCAGTTTTTGCAGAACCCAACCAGCCCACTACCAGTTTCCAAATGTCAGTATCAGATGCATTCTTCCACAGAGAGCCTGGATCATACTGTGCAAAACCAGCCCAGATCCAATCCGGTTCTGGCTGTGTCAGATTTTGGCCAAATGGATATGTCCGGAAGCAAGCCAGGGTGCAAGAATCCTTGGGGCAACGCTTCTGAGCCAAATTCGGATCAGGATGCGAATCAGATCTGGCATGATTTCTGGCAGGGTTCATACAGGAAAAAACTTTCAAAATTCACAAACTTTTCACAAACCCTTGCAATATGGCGCGGAAAAGCAACAGGAAGGTACGCAACTCTTCCGCACATCCGGTAAAGGGGCGCAACCCTTACTATAGCTGATGGCAGACACACTCTATCAGTCAAAACTGATAGCAAGGGTGTTCTTTGTGATTCTGCATGGTGAATTTAAAAATAAAAATAAACTACTGTTCGGTCTTGGAAAATGCAGTTTCTGACTGACAAGCTGACAGTTTTTCCCTAGCGTTCTGAAAACCACAAAATTCACAAACTTTCACAGACCCCACTCAAGTTTTCACAAACTTTCAAGGCCTTGAAAAGCGCATCCCATTTTCCCCCCCCAAACTTTCAAAGACCTCCAAAGACCGTGCGAACCCTGTCTGGGATGGCACGTACCTTCAGCAACATCTGAATGTGCTCCTCTCCAAAAGCCTTGAAGTCTGGCCCTGGCTGCTTGCTCTTGGCGTAGAACTCGTCCAGGTGGACGGGCTCCATGTTGCTCAAGGTGGACAGGTGCAGACGGCTGTACATTGATGGAGGAACCTGCCAGCAGAAACCCAACCACTCAGCTGTTGCTTTTCACATTGTTACGGCCGTGCGTGATGCTACTGGGATGAAGGAGAAAGTAACTGAGCCCTAACTTGGCGCTTTGAGCTGTAGGGTAGGCGCTTTACAAATTTCCGTTATTATTATTAACTCGTTGATTCTAACAACTTACTGAGAGTAGCCTGCAAGGTTCACACACAAAAACCTCTGGTCAATAATAATAATAATAATGATAATAATATTAATAATAATAATAATAATGAAATAATAATAATAATAATAATAATAATAGGGAACTTACAGAGAAACTCAAGTACTTTACAACTTAAAGAAAAACATACAATGCGCCAATACCCATAATTATACAAATCAATCGCATACAAGTGCACAGAACATATACAAATTATCAAAAAAACATCATACAAAGCATGGCAAACACACACACACAATAAAACACTGATAATAAACAGTTATGTTTGTGTAAATGTTTGAGGTCTTCCAGATCTAAATATAATGCCTCACCAATTAATTTACCTGCTTGCTTTTTTCTACACTTCAACCTAAAACACACACACACACACACACACACACACACACACACACACACACACACAACATATATATATCTAAAATGACAAAAACAAAGTGCCTCTGCCACCCACCATAAACAGCTTCTTGCAGTCGGTGATCATGTAGGTGAAACACTCGTGCACGGCCTTCTGCTCCAGTAGCTCCCTCTGCTCTGGCACACCGGGCGTCTTGCGCTGCCGCCGCGGACTGCTGGTGCCATGGCTGCCGAGGAAGTTGAAGAGGGAGGGGGCAAAACACACCGCCAAGTTGCTGGCATTCATCTGCAGGGAAAAGCAAAACGATGGCAATAGAAACATGCATAAAAAAGAAAACAAGAAATCTCTCATCTATTTTTTTCCATCAGACAGAAAATGTTTGCTTAATGGAATTACTGCCTCCAACACACACACACACACACACACACACACATACACACACACAAAATACACACACACACAAACAAATACAAATACACACACACACCTGGTGTTTGTCAGCGTGCTGCGCAATGTCCCCGAGGAAGAGGAGTAAGCAGTGCAGCACCTCCCTGTTTTCCTCCGGCAGCAGGATCACCGCAGTCTGCAGCGCTTCCAGCCGCTGCGACTGAGGCACATCTGTACAGGACACAGTGCCAGAGTGAAAGCCAGCATTCACTGTTAGCCTCGCCTTGGCTTCAGTGCATCACAACACAGCAACACCATCAAGAACACTACATTAAAGTCTTGCTACGCACTGCATACAGCCTTAGTTGTGTGGGAATAAATTAGGTTCCGACACAATAAGCTAGCGCCTTGCGTAACGGCATCCACCCCTCCAAAAATGAAGTTAAATCCTCCGAAGATGGTGAATGGCTGCCTAAGTGGTGGAGCAATCGAAGAAACGGTCGCACATTCAATCTTCTCACCCAATGGACTGCACTGGTCAATGTACAGTTGCTTACATTCCGGGTGACTTTACACATGCAATTTTCTCACCCTATGCAATGACTTACATTCCTGGTGACTTCACACACGCAATCTTCTCACCCGATGGAATGCATTGGTCACTGTACAGTTGCTTACATTCCGGGTGACTTTACACATGCAATTTTCTCACCCTATGCAATGACTTACATTCCTGGTGACTTCACACATGCAATCTTCTCACCCGATGGAATGCATTGGTCAATGTACAGTTACATACATTCCGGGTGACTTCACACACGCAATCTTCTCACCCGATGGAATGCATTGGTCAATGTACAGTTGCATACATTCCGGGGGGCCCCTAGAGTGTTCAGCTACAGTACTGGCCAGTGTTAATGATTTGAAAGTAAATGTAGTCAGAGCACATCCAAGTCAAGAGTAATGATTTTCAAAGAACATTTCTCAATTTTGTAGGAATGGTCA
Source organism: Alviniconcha marisindica (assembly GCA_018857735.1). Classification (NCBI taxonomy): domain Eukaryota; kingdom Metazoa; phylum Mollusca; class Gastropoda; family Provannidae; genus Alviniconcha; species Alviniconcha marisindica. The sequence goes on along the minus strand of JABMCL010003074.1, from coordinate 31,432 downwards.
GATAGCAGAACTATTTATCAAAACAATGCAAAAGGTTACTTCAGAAATTGAAAACTGACCAGCTCTCCAAGGTCACAGTTTAGGAAGACCATCAGATCTTCAGTCTAGGGGAGAAAACTCTTCCTTCCAAACGCAAACCTAGCCAACGATTTCTTTCCAAAAATAATTAATACAATGTTTATGTCATAAGTGCTCCATGTTCGTCTGCACACAGGTGACAAGCACATATTCAGCATATCTTAGCTTCTCTTTGGTCCAGCTGCAGGCACATGCATAAAATAAATACACTGCCTTGAAATCTAACCCCCTTGAATCCCACAGCAAGAAAAGAAAAAGAAAAAAAGTCCGATCAGGTGCCGTCTTTTATCGTGGGAAACAAAAACGTAGGACCTTTTAACGGCTAAATTCTGCCAAGATGATGTGAGGCTGTTTTAACTGTTGCCACCCTACCAGCACCCAACAGGCCCCTTTTTTACTTTTTTCTTTTTTTAATGCTGTGGGATTCTACTTACGTGGGATTCCATTTATGTCCAATACCTTTTTTCTTGCGGCCGTGACAAACAGTATCCTACTATCCTAGACTTCTGAGCACACACACACACACAAAAAAATGAACTGATAGATGGCGTTGCACTGTACATGTCCATGGTGCACCTAAGGTCAACTTACGTGTGAAAATACTGCGAAAAGTGTCCGAGAGTTTGTTGGTCAAGAGACACTCAGGCAGCTCACGAAAGTATTGCTTTAACAGGTCAGCCACGTCGTAAGGCTGAAGCTCATCAAAGTTGATAGAATCTGAAACAAAAATCCACCCAAACTTTAGCACTGGAAGTATTTTCTCTTTGTACACAGATCTCGGTAAGATACGGAGAGAAAACATTCAACAACAAGACCACACACAAACACCATGCATGCATGCACGCACATATGTACACATACACATACACACACATACACACGCTCCAAAGCCCAGTTAAATAAGTATAATATTTAGTCATGCAAAACTTAAAACCTCAGAGCGGGCATCACGTATACATTCATATTTCCTCTGAGTAACTGTTAGTGCCTCCACTCCCTTACCTGTATGGGGGTGTAGTAATTTACAGCATACATAGTGAGATAATGAGACAGCGATAGGTTTCAAGCATGTCAGAGCCAAGCATAGCGGAAAGAGTTCATTTATCTTGATGGACAACTGCATCAGAAATGTAGCTACCGAAGAAAAAAGTATCACCTGGGTTAGACTCCACAAGGTCACGCAGTTTCTGGATCCGAGAGCGCACACCTGACTTGCGGAAGATTCCTAGTGCATCATGGGATGTCTTGCGCAGATAGCGCATGGCATACAGCACGCACTGTGGCAGTGGCTGTCCCTGTACGCTGAAGCATGATGGTAAACGGCACACCAAACACGTTCTTGTCGCTGAAGTGCGGGGCCTTGTTGCGCTTCATGAACCGTGGTACGCTCCATGACCACTGCGAAGCGATTGGTTGGTGAACACTTCTCCATGATGGAGGTAAGCTTGAGCAAGGAGAGCTGTCGCAGGGGCAGTAACTGACACACAGACAATCCACCGATCTGCAGCTCTCGGCTGGCTCGACTTGGGCGATGGCACTTCTGGAAACTCTCCCACCGTATCTTCTTTCGCTTCCTTTCACTGTAAAGAGACAGGATGCAACATGTCGGGGCCTCTCTTGGTGACATTGATTTTAATATATATCTATGTGTCATTTTTTTAAGCATGTTCCAGTGACCCTTAAAAATCTACTTAATAAAATGACTGTGATTTGTTTAGTCACATTAGTCTGTTCATTCTCATTAAAGACTCAAAAGTTCCAGGTCCATGTTTATAATGGTACACTTTAATTTGACAGCAAAAGACAAAAGCAAAGAGGTCTATAAGTATAACACATCAAACTCAAGGGCAGTTGCTTATTTGATATCAATAATAGTTTACTTCATCATCATTTATTCCAGTCAGGGCTCAAATACATTGAGTGCATGAATATTAGTATAGTTCTGAATAACATCAAACAGTGACCAAAACTATACCCCTCCACCCTCACCTCCCCCATTCTGTTGGATGTACCAGAATGTATATATTATATATATATATATAAATTTCACTCAAACCTTGAGGCTCGAGTGAGAGATGAGCCAACGCCAGAGTCTCGCCGTTCCCGGGCTCCCAAGGCAATACGTTCCAAGGTATCATCAGCTGACCCCTCCACGTCATCACTGGAATCCTGGGAGGATGTGGTCTGGCTGCACAAGTCTCCTTCCTCCCCCTCCATGGAATCGTCCACACACACTGGGGACAGGGGGCCCAGCCGAAAACTGTCCGTTTCTGATGCGGATGTTTGGGACAGCTGGGTTTCCAGTTTTATCGAACCTGCTCACATATGGATTAAAACAATACATATATATATTGAAAACATATTTTTAACTCACATCCACAATATATATGGATTGAAATATATTTATTTTTTATTTTTTTAAATTAAGAGACTCAGTTGTGGAACATTATTAAAAATCAATCACAGCCAGACTACATTGCATACCTGGTCTCTCTCAAAGAAACACATCTTAACCACAGTTCAAAACAGTAATTTTTCAGGAGTCAGAATATCATTCTAACACTTCCATTATAAATTCGCTTCGTTGCGACATTCTGAACAAGAATTCAATGCCGAGCATTAGCATGTACTTGAACTTCAAGCCATTCTTACCCACCACACCCAAGAATGTGCACATGACCGCCATTTCCTTTCGTCAAGTTTTGAAGAGCTTCATAAATTGTCGCCATCTAAAATTATACAAATCTAGTCAACTTGGAACTCTTCAGCTTTGAAACTCAAGCCCTAACATCACTGCAGTCAGTGTTTTTGCTGTCACAATTATTATTGACAGTTGAGCTGTTGTCATCTAAAATGATTCAAATCTAGTCAACTTGGAACTCTTCAGCTTTGACTGAAACTCAAGTCATAACACCAATGCAGTCCGTTTTTGCTGTCACAATTATTATTGACAGTTGAACTGTTGCCATCTAAAATGATACAAATCTAGTCAACTCAGAACTCTTCGGTTTTGAAACTCAAGCCAAGGCATAACTCTAGTGCAGTGTTCTTGCCGTCACAATTATTATTGACCGCCAAGAAGGAAATGCCAGGAGCAGTCTCAACAGCACACCCTTGCCTCCGCCATATACAAAAGGCGGCAAGCGCCACAACCCACTCAGCCCGTTTCCTCCACCCTTCGCCCCAGGCCCTTGTGTGTCAGGAAAACGCCCTTGTCAAAAATGGAAGTTACGAACCCATAATGATCTGTTGGGACTTTGTACAAGTACTGCAAAAACAACAGTCTGCAGCCATGGGTGAAATGTTCCAATACCTGAATTGCAGTGTACTTCTAGCATACTGGTCAACATTGATGCAAACATTAAGCATTAGGTTACTTAAATTCCAATGTGTAAACTCTAAAAAGTCTAAGGAAAATGTGTTAACTGCACTGGGTCACTCACCTCAGCATCATTATCATTAAATAGACAGTGAAACAATGGCAACCAAGATAGTCTGGACTGTTTGTTCCTAATGTTTAATAATTAGTCTAAATGTTTGTTGATAATGTTAATAATTTATCAGAAATTTTGCACAGTGCATACTAATTTGATGCATGTAATCATTCTTTTTTTTTTAAAGGGAAAAAAGTAGGATTGTGTAACTTGTGCATAGGGAAACATGGGGTCTTGATTTCTTTAGGATTAAAGGCTTGTTTTTCTAACAGAAATTCATTACAGCACATGCTCAGTCAGTCATCAACTATTCAGTATGCATGCGTGTGTGTGTGTGTGTGTGGTGTGTGTGTGTGTGTGTGTGTGTGTGTGTGTGCATGTGTGTGTGTGTGTGTGTGTGTGTGTGTGTGTGCATGTGCGTGTGTGTATGTGTATGTGTGTGTACATGTGCTGGTGTGGGTGTTGGCGGGTATGTGGGTTTGGGTGGGTGTGCTTAGTTACTCTTCCTTTTTTTAAACAGGGCGTTGAAACTGGTCTGATGACAAGCAACAAGTTAAAGTCTGCTGCTTGAATGACGTCAGTCAAGAGTTTGACTGCAGCGTAATTGTCCAAAATATGCTGTCTGCTTTGCCAACATTAGGTGGGGCTGCCTCATTACCAGCTATTTTTGAGAACAGTGCATTTGTCTGATTCAGGGACGCAATCGCCTTGCATCAGTTTAAGAGCGAGAGCATTGTTAGGGAACGCCCAGGTGCACGGGCTTCATCCTGGATGCATAAGCTGCTTTCGTTATTGTTTTCTTCTCAATTGCACATGCAGCCATTAAAGGAGCTAGCCCTCTCAAAACAGAGGTTGCACTGCTGGTGAACTTGGGTGTTAAACATGCTTTCTGCACAGTGTGCCAAGCTCTGTTTCATATTAGAGGTTCTTGCTTTACCAATATTTTATTATTTTTACTGCACCCCTCCTGCCAACCCTACGCATCAAAAAACAGCCCACAGCCCTCTGTGTCCATCCATCCATCACAAAAAGTGCATAAACTACTAGCAGTTTAAATATAGTTACAAAGCTTGAGTTAGGGGATGAAGATGGAGGGGGGGGGGTTGAGATGAAGGAGAAGAATTAACTGACCTGAGGTTGAATTGTCAGCACTGTGATCACCAGCATCCCCATTCTGCTCAGTGATGCTGAAGGTGACCTCGCGACTGGGCGTGCTGCCGCAGCGCACAGCGGCAATGTCAAGGTCGTGCTCTTGCTCCTCGTCCTGGCCAATCGAACGGCTCAGGTTACTGATGTCACGGTACAGATTTTGCAAGATTGCATCAAACTCGTCCATAGCCAGCGAGGACTTCCTGGTGGTACTGCCCCTCAAGCTACCCAGATAGTCACTGGCCACGCTGGCACTGCCGCTGGACGCCTGGAACTCCATGCTCGTGGCAGCGCTGGCGCTTAGACTTCTCACCATGCCGCTGGTCTCTGAACTCTCCGCCTCACGCTTGGCGCCGGAGCCGCTGGAGCTGATGCTGAGGCTCCGCACAACCTGAGACTGCCGGCTCAACTGGAGTCGGGCATCCAGCCTGTCCTCCAGGGCCTTGTTGCCTTCAGCTGAATGCTGCGGAGAGCCCACAGCTGGGAAGTTGTCGTACACACTGACGCGACTGGCCATGGACTTGGCGCCGCCTTTGTGTCCCACGCTGCCCCTCGGCCCTTGCGGCTCCCGGGGCAGGGAAGCCCCGGAAGGAGGCGCCTGGGGGGCAGGCAGGGAGGCCTGGAAGGGTACGGCCGTGTCGATGTAGCCGTTCTTCAGGAGGCGGGGGAAACTGCCGGGCTTGTGGTCCTGGGGCAGGAGGAAGATCTCCACCAGGCTGGAGTCACTGCTTTTGCGTCCCCCCACGCTCCCCCCCAGCAGCTTCCCGCCACCGCTGCAGGCCTGGAAATTGGCCAGCAGCTGAGTGTGCGCTGTGTAGTACTCGCTCAGCGAGGAGGAGTCCGTTTGGCTCGAAGCGCTAGAATCCGCAGCGGCATCCGCGGCAGGCGGAGGCATGACCGGAGAAGCTGGTGAGATTGGCGACAAGGAGGAAGAGTCTGGGGAGGCAATCCCGTGAGAAACCTTGTCCATGGGAGTGGACTCCCCGACAGGGGGGGAAGGCCGTTTAGTGATAGGGGTGGGGCCCACCCCATTCGGACCGATGTCCACGCAGTTGAGGTGCTGCAGCTTAGCCTGCATCTCCTCCTGGTCCGCCACCACGGGGTCGCTGATCTCCACAATGTTCCGACTGGTCGGGTACTTCTTCGACTTCTTCTTGAAGCTCTCCATCTTCTTGAGAGCACTCTTGAGGCGTTCGCTGGCAGCGCGGCGCAGCTTGGGGCTCACAGGGAAGGAGGAGCCCTGGGAACCTGGTGGGATCAAACCCTCCACCAGGGGTTCCGGCGGCTCCACGCCCAGGACAACGTCGGAGCTGTCGGGAGCCTGCTCCCCGCTGGTGGTGACGGCGGTGGTGTGGGGCATCTTGCTGTCCAGCAAGGGACTGTCATCGGTGTGGGACCCACTCTCCTCCCCCAGCAGGCTGTCGTGGGAACTGCTGGGCTCAAGGGTCGAGTCCACCACTAGGGTCAGGTCTGGGCCTTTGCGGGACCAGCGGCGGACAGTTTTTTGGTACTCCCAGCGATCGCTCAGCGCACACAGATCTTCCTCGTCAGACTCTTCAGTGGCCTGAAACACAGAAATGTTCCTTCATCATCAACCGGACATCATCAGTGAATCAGCTCTGCGCATATATATAGCAAGCTACCATGAATATAAGCTGGTACACATTTCCCTGGGATGTGTGTGAGATATGCTGGACACACTATCTTACATACTCTAAAATAGGACACTATGTTATATACTCTAAAATAGGACACTATGTTATATACTCTAAAATAGGACACTATGTTACATACTCTGAAATAGGACACTATGTTACATACTCTGAAATAGGTCACTATGTTATATACTCTAAAATAGGACACTATGTTACATACTCTAAAATAGGACACTATGTTATATACTCTAAAATAGGACACTATGTTACAATAGGACACTATGTTATATACTCTAAAATAGGACACTATGTTACATACTCTAAAATAGGACACTATGTTACATACTCTGAAATAGGACACTATGTTACATACTCTGAAATAGGCCACGTGTGATGTTCTTCTTCCTCTTGAGGTTATGCCCACTCTGTACTTCTTGCACACGTACATTTAGTAATGCTAGTAAAGAGAAATTGCATGAAAAAACACACCCTTGTACAGTGTATTATTTCGTCTCAATTACTAGACCTTGGAGGTGTGTGTTGTAGTCTTACGCTTAGCCAGGACAGAGTGTAATACCACGCTCCTGCCTAAGATCTTCATCCTTCGAGTATCAAAGATCGATCAATCAACCCCACCCACCCCAACCCTACATACACAACACCACCATCACCACAGAGGATGGTAAAGGTGAAGGTCACGACAGTCAGGAAGCAGGGTGGTGGTGGTGCCATTGATACCTTCATATCAGCAGCAGGTAGAACCAAAACATCAACACTAGAATAATCTAGAAAAAACAAGCTGATACTAGAACCCAACAGACTGAATGCATATGTACTCGATGTTACTGATAGAGGAAGACTTTCGGGGGGCTATTTTGACTGAGAGATAGCTCCAAATAGAATATGTCCGTTTAGAGAGATACAACCGGTACATGTCTGTTGAGTTTGAATGGCTCAACATAGTGTACGCAATGAATAGGTTACTTATTCAAAGTGTGTGTGTGTGTGTGTGCGTGTGTGTGTGTGCGTGTGTGTGTGTGTGTGTGTCTGTGTGTGTGTGTGTGTGTGTTGTGTGTGTGTGTGTGTGTGTGTGTGTGTGTGTGTGTGTGTGTGTGTGTGTGTGTGTGTGTGTGTGTGTGTATGTGTGTGTGTCTGTGTTTAATATGTTTAACAGTTTAAATTAATGCCTAGTGGTCACAAAAACACTGTTCACAGTAAATTCAAATTTACAGTTATAGCACACATTCCGGTTTTAAATAAAGAAAGTAATGTATGTAGACAGCTCAAGAACAAAACATGAGACCTCTGATATATGAATAAAAACCACCCCCAAAACCAACAACAAAACCAAAACGTACAAACAAACGCCAACCAAACAAGCAGCAAAACTGTTACCAATAAACACTTGCCAGACACAATCAACACCCTGTGACCAAAGATGTGAGACTGAAGATGAAGAACCTCAATCCTAGCACCGTAAATGGAAAGCAAACTGTGATTAAATTAATCTCCACAACTCGCATCAGGATCTCCACAACAAGCCTCCGAGACGCAATCACTGAAACGCCAAACACCATGACCAGCAGAATAACTCACCATCATGAACAGCTCACGAAGATTGTGATGAACCATTACCACATCCATGACTTCACTGTCATCAGCGTCCCCAAACACACACAACTCTGCTGTCACCCACAGCAGACAGCAATCAAGACAAGGCGTTCAATCAGCTCTTGCATCTGCATGGATTGCCATCGGCCTTTGGCCATCATCAACTTAACACACAGTATGTCTGCAGTTTCAGTCAAATACCTCCCATCAGTTCTTGGTCACTATTGTGAGGTTGGAAAAGGCAGTTTTAACAATCTGCTTAGCAGACTTGTTTGTTTCTTCACGTTTTTCTTACCCGACTGCATCAGCAGCAACAACTGTTTGTTTCTCAATGTTCATCTATGTTTCTCGATGTTCATCTTACCCTACTGCAACAACCGCTTGTTGCTTCATGTGTCTCCAACCCTACTACATCAGCTGCAACAACCGCTTGTTGCTTCATGTGCATCCAACCCTACTACAACAGCCGGCCGCTTGTTGCTTCAGCATCCAACCCTACTACAACCACTGGTTGTTTCAGCATCCAACCCTACTGCATCAGCTGCAAAAACCACTCGTTGCATCATGTCCATCCAACCCTACTATAACAGCTGCTTGTTGCTTCAGTGCATCATCCAACCCTACTACAACAACCGCTTGTTAATTCAGCATCCAACCCTACCACAATAGCAGCTCTCTCAGCCTTACACCAGCCTTAACTGAAGTTCTCTGCCTCAAAATTTTCTGGGTCCTGCTGTCTCCAGTTCTCTAAGCTGTCACTGAAACGGACTGGTGGTACAACTCCCACGGAACCTCACACCATGAATATCATAGGCTGCTTAATTCCAATTATGCTGGTGCAGCAGGATGGGAGTGGGGGGTAGGGAGGGGGGGACTGCACACAAAATGACGGCGATACAACCGAGTTTTTACAGTAGCTGTTTTGAATAAAGAGGCGGGGCTCTCTTGATGGAGGAAGTTGGCGGTTGATGATGAAGAGGAAGAAAGACCGTGGGAAGGGAAGGGAGGGGAGGGGGGAGGGGGGTACCAGTAGGGCTGAGTACTAGATCATAATTTGCCTACGAACACCGGAAACTGACTCTCCAATCACTAAAGACACAGCAAGAGGGAGAGGGGTGGGGGGCGCTGGGGTCAGCGATAGGGACATGTCAGCAAGCAAAGCCCAAAACAGCTAGGTCCCCCCCCCCCCCCCCCCCCCCCCGACAGACAAGTCACTTAATTATTCGAGTTAATTATCGCAAGCCCCCGCTCCATTTGCTGGAGCCACGAGGCCCGCGTCTTGAGCAGACTGGGTCTGCGGATGTGATTCGACATAGAAACCGATAGAGCCTGGTTCATCTCCGTCCTATCAGCCCAGCTATCTTTGTGGGGCAAGTCGGGGGGAGGTTTATGAGTGTCACTGCTCATTGCACGGCATACCCCTCCGCCACCCCTATTCCCTCCCTCGCTCCCTCCCTCCGTCCCCGCTCCCCGTGCCGAAATCTATCACCGCTTCCTCCCTCTGTCGCCTGTGAGCCGCTCTGGCCCGATGGGAAGGCACTCGGTAAGACTACGTTTTGTCTCGCTGGGTTTTTCATAACTTAGAATCTTTAGGAGTTACAGCCCCTTCATGCGTCGGAATCTACACGCCTGCACGATTTCAGCCTTTCCACGCCAGTCTCGATCTCCAGTGCAGTCTTCACAAGTCGTGGGACGTTACAGTCAACAAAGTTACACTCTTTATTACGTTAGTCTTCTACACGGCTAGTCCTTGCACGTTAGACTTTACACATCTGTCTTGTTAGTCTAAACACGCCACAGTCTTTACAAGATGGAAGTCTTTTCGCGTCAAAGGCACTGTGACACGCTGCCGGTTTTTAGCCCACACCTTGTTTGTATAATTCAAAAACTTTACAAGCTACACTCTTTACACATTAATTACAGCCTTCGTATGCTACAACATTACAATCTTCGCACAGTACAATTTTACGCGTTCGGTTTTCACACACAAACCACAACAGCTCCAAGTTTTCAATCTATCCACATAAATCACAACCCCCGCCGACAACTATGCTGCGACAGAAACCAGCACGTGTAATACCGCCGATAACCCTTGATAGTAACTACTGATGCGGACAACAAACAGACGAAAGGTTGCTGCTGCTCCTTGTGCGGGCAAGATGTTTATATAGTTATCCCCACCCCCCGGGGAGGAAACGTACAGCAAACATCAGAGAGAGAGAGAGTGAGGTGGAAAAAGACGGAGACAGACAGAGACAGACAGAGAAAGGGAGAAGTGTTAACTGATTTTGCTACGCTCTCACGTTTTGGGGCCGCCGTTTTGAACCACACATCAGAAACATGTTTCACGCATCGCAGTGTTCAGGAGGCCAGAACCGTTGTTGATGACGTGGCCGTTGTTAAGAACGTGGTGCTTGATGTCCTCAGCTCCACAACCGTTGTTGATGACGTGGGACTTAATGTCCTCAGCTCCACAACCGTTGTTGATGACGTGGGGCTTGTGTCCTCAGCTCCAAACCCGTTGTTGATGACGTGAGACTTAATGTCTCAGCCCACAACGGTTGTTGATGACGTGGGGCTTAATGTCCTCAGCTCCACAACCGTTGTTGATGACGTGGCCGTTGTTAAGAACGTGGTGCTTAATGTCCTCAGCTCCACAACCGTTGTTGATGACGTGAGACTTAATGTCTCAGCTCCACAAAGATTGTTGATGACGTGGGGCTTAATGTCCTCAGCTCCACAACCGTTGTTGATGACGTGGGGCTTAATGTCCTCAGCTCCACAACCGTTGTTGATGACGTGGGGCTTAATGTCCTCAGCTCCACAACCGTTGTTGATGACGTGGTGCTTAATGTCCTCAGCTCCACAACCGTTGTTGATGACGTGGGGCTCAATGTCCTCAGATCCACAACTGTTGTTGATGATGTGGCCGTTGTTGATGACGTGGGGCTCAATGTCCTCAGCTACAGAACCGTTGCTGATGATGTGGCCGTTGTTGATGACGTGGGGCTTAATGTCCTCAGATCCACAACCGTGGGCTCACACGACACAGTGCTCGACTGCATGCCCACTATCCGCTGGCCCCCACTCACTCTTGTTCCTTCATCGTCTGAACGTCGTCATTCTCACCACCACTCCGTGTAGCAGACGTAGCCTCGGCCACAGCGGACGATTGTTTCACGGCTTATATCCACGTGCAGAGCTGGCCGGCGTTATTCTACGACCTCCAATGCAAGACTGACCGTTGTTCCACGATCTCCAAATGTAAACCTGGCCGGCGTTGTTCCACGACCTCCAAATGCAAGACTGACGGTTGTTCCACGATCCGCAAATGCAAAACTGGCCGCTGTTCAAGGTCTTCCCATGCAAAAACTGGCCGTAGTTCCACGATCTCCAAGTACAAAACTGGCAGTTGTTTGACGATATCTAAATACAAAATAGGCCGTTGTTCCACGATCTCCAAGTACAAAACAGGCCGTTGTTCCACGATCTCCAAGTACAAAACAGGCCGTTGTTCCACGATCTCCAAGTACAAAACTGGCCGTTGTTCCACGATCTCCAAGTACAAAACAGGCCGTTGTTCCACGATCTCCAAGTACAAAACTGGCCGTTGTTCCACGACTCCAAGTACAAAACAGGCCGTTGTTCCACGATCTCCAAGTACAAAACTGGCCGTTGTTCCACGATCTCCAAGTACAAAACTGGCCGTTGTTACATGATTTCCAAATACAAAACTGGCCGTTGTTTGGCGATATCAATGTGCAAAACTGGCCATCAGGGTTTCAACCGAGACCCCGTCAATCCTCGCCCTCGGTCTTAACTGTCGCGTACACGCTAGCGTGGCCAGACACTAGCTGTTCGTCCTTGACTAATGAAGCTGCATGCCTATTTTCATTTACTGCAAGGTATCGGTGACGTCCACAGACAGGAAGTCACCAGGGGGGAAAGAAGGACAGGAAAAAGCACCCTGTACTTCGGCAGGACAGAGCGTACGTAGGCAGGCAAGGCGATGAAGGGAGAGCACTCTCAGTGCACCCCCACACTCCACACAGCGAATCAACGCGGCCGAATTCCCTGTCAAAACGCTACTTGGTATTCTGGACGTTGTCTGCCCGGCAGCCTGTCCCCCACCCTGACCAATCTGTCTGTCTCCCGCAGTGCACGTCCACACAACACTCCAAGGCTTTCTTCTTTAGATGGCCACCCACGTACCCCCTCTCCTCGTTCCCACCACCCCCTGGTCGCCTCCACGGCACGTATTCTGCAATAATTACGAGCACTTTCAGCGTGGGCAGGTGTTTCGTAACCCTTTCCGTAATCAGTCATCACCCAGCGGCAGGTTACCACCCGCAGTGAAAAGACCATGAACAAGATCAAGCTTTAGACAGGTATTCGATTTGTTTGTTTGTCATTTATTGGATTGGTTTGTTTGTTGTTGTTGTTGTTATTCGCCCCTCACACACACACACACACACTCCGTCTCTCTCTCTCCCTCTCTCTCTCTCTCTCACACACACACACACACTCTGTCTCTGTCCCCCCCCTCTCTCTCACACACACACACACACACCAACGTTTGCCCCCTCCCTCTCTCTCACACACACACGCACAAGCACCCCCCCCCCCCCCCCCCACACACCACACATACACGCCACTGAAAACTGCACAACACACAACTACACACACACACACACACACACATACTAGTTTTCCTATGCTTCCACCACCACTAACACCCCCCCCCCCTACTCCCCCAAAAGATCTTTCGGCAAGGAAAAAAATCTTTACACACTAACATAAATTTCACACCAAACGAGGACACGAAGATAATTTATGCGTCGAGTCAGACATCTCTCCATAACACGACAGTATACACTGCCTCAGGCACTGGATTAGGGGGAGGGGGGAGGTGGGGGGACACCCTTCTCCATCAACGTCTTCAAAGAAATAAGTCCTGGGCGTGACTTCAAAAGCGACACGGTTGCATCTTCCGCGAAAAATCCTTTTTGCGAAAAATCCTTTACAAAAAAGTACATATAATTCGTTTTTCTGTTCTTTTCTTCTTCTTTTTTTTTTATTTTTTTTTTACATAAAACAAAATAATAATAAAAATTGTCTATTCTTTATCGTGCGTTCTTCTTCTTTCGTTGACATTTCCTTAGAGGAAATGTGACACATTTACTTCTAGCTGTCTGAAGTACAGGCCAGTGAAAAATTAAGAATGGCTTCCTTCTCGGTTTAACACAGGCCTTTCAAATGAAGACGCATCGCCCTAGCTTAAATAGACCATTCAAAACAAAACAAAAACAAAAAAAATCGGTCCTACTAATATAGGACAGTGAAAATGATATAGGCCAGTGAAAAACGAAGAAATCTTCAATGCTCATAATACACAAGACAGTGAAAAATGAAGAATACAGGCCAGCGAAAAATTTAGAAATTATTCCCACTAACACAGGAAAGTGAAAAATGAAGATCTAGTTCATGCTAACGAAAGCCAGTGAATACGTAAAACCAGTAGAGGTAAGCGAAAAATGAAGACCAATGGAAAGTGAAGGCCAGTAACACTAACAGTGAAGAAATTGCTCATTTATACAAGCCAGTGAAAAATAGCTGATACAGGCCAGTGAAAAATAATGAACCAATACAGGCCAGTGAAAAATGAAGAATACATTACAGTCCAGCGAAAAATAACCAATACCAGGCCAGTGAAAAATGAAGAAGTAATACATTAAAGCTCAGTGAAAAATAATGAACCAATAGCAGGCCAGTGAAAAATTTAGATATCGTCCCTGCCAATACATAATACTGAAAAAAGAGGAGCGTGTCCATGTTGGCAGAGGCCTAAATTTTGAAGGAAACCAGACAGGAGGAATTCGCTTCCTGGCAACTTTATATGTCGGTTATCTTTTCGGTAGTCGGCTACGCAAGACTGCATAACCACCGAGCGCGAGCGAGCGAGCGAGAGAGACAGAGAGACAGAGAGAGAGAGAGAGGTCACAGACACAGTCGGACACAGGAGACAGCAACAGAGAGACAGGCAACACCTGCGGATTTATCCATTCATTCTATCATTAGCACAAAAGTTTTTATGTCAGAAACAAAGCCAGCCGTAACAAATACAAAGAAAGAAGCTTACCTACAACAACACCAAAAAAACAAAACAAAAAACAACTTCGGGTCTTGCCATTCATCCTACCCAACTCCGCGACAAAACACACACACACACATGCACACGTACACGTGCACAGTGAATACAAGCTGACACAACACTTATCACGAGAATACACTGAACGACGCCTCAAACTGCCCCCCCCCCCCCCCCCCCCCCCCCACACACACACACCGAAACCCCGCGTCCACACGTGTGCAGTTCGTGGGCACGAAACACATGCAGTCTACCACGTACATGTTCTCACGCCAACAGTTCACACCCACTCTTGGCGTTCATCCTCGTGACGGCTTCGCCGGAGGGAGAGTATCAACTAGTATTGCATCACCAGGTATTAAACCGATGTACACTGCCACATCTGTACCGGCACACAGCACAGCCCTTACCAACACGAACTGCACGCACACACGTGTCCGTGAAAACAGACATCACTGACGCGTTGGCGTTTTCGTCACACACAAGCGGCCGTATTTGACAGTGTCAACCCACACGGATTAACCGAAGAAGCAAGTAGACGTCAATTACGCCAGTAACAGATTGCGGGTCGGTTAAATCAATAACACAAATAAAACTGTTGGCGCGGGTGGGGCGTAGTGATAGACCGTATCTGTACTTGACCTTTGTCTCGCCTCGGTGTGCACAGTACGCACTAATCGAGACTGTTGTGCACGTTTAAGATCCCACGTCCACTTTTCGATAAGAGAATTTAAGGCTTCTCCCACGGCGAGAAGTTACAGAGATCAAGTATAAGACTAGCAGGATAACCAGAATGATAACTGTGCCTATACAGCTACTAGAACAACAAGAAGATGAAGAGGAAACAAAGGGAGTTAATGACCTTCGATCGGATCTATTTATATCAATTGATGTTTTGTTTGCTTGGCCAAGTCTGGGGCTTACAACAGCTTAGCCGGCGTAAGAGCACAAGGGGTTACGACCACACCTAGACGTAGTGCACCATTTATTCACAGTATGATGATGATGATAATGAAGTTAAAGTGTTTTGCTTTACTTCCACAGAAACCGTAGGCTTATTAGGGATGGGAGCCCAGGACGGCCACCTCGACTTTCACACAGCTCCTGAGCTCTGGATGATAATGAATAGAAGGCTTCCATAAAAGGGTTTAGACTCCATGATGCGGGATGGATGGTGGGTGTATGATGATGATGATGATGATGATGATGGCGATGATGATTTCTCTCTCTCTCTCTCTCTCTCTCTCTCTCTCTCTCTCTCTCTTCTCTCCTCTCTCTCTCTCTCTCTCTCCTCTCTCTCTCATAAAGGGGTTTGGACTCCATGAGTTGGCCGGAACGGAGGGTGGGCGTTTCACTGTGCGCAGATTACTGTTACAGCAGTTACCGCTCCGAGCGATTTGCATTTGCATTGCATGTATCCTATCGACATTCGCGCACGGATCACCGCCCAAAACAACACAAAAAACAACAGGAACACACACACACACACACACACACAAAGCGTGCGCTCGCGCACGCACACAATAAAAAAAATATAATAATAAATAAAATCAGAAATCTCTCTCATACACATCGATAGCTCCCCCCAAAAACAACAAAAAACAACAACAACAAAAAACAACAAACAAACAAACAAAACAACAACAAAAAACAAACTACATTCACAAAAAGGAGGAAACATACACACAAACAAGTCATCAGCTGCAAACACACCTGTGACAACGCTGTACAGCGGGCAGTGACGTAGCTGCGACCGGTCCTGTACGTAAAGAAGGACCCTGTTTATCCACCACCACCCCTACCGCCCCCACCCCTTCCCTCACGAGTTCTAACGTACGAAGCAAACTCCGAGCATCGCTTTCCGGCACGCTTTCCGGCACCTTCCTGGAGGAAGGATGCCGTAAATCAGTGCTTGGAGTTTGCGTACGAAGCAGACCCTACAAGCTGTCCCCTCTGTCTGCCTCCCGCCTCCCCTTTGAAGACCCCATAAACCTGTAGGAGTCCCTCCCATGACCCACGGCCTTCGCTCGTCCCAGACTGCTCATTGTGCAAGAGCTGCACTCCTCTGTTTTCATGACCGCGGTAAATTATATCCTACGAATCGAGCGAAGGAGGTGTGTTCCAGTTTGGCCTGACGGTACGGCGTTAGATAGGCTGGTCAGAGATACTACTTACTGCTTGCTGTACTGCTAGAGATGCGCCAACTGTTTCCTGATACTCCTTTTTTGACTGCAACCGGCAGACCAAGAATGACTCTTTCCTTCCTTCCTTCAGCAGGTTATGCTCTTTCTCATCCGGTAAAACCACTTGTTCCACTTTTTTTTCCCTTTCTTTTTTTACACTGGAACTACCTGACCAAGAATTAATTCCTGTTTTTTTCCCCCTTCATTCAGCAGGTTATGCTCTTTCTCGTCCGGTAAAACCACTTGTTCCACTCTTTTTCTGACTCGAACTACCCGACCAAGAATTACTCCTTTTTTCCTTCATTCAGCAGGTTATGCTCTTACTCATCCGGTGAAACCACTTGTTCGACTCCTCAGTTGATCTGCATACGTCTTCAACAGCCCTCGTGAACGTTCGACGTGCATCTTCGGCGATCTCAATGAGGTACGAGTTGTTTCTTCAGGAGCTGTGTGAAAGTCGAGGTGGCCGTCCTGGGCTTTCCGTCCCAATGAGTCTTACGGTTTCTGTGGACGTAAAGCAACACTGAACCATGCTTAGGCATTGGTCACAGTTTGTCCCTAATATGTCAACCGACATCCGAGGATATGAAGTTCTACATCATCATCTTGACTTCTGGGAATAGGAAGAATTTGCAGGGAAACAGGTCAGGCGAATACGTATACGTATCTTTAGGCTAATACGCGGGCGACACTTTTAAATCCCGCATTCCAAAACCACGATTAAGCGAACAAAAGGACACGAAATCACTAGTAAAAACTGGCAATCGGTTCCGTGGAAAGCCTTTTGGAAAGCCTACGTTGGGATCGTGAGCGTGGAAAGCCTTTTGGAAAGCCTACGTCGGGATCCTGAGCGTGGAAAGCCTTTTGGAAAGCCTACGTCGGGATCCTGACCGTGGAAAGCCTTTTGGAAAGCCTACGTCGGGATCCTGACCGTGGAAAGCCTTTCCGAACATACATGACAGTTCCGCGGAAAGCCTTTTGGAAAGCCTACGTCGGGATCCTGACCGTGGAAAGCCTTTCCGAACATACATGACAGTTCCGTGGAAAGCCTTTTGGAAAGCCTACGTCGGGATCCTGACCGTGGAAAGCCTTTTGGAAAGCCTACGTTGGGATCCTGACCGTGGAAAGCCTTTCCGAACATACATGACAGTTCCGCGGAAAGCCTTTCGGAAAGCCTAGTTTTTGTGCACGTCGGGATCTTGACCGGGAGGAGAGAAGAAAAAAAAATCTAACATACATGACAAAGTGCAGACATCATAGCCATAGAATTCTGCGTGCCCGCTGCTTTTTTTCTCCATTCTACGCCGATGAACTGGGCCAGCAGTAATCCTGTCTCGTCGGTCAACCACCCCTCCACTCCAATGCTGCGAAGCGCCACGGACACTCCCAGTCAGCCCACGCAGCCCTAAGCTCCCAACCGATGGGGGTCGAACCCCCGGGCCACTGGAGGGTGGGAGGAGTGCCCAAGCCGGCTGAACCGGCAGCGACACTAACCGGTTATCACCGCGACCATCTTAATCCTGCAGATAATCCAGAGGGTTAATCCCCCCGCTGGTCTATCGACAGGGCGGACAGGGGAGTGGCTAGCAGCGACCCTGTCACTCAACTGCACCCTCCCCTCTCCACCCCCCACACCCTCCTCTCTCTCTCAACAGATTTGTAATAAAATAAAATAAATTAAAAAAAGCCGATGTGTGCTTAAACCTTTGTCCTTGTACTCTCTCTCTCTGTGAACAGATTTGTAAAAAAAAAAAAAAAAAAAAAGCCGATTTGTGCTTAAACTTGTATCCTTGTGTATAAAGTACTCTCTCTCTCTCTCTCGATTTGTTGAAAAAGAAAAAAGATATAAAGGGCTTAAATCTTTATCCTTGTGTATGAATTATTCTCTCGCCCTCTCTGAAAACAGATTTGTAAAAACGCTGATTTGTGCTTAAATCTTTATCCTTGTGTATATAATTCTCTCTCTCTCTCCCCCTCCCGCCCCCCCCCCCCCCCCCCCCCCCCCCCGTCCCTTCCTCCCGCACACACACCTCCTGTACTGGGGTCAAGTGAATTGTTTATGGAATACTTTGAGTGACTTAGTGATCTCCCCACTGAATACATTAGCCAACTTTTTACCACGTAATAAATGAGACGCATGACAGCCTTTGTTTCCAAGCGGAGAAAAGAAGAAAAAAAGAAAGTAGAAGAAGGGGGAAAAAAATAGTATCGTGGAAAAAATAGTAACGTGACCTAGTTGGGTGATTTTGAGCGGTTGATCAACAACAGAAGCTAAGACCGCGTGTATGTGGAACACACACACACACACACACACACACACACACACACACACACACACACACACACACACACACACACACCCCGACCGGTCAAGATCGCGACGAGCACAAAAACTAAGTCATGAACCATCCCTGTTCACGAGATGAAGCCACCAAGATCAACAGTGATGCTAAAGTGTAACGGTTAGGCATACTGCGCAGACGACAGATCAGTACCCGTTCTTGCCATTCTCTTTTCACACCCCAGCCTCGCCTTCGATCTCGTGACCCGCCGTGACCCGCCGTGACCCGGCTCAGAAAGGAAGATCCCACCACTGCGGTGGAAGGCTGCAAGGCAAATTCCCCGTCACATGTTCTGCATGGGCCTTAAAATCAAACCGTTATGACTCCTAAGTAGGTCAAAACAACAAGCTCAGGGTGTAACTGTTTTTTCACCTTTGAGCTTGACACACACACACACCCACACACACACACACACACACACACACACACCTACACACACACCTACACCTACCATCCGTCTGCTCAAAATTTTATCACCACTGCCCGACGATGTACGAGTTGAGAGCAAGCATGTGATGGAATATATTTTATATACATTTGTGTGTGTGTGTGTGTGGGGGGGGGGGGGGGGGGGGGGGCGTTCAGTACTTACCATCTTAGGTGTCGTTTGGTACTTGCCATTTTAAGTGCCGTTCAGTACTTGCCATTTTAGGTGTCGTTTGGTACTTGCCATTTTAAGTGTTAAAGTAATAAGCGTTCTTTTGAACCTTTCTGTGTTTGGATCTTGTTTTTAGAACGCTAGCAGTCATGCTGCTTCAGATGTTTTGTGAATTTTAAAACCCAACTGGTTTCTTCCAGGCAATCAAGAAGACCGCCACAGAAGACGGCAGCACTGAAACACTGCACCTCTTCCTCAACCCAAGCAGGGGCATTGACATTCACTGCCAGGGCAAACACGGCGACCCTCAGAACCCCCACCCACCCCTTTCCCAGATCTACTCCCCCCCCCCCCCCAAGTAATTATCATGTGGGCTAGCTTTGCGTGTAGCTCAACTACAGTGTCACTGCACACAAACAGGACGAGGAGTCTCTGCGTGAGTCACTTCTTCAGCGTGTCAACATCCCCTCCCAACGATTACGACCGTGTTGACTGTTGAGCGGGACTCATTGCCCCTCGCTCGCAATCTGCCTGCTTTCCTTCAGTCCGGGTTGTCAGCCGGTTTGGCCTAGCGGTAAGGCGTTAGGCTGGTAAGCGGAAGGACCTCAGTTCGAATCCGCTTCGGCGCTCCTTCGTCTTCAAAAGTTGTCATCAGTGGACACTGTCTTGTGACTTTGTCCCTCGCAATTAAAATTTTGGGAAACCCTAATTACTCCAATTCTTAAAACAAAAGTCTCTTTAAGCCACCTTCAGCAGTTGGGGTTCATCAATGCACCTTTAAGCGATGTTAGATTGGAAAATTCGTTTGCGGGCGGTCCGTACACCAGTCCGTTGTCAGCTGGGGAGGAAGGGTAATCAGGTTTTGTGCCCCCTTTCCCTTTCCCCACACCTCCGTACCTGCCCCCCCCACCCATAAACCTTATGGTTTCTGTGGACGTTAAGCACCATGTTTACTTACTTACGACCGTGTTTACTGTTGAGCGGGCCTCATTACCCCTCCCTCGCAATCCTTCAGTCCGGGTCCCTGGTCATTTTTGTGACGGCGGGGAGAGCGATCGGTGCGTCACAGGAAACGCAAAGATAAGAAAAATAAGACTATCGAGTTTCTCTCGCAAGCCCTCACACTGACGACGTCTTCAGTTCAGGCGTTACACGATGCGCAAGCCCAATCTGGATTGAGAAACCAGGTTCCAGTTTCCAGTATTGATAAGATACAGTTACCAAGATCTAATCACGCGGGGCTTGCTACCAAACGCTAGCGGGATCTGACGAAACCGTCACAGGAGGTGCGTTGTTCACCTGTAACATAATATGATACCTATTTTTGGACAAGTTGCGGAGGTCGGTTTGTTTGTTCGTTGTTTTCTACGTCCGTTTTCCGGTTCTTCTTCATTTTCACCGGGCTGTATTATCAGGGACGATCGATGTCGTTCTTCTTGTTCTTCTTGTTCTCTCACCAGGCGTCCATTCTTCTTCTTCTTCTTCTTTTTCCCCCCCTCGCCAGCCTGTTTTAAGCAGGGACCAAATGTCTTAATTTTCCCCGTCCCTAATAAGCCTTATAGTTTCTGTGGACGTAAAGCAACACTGAATCAATCAATCATTTCAGCAGTCTGTGTATCCCCGAACACTGAGTGCAGCTGCATGGGGTGTCGGGTAACACGGCACTTGTATGCACGACAACATGCACAGGTGTAGGGAAACGGCTGCACACGCTACCTTCTCGCCAAACATTGGGTGAAGCTCAGCGTTTTTAGCTGAGGAACAAACACATTAAAAAAAATTAAAAAATTAAAGCACAGCTTAGGAGCTGTGTGAAAGTCGAGGTGGACGCCCTGGGCTCCCGTCCCTAATGAATCTACTGTTTCTGCAGACGTAAAGCAACATTTCAACAACAACAACAACAACAAATAAAACTACTGCCACACATGCATACTGTCTCGAAATTCTTGGCCTTTAAACACACAGAACGTCTTCGTTCCAACTGTTACAGCACAGCCCCCCCACCCCCCTCCCCAGTCCCCCCTCCCGCCCACAGCCTAATCCGCGATCCCTTCTCTTCCATCGTAGATAGTGCAGCGTAACAGCGTAGACTTTCTGTCCATATTCCACTCATTCATAGCCGGTGTTGCTAGATAGTTACGAAACCGGAGGGCCAGAGCAGGAGCTGTGTGAAAGTCGAGGTGGCCGTCCTGGGCTCCCCGTCCCTACTAAGCCTTATAGTTTCTGTGCACGAAAAATACCCGGAAAGAAGGAGCTGTGTGAAAGTCGAGGTGGCCGTCCTGGGCTCCCCGTCCATAATAGTCTTTATGGTTTCTGCGGAGGTAAAGCACCACGAAAGAAGAAGGAGCTGTGTGAAAGTCGAGGTGGACGTCCTGGACTCCGCGTCCCTAATAGTCCTTATGGTCTCTGTGGACGTGAAGCAACGTTGAACTATCTCAGAGCTCAGGAGCTGTGTGAAAGTCGAGGTGGCCGTCCTGGACTCCCCGTCCCTAATAGTCCTTATGGTCTCTGTGGACGTGAAGCAACGTTGAACTTGAATCGGAGGGCCGGAGTGAGCCGGTTTGGCCGAGCGGTAAGGCGGTAGGCTGGTGAGCGGATGGTGCCGGTTCGATTCCCCGCTTCGGCTCCCCTTCTCGTTAAAATTTGTGGTTTGGTTGTCACCGTCTTGTGACTGTGCTCCTTCACAGTGAATGAAACGTTAAAAATGGCTCTCATCGTTGCCCGTCTGAATGCAGGAATCATTCTCGTGCTAACAGCAAACTTTGTTCCCTCCATTGTTTTACAGTTATTTATGGTGCTCAACGTCCATAGAAAACATAAGGCTTATAAGGGACGGGGGGAAGGGGGTATGGAGGTGGGGGAAGAGGGAGATTATATACCTATCGCTGCGCTGTCGTCACCAGAATGACTCCTGCATTAAGATGGGCAGCGACGTGAGAAATTTGAATGTTTCATTAATTGTGAGGGGCAAAGTCACAAGCGTCGACAGACCACAACTTCTGAAGAGAAAGGAGAGCCGAAGCGGATTCGAACTGTGGTCCCTAGGCCAAGCCGGCTCACAGACCCATCCCCACCCCCACCGCTCACCACCACCCACTTGCTTTCCGCGCCTTTTCTGTCTTCGGCCTCTCTCCGTGGAATGGCCTTCCCCTTCCTCCACGGCGGGAAACCCTCTCTAAACTCCTTCAAATCCAACCTCAAGACGTGTCTTTTCCCAAAACAATACACCTGCCATGTTGTCCGCTTCGCGCTGCTATCTCCCTCCGCCTCAAGTGCCTGTTTGCTTTTGTTATCTGTTTAAAGTGGGCTGTAAATGGTCTATAGTCAATATACTCGTGTGTGCGGGTGCTCGAGTGTATGCGCTTTGAACAGTCTCCCCGCTATATAAATACTTTGATTATTATCTATTATAGTCACATGGTTCAGGAGCTGTGTGAGAGTCGAGGTGGACGTCCTGGACTGTCCGTCCTAACGAGCCTTCTGGTTTCCGTGGACGTAAAGATTTATTGCACCGTGCTTCGGCATTGGTCACAACTTGTCCCTAATATGTCAACTGACATCTGAGGACATAAAGCATCACTTCATCATCATCATCTATTATAGTTCAGGAGCTGTGTGAGAGTCGAGGTGGCCGTCCTGGGCTGTCCGTCCTAACGAGCCTTCTGGTTTCCGTGGACGTAAAGCTATATTGAACCATGCTTCGGCATTGGTCTCAGCTTGTCCCTAAATATGTCAACTGACATCTGAGGACATTAAGCAACACTACCTACCTATCTATTATTAGCATCAGAGTTTAGGAGCTGTGTGAAAGTCGAGGTGGCCGTCCTGGGCTTTCCGTCCGGCTTTTCGGTTTCTGTGCTTAGGCATTGGTCACAGTTTGTCCCTAATACGTCAACAGACATCCGAGGACATGAAGCTCTACATCATCATCATCATCATCTATTATTAGCATCTATTCAGAGCAGAACTCAGGAGCTGTGTGAAGTCGAGGTGGCCGTCCTGGGCTCCCGTCCCTAATAAGCCTACGGTTTCTGTGAACGTAATGGAACACTCAGAACTCAGGAGCTGCGTGAAAGTCGAGGTGGCCGTCCTGGGCTCCCGTCCCTAATAAGCCTTACGGTTTCTGTGGACGTAAAGCAACACTCAGAACTCAGGAGCTGTGTGAAAGTCGAGGCTGCCGTCCTGGGCCCTGATAGTCCGCATGGTCTCTGTGGACGTAGGGCAACACTGAACTTAAACAATGTACCGCACAGAGCTAGATAAGGCGGAACTGTGTGAAAGTCGAGGTGGCCGCCCAGGACTCCCTGTCCCTAATAGTCGGTAGTCGGCAGTGTCTCTGTGGACGTAAAGCAACACTGGACTGAACTGTTACCATCTCGGTCCACTCCGGTGCCAGAGTCTCCAGACACAACTCGGAGTTCAACAGATAATAATAATAATAGTTAAAGTATTTTTAAAGCGCAATATCTTGTCCCTAGAGACTATTCTAAGCGCACGCGCGAGCACACACACACACACACACACACACACACACACACACACACACACACACACACGCCCAACACACACACACACACACACACCACACTCTCTCTCTCTCTCTCTCTCTCTCTCTCTCTCTCCTCTCTCTCTCTCTCTCTCTCCATCCACACACACACACACACACACACACACACACACACACACACACACACACACACACACACACACACAGAAAAGGCGCGGGAACCAACAGTGGAGAGTCTGGTGCGAGGAGTCTGGAGGCTGAGAGTATCAGAAGCGGAGCGGAGAATACGGGAGGGTGTGTAAAGTTGAAGACAGTCACAGAGATCGAACGGACGAATGCACGAAGCAGACAGCGGGCCACACAGCTTGTAGAGACGGGTGAAGTGACAGTCCGCTGGCCGGCCAGATAAAGGGGACACAGACATCAGAGATTGTCCGATACGCGCCGGACAAGTTGGACACGGAGATAGCCAAGGCAGAGACATCGGAGATTATCAGATAGGCACTGGACAACGGTCACTGTGCCCATTGGGTTCAGAGTTTTGTGGGTCAGCCGGTAACCGCGGCTTTTGTGGGTGGGGGTGACAGGAAGACAAGTCATGAAGCTTGGGGGCAACGTTCAGTCTCTCCTTTAACACACTGAATGGGGATTGTCAGTGCCAACTTGGCACAAACTGACTTAGAGTCAAGGCTGCGGTGTTTGTGTGTGTGTGTGTGTGTGTGTGTGTGTGTGGTGTGTGTGTGTGTGTGTGTGGTGTGTGTGTGTTTGCGTGTGTGTGCGGGGGGTGGGGGGCGGGGGAGTAGGTGTGGGTGTCAGTGTGTGTGTGTGTGTGTGGTGGAGGGGGGGGGGGGGGTCCGTGCGAGCGTGCGCGTATATATGCCTGCGAGCGTCCATCACTGCATGTGCGTGTGTGTGTGTGTGTGTGTGTGAGGGGGGGGGGGTGCAGCGCTAACAGCCTCCCCTTCACTTCTTCAAGCCTCACACATGCAAAACGACAGAAGCCCGACTATCAGGATAATTCCTCAAGGCTGTCTGTCAAAGACAAGACGTCCTTTCTTCTGTCCCTCTTTCTCTTCTTTCTCTGTGTTGCGCATGCAGCGAGCAGTGCACAATCTACATCCGGTGCCCCCCCCTCCCCCCCCCCCCCCCACCGCCGCCCCCCTTGCCAAGCCAGGCCTGATTGCTGATGGCCCACACACGTGTGTTGACTGGGGGGGGGGGGGGGGCTGTAAAAAGCATAGATCACGATGCCCTCCAGCAGTCTATATCCGCCCTACACCATGTTCTGCACAACGCTCCCTTGGCTCTCGATTGAAAGTGCACATCACGATCACGGACACGTTTTTTCTTTCCTCGTTTTTTCTCTTCTTCTTCTTTTAATTTGTTTTTACATAAACCCGTTCAATTGGGCTTTTATATACTATAATCATTCAATTTAAAATGCGTATACCTCAGAATTCAAATTATAGTTACACGTATAACTTTGGCTTGTGCCGGTTAGAAAAACAGAACGTAAATAGGTCACTAGTACAACAACAAATGACCACAACAAAATTGCCCCTAGTGGGATGATGAAAGTTTTCTGAATTGAACTGAACTGAATTGGTACGGCAAAAATAACAGACACTACTGTCAGTTACTGTTAGTTTGCAGATTTAAGGTTACCTGCCAGAACGATGTATCTCCACAGGTAACGGTCTATCTCTATTATAGCAAAGAAATGAGACATACGGTAATACGGTAACCCTCGGAAATAAATTCACTGACAACGCTTCTTTTCATCTGTGCCGAAGTTTAACGACAAAACAGCAGTAGGGACATGTGTGGTACATGTACCACTCTCTTCTTGACTCATCGAGAAAATACTCTTCACCTGTGGCGCGAGGGGAAGCCTGAAAATGGTTCACTTCTTTCCAATAAAAATATATAATTATAAGAATTTCCAGCGCCTTTGGTGCAACACTTCAAACCCAACAACAACATACAATGACTGAGAGAAATTAAAAAAAGAACAAGAAGAAGAAGAAGAAAAAGAAAGAAAGAAAGAGCGATAGAGGGGGAAGAGAGAGAGAGGGAGGGGGAGAGTAGAGAGGAGGGGGGGGGGGGGAGAGAGAGAGGGAGAGGGAAGAAGTCCAATCTCACCTTTTTGCTAGGCTGGGCGTCTATCTTCATCACGGCACATGTGTTGAGGATGTTCAGACGCCTGCAACAGACACAAGAGGAACGGTAATGGCACTGTTCATCTTCATCAAAGTATGGCACTGTTCATCTTCATCAAAGTATGGTACTGTTCATCTTCATCAAAGTATGGTACTGTTCACCTTCATCAAAGTAACACTAGCAGCGAGTAATATCAGCCTCCCACCAGTAAAAACAACTGTCGTTTTCCGCTTGAAGTGTCTCAACGTGGACGTAGTTTATATTTGAATTTTGTACAGCTCTCTCTTCAAGCTCCATTTATGTTAGATATTCACGCTTTACGAATATTTCATTAAAGTAACGGTACATCAAAGCAGTTACTGCGTCATCAACCAGCACACGCGCAGTACAGATTCCTGATGCTCAAAAGGTCACGACAACCGTAAAGGTAACTTGAAGGGAAAGCAAAGAAAAGGCGGTCTACAGTCACGACAGTCAAACGATCAGCCAACACTCAGCAAACGCAACCAAGTCAAAAAACGAAAAGAAAAAAAAAACACGTCAGTATATACCAAATACAATTAAAAT